>CM042158.1:41687445-41700498 GCA_023376005.1 Doryteuthis pealeii | reverse complement strand
GGGGGGGAGGAAAGAAGAGAGAGATAGGCGGGTCCATAATGTTCAAATGTAAGGCTAAATCAAATTGGGAAAATGTCAACCTGAATGTACATTTCGACTATTAGGTCTGCATCAAGAAAGGTTAATAGACATGGGAGCTCTCGGTTGTGACCGTCGAACCCGTCGACTGTCAAGCTGACAGTGAGGCTCTAACCGTGTTACACTAGCGCTCCATTGTCCACATGTCTTCGTTTGTTTTGAAAACTATTTATATTCCAATTTTTTCATTGACTTGCTACAGCGAGCAGTAATGAGGTGTAAGTAAACAAACAAATGTGTTTATTTTTTTATATGGTTTAAGCCGACAAATTTATATTATTATATATTTTCAAACAAATTTGGTTAAAAGTGACAGAATCCTTATTATTTACAAGTTTTTTCTTTTTCTCTTTAAAGTTTTCTAACAATTTATTTCATGAAAGGCATTAATCAGTTATTCAAAAGAGTTATTGGTAAACTAGAATTTTGGGGTCTTTTAGCAACAAAAACAAAACAATAGTTTAGACAAATATAAACATAATGGTTTGGAAAGGAAATGGAGAGGTTGGTGTTAAGTTTTTTTAATTTTCTAGTTGGTGAGCAAGATCTTGTTTAAAAATAGCACACATATACTTAATTATTTGGCAACCAGTCTAGGAGAAGGTTTGGTTTGGTTTGGTTGGTTTTGTTTTGTTTTACAGCATATTAATCTCAGTGAGTCATTTAATGCCAATAAAGTTTTGAAATAAATTCATTCTTAATAGATACTCAATTTTTATAAATACATTTTTCTATTTAACCCATAGATGGGACCCTAACAGGTACTAACACTCTGGATCAGAGTGGATCTAGGAGAAGGAACACATACATATATAGTTGGGGTGGTCAAGTGCTGTGTGTTAACATATACATATTTTTAAGAATTTTTAAAAAATTCCCTAAAATTAAAATAAATTTGAAGAAATGACGCACAAAGTGATTCTTGAAAAACAAACAAAACAAAAAACAAATTTGAGGCCTAAATTTCATCTTGGCAAAGTTGTTGATTTTAATAAGCTTTTCTCACTGAAGTCTTTTTGCGATTATCCACATTTTTCTTTGCTTCTTTCACTCTCTCTCTCTTTGTTTCTTTCACTCTCTCTCTCTCTCTCTCTCTTTGTTTTTTTCTCTCTCTCTCTCTTTCTGTTTCTTTCTCTCTCTTTGTTTCTTTCTCTCCTCTTTGTTCTTTCTCTTTCTCTCCCTCTCTTTGTTTCTTTCTCTCTCCTCTCCCTCTCTTTGTTTCTTTCTCTCACTCTCTCTTTGTTTCTCTTGTAATACCATTCATCAACTGACCCAAATTTGATAACAGATTTATATTTGATCTCTCTTATCTTTAAAAACCCCTTCTCCTTAAAAAAATAAAAAATAAAATAGAATACAAACCAAAATAAGTAGAAATAAAAGTAAAGATGTTTTCATGAATGAAAAACATCTTTCTTTGATGTCCTTCTGTCATGAAAAACATTTCAAAAAACAAACTCTTATGATTAACCTTCTCAATCATTTTAGAAACGACTTTAATAACCAACATTTTTAAGCATGTCTTTGTAGAATTTTTAACATTTATTGTCTACGGTTTTAAAATTTGAACTGAAGGTAGCCCAAATTAACTTCTTGAACCTTATATAGATATTTAATAATAAACGGATCCCGACTACGAATTGTCATTATTACAGATTCCTGAAATTTTCCATCTTCATCTATTGTACGGTTGGTATTTATATTTTTTAAACTTTCTTTTGTAACCGGAACCTTTTCCTGAACTTTTGTGTATTTATATACACCTTTACTGCAAACTCTTTTGAGCCTTTTTAATGATGAAAAACCTATAATTTAAAAAAAAAATAAAATTTATTTTATTTTTAACATAAAATATGCATTTTAAAAAATTATTTGAAAATTCCAGTACTGATCGAGAGTGTTCTCTGTGCCTCGGATTAATGATATATTTATTTCGTTTTTCCATTTACAATGTTTCTTTGATAAAGATCGCATATGGTCAAAACAGATTTCTGTCAGCAAAACTTAAACATCTTGTTGTTTTTCTACAAAACTTTCTACACATCTTGTCGGATTTATATCCATTTACCTTTCATAGATATTTAATTAAAATTTTGTTCTGTTAAGTTTGGCTTTGTTGGGTGCATTGTTCATACGATTGTAGCAGCCCTCTTGAAATCAGATGTATTAGTTCTGTCAACAAAAAAAGTAAAACAAAAGCAATGTTGGGACACACCTTGTATTCTGAAAAAATTTCTATCTTGGTAAATACAGTTTTAAACTTAACTTTTTCAACACATGTATTTGAAAAAATTAATGTTCTATTCATTTTTCATTTCTATCTTGGTAAATACACCTTCAATCTTGATACTTTTTTGACACACCTTGTATATTATATATTATATATTATATATATATATATATATATATATAACCACACATATATATATATATTGAGAAGAGAGACCTGAAGACATGCCGCATCGACATAGACATGTAGGCTTGTGCAGAAGACCGTTCAACCTGGTGCCTCCTCATCAAACAAGTAACAAAAAGAAGTGAAAAAGAGAGGAAAAAAGCTGCCACAGAAAAGAGAGCTAAAATAAAGGAGAAACAGCAGCACCCCTAACACCTACAGAAAGCATCACCTTTTGTTTGCAGCCACTGCACCAGAGACTGCCATCCGAGGATCGGTCTGTTCAGCCACTCACGTAGCTGTAAGTGAGAGAGAGAGAGAGAGAGAAACCAAAAACAAAAACAAACTACGCCATCGTCTAAAATAGACGGAAGGTTGCCAACCATATTAATAAGTCATTCAGAGACACATGTTTTGGCATTTCACACCTCTTCAGTGTGGCTAGACACAACAACTATCCTTGACTAGGGTCGAACTCTGACTGACTGTTTGCCAGCATGATTTCTTATCCCCTCGGCCACTGACAGCTGCTGTAGTGGGGCTGGTGTTTAAACTATTAGATACATATATTTGTTTATATATTTTATGATCACAGAGAGATCTAGTTTGCGAGCAAACGATTATTGCTTATATGCTTAGTAGTGAAAGTTAATTTAAATTACCAATTAGAGAGCTCATACCAAATTTATATATATATATACATATGATAATATTAATAATATAGTTTTGTTAAAGTTTTTAGATGTGTATATCAAATAAGCTTTGGAGTAAAAATGTTTGTGAAAAGAATGAAAATACTTTTGATACTCCTCATATATATATATATATATATATATATATATATATATATACATGATTCTCTTTCATAAGTGTTCCTATATCAATATATGTTATTATTTAGTAGTAATTCCTGGATATTCCTACTGAGAATGCACAGAAGTGTCTGTTGCAAACATCTCAGATTTTCATAAAAAGGATTTTATTGACAGGAAATCCTGACAATCCTAAATTTAGTTAATTCATATCTGTACAACAAAGAAATGTTCTACGAATTTGTTTTAATATTTCAATGTTGTTGTTGTTTTTTTCCCATCTTGTTTTAAAACAATTTCCTGATTCTCTTTTCTCGGAATATTGTCAAGAAAGAAAGAAAATTAAAAATTAACAAAAATTCCCAACCAACTCATTTATTGATTCTTTTGATCGTCTTTTGGGTTTGCAGATGGTGTGGGGGTTGTCAAGGCTGAAAATGGAAGTTGCAGAGTGAGTTCAACTCTCCATTAAGAATGTTCAGGGTCCGGTTTAGCTCAGTCGGTTAAGCATCGGTCTAGAAACCACAAGGCTCCGGGTTTGATATCAGCCCTCACCACAAATGTATCATTTTGAGGTGTTCATCTCATTCTTAATTTGAATTTTATTTACCAATTTTCTTTTTCTTTTTTTCCACTTCTGATGATTTGGTTTGGTTTGTTTTGTTTTACGGCATATCAACCTCGGTGGGTCATTTAATGCCGACAAAGTTGTGAAATAAATTCATTCTTAATGCATAATACAATTTTGTTTATCAACTCATGTTTTTCTATTTAACCCATAGATGGGACTCTAACAGGTACTACCACTTCGGGTCAGAGTGGACCAGGGAGCAATGCTGATGAAGGGGTGCTCCACATTCCCCAAACCTCCAAAACTGGAACCTCACCATCAGATAGAGTTTAACGTCATTCCCAGGACATGTAGACCCTCAGCCACCGCCTTCTAGCACCCATATGAAAAAAAGTGTTGGGGCTTGCCATAAGGGCAATAGGGTTGGGAAAATCATATAGGTGCTAGGGCTTGATGTGGCCAGCCGATTGATCGGAGGGGGCCTCTCCAACCGCCTGTCTAGCCCAAGATAGGGCCAAAGTGGAGTATTGCAAGTCATGAACTGCTCATCCACCTGGGCCAACAGGTGGCCCCATTAGGGAAGTCTTAGCCTTCTGCAGAGGTGCAGTCGGTGCATTCTAACGCCCCAGCCGACAGGGCGTTTCAGATGATTTAAGTCTTACTAGGTTTAGTTCAATTGGTATGTAAGTGTGGAAGAGGTAAACATGGATAGAAGGGGGAAAGAAGAAGAAAGGTAAAGGCATATAACAATTTGTAGAAACAAACAAAATCATTTTGATGAAGTTTCTGAACTAACAGACGCAAAAATATAAATTAAATTGATTGTTGTGTTGTTATTCACTTTCCATACATATTGTTTCACGCACACATATACAAGGTGTGTCCAAAAAGTATCGAGATTTTTTGTACTTTTTGACACACTTTGTATTCTGAAAAAAAAAAAAAAGTTCCATTCATTAATTTTTTCAGAATACGAGGTGTGTCATAGAAAACCGAGATTGAAGCTGTATTTACCTAGATAGAATTGAAGAATGTATGGAACGTTATTTTCTTTTCAGAATACTAGGTGTGTCAAAAAGTACAAAAAATCTTGATACTTTTTGGACACACCTTGTATATATATATGATCACCTCTGAAAAAGTACACTCCTGCTAATTTTTTATTAAATTTTTTTTTCTGAAACACATATAAACATACTTTTGCTGTCCGAAGCAAAATAATTTTTTTCTAACTCACTATAAAAAATAATTCAATGGATAAAGACTCATACAAATTATATATTGAGCAAGATTATTTTCTATTCTTTTCAACCATATGGATATTTTTAAGATTGGACAACAAATAGGTGATAAATTCCGAGCTGAACAGCTTAAGACTGCGAAATTTATATTATATATCCGACAGATAAGAGTAGTAAAGTCATCTAAACATTTTTTCAGAATACTAGGTGTGTCAAAAAGTACAAAAAATCTTGATACTTTTTGGACACACCTTGTATATATATATATGATCACCACTGAAAAAGTACACTCCTGCTAATTTTTTATGAATTTTTTTCTTCTTCTGAAACACATACTATATTATATATCCGACAGATAAGAGTAGTAAAGTTATCTAAACATTAATTTATCTAAAAGCAGTTTTAATAAAAATGCTCCTATTTCATATTTCTAAATCATTTGATATTATGCTAAACTCTTCACAACTGGATGATTGTTGTAATATATATATATAATATAATATAATATAATATAATATAATATACCAAGCGTGTTGGTAGATCCTTGCGGAGAGAAAAAACCCAGCCAAAAGTTTGATTGTAAAAATATACTACCAAACATCAACCAGGAAGAAAAAAATTTTTTTGAAAAAAAAGAAAGGACCAAGATATTCGTACCAACAAAAAATAATCTATTGGTACAGTATTTGGCCAAAAGAAAAAACAATTTATATGTATATATATGTATATAAGATATATATATATTCATATAACCGCTAGGAGAAAGCTAATATGTAAAAAGTGCTCGATACCTAAGTAGAGCCAAATAACAAAGATAATCTAATGAGTCAGACGAACCTACTATTAGTTTCGCATAAAGGTCTTTAGGGCTAAAATCTGACTCTGAAGTCAGATTTTAGCCCTAAAGACCTTTATGCGAAACTAATAGTAGGTTCGTCTGACTCATTAGATTATCTTTGTTATATATATATATATATATATATATATATATATATATATATACACCCTTGGGAAAGGTATGAATCCATATATTCTCCCTCCAGTTATGGGTTAAATACTGGGCTCTTCAGCCTTGGGTAGGTAACCAGTCTAGGAGAGGGATAACTCTGAATTCAAAATTCCCTCCAGCTATGGGTTAAATAGTAGGGCAGACTGGATTCTTCAGCCTTGGGTAGGTAACCAGTCTAGGAGAGAGATAACTCTGAATTCAAAATTCCTGAGGTCGGTCGTTGATTAGGTTTGTGGCAACCCTTGATGCACCAATTCTTTCCTATCGACTGTGCCAAAAAGTGTGGATGGTCCAACACAAGCCTTCACCACTATAAACAAATCCCTGTGTGGATGTTCATTGTGTGTATGAACCCTCATACTTCGAAAATCGACGGGAGAGTCCATAAATAAATATATATATATATATATATATATATATATATATATTTGCTGATGAATTTATATATTGGATGATATATATATATATATATATATATATATATATATATATATATATTATATTGGATGAGGGATTTGGTATATATATATATATATATATGCCTGTCCGTATCCTTCTGTCTATCTCTCTATCTATATCAGTTAGTCTATACATAACTAATATATATATATATATATATATATATATATATATATATATATATATATAGGGTTCGAATCACACACAAATCGGTCTTCCTGTCTATAGCTCTGCTGATGAGGCCTAATAGGCTGAAATATACCTACAGAGATTGATTTTTCTAGATTTGTTTAGCCTTACATTTGAATAGGTATTCCTGCCTAACTCATTAATCATTAATTAATTAATTTTCAAAAATAACTTCAATTAAGCACATATTCTCCCAAATATATATATTAAGTGAATCGATTGTTTGTATTGTTATTCACTTTCCCTACATATTGTTACACACACACACATATTATACATAGATATATATGAGGTAAAATGAGGAATGAAAGAACAAAACTCAGACAAAAATGTGTAGTATATTTCGCTGGAATATTGAATTCCGCTTCTTCAGCCTTTATTGAATCATTAGGATCATACAAGTGTTTATGAAGAAGCAGAATTCTATATTCCAGTGAAATATACTACACATTTTTGTCTGAATTTTGTTCTTTCATTCCTTATTTTACCTCATTCTGTCGGATTCATTCTTTTCCTCATAGATATATATATATTATTTTTTTAAAAACATAATGTATATTCTATGTGTTGGAATATTTTGTAATATAAGGTGTGCTCTAATTCTGCATTTATAGACTGGCCTAAGTTATGTGGTCTATTACTTTGCCATACTGCATAGCTGATACACTACTTAAACCCCCCACATTGGACATATTTCTAACTGCACTCAGTCAGGACGGACTTACAGGATTACCAGATCTTTACCATTACTCAGGACAGATTTACAGGTTTACCAGATCTTTACCAATACTTGGGACGGACTTACAGGATTACCAAATCTTTACCAATATTCAGGACAGACTTACGGGATTACCAGATCTTTACTAATACCCAGGACGGACTTACAGGATCACCAGATCTTTACCAATACTCAGGACGACTTACAGGATCACCAGATCTTTACCAACAGGACGGACTTACAGGATTACCAAATCTTTACCAATACTCGGGACGGACTTACAGGATTACAAATCTTTACCAATACTCAGGACGGACTTACCGGATTACCAGATCTTTACCAATACCCAGGATGGACTTACAGGATCACGGACGGACTTACAGGATCACCAGATCTTTACCAGGCCGGACTTACAGGATCACCAGATCTTTACCAATACTCAGGACGGACTTACAGGATTACCAGATCTTTACCAATACTCAGGACGGACTTACGGATTACCAGATCTTTACCAATACCCAGGACGGACTTACAGGATCACCAGATCTTTACTAATACCTAGGACTCTTTACCAAGGATCCAATTCCACTGGATAAACGCTTTTGCTTAAGGCTTCCATGATGGCCTAAAAGATTCTAATACTATGTTCTGCAGATAAGACTAGTAAAGTCATCTAAAAAGCAGCTTTAATAAAAATGCTCTTATTTTGTATTTCTAAACTATTTGATAAACTCTTCACCACTGGATAATTGTTGCAACGCATCCTGTTAGTAAATTAAATTGATTGTTGTGTTGTTATTCACTTTCCTTACATATCATTACACACACACACACACACAACATATGCTCCCAAAATATGGTAAAGCTCTCTAGAGGTGACAAATTAACTTTCACTGTCAGCATAAAGCAATGATCGTCTGTTGTTTACAGACTGGATATCTCTGGTGATCCTAAAATATATAAACAAATGTATGTATTTAATAGTTTAAACACCGCTCCTTAATGGCAGCTGTCAAATGGCCGAGAGGTAAACGAATTGGGCTGAGGAATAATCAGTCGAGTTTCACTCCTGGTCAGAGGTAGTTGCTGTGTCTAGCCACACTGAAGAGGTGTGGAACGTCAAAACATAGTATCTGTGGATGACATATATATATATATATAACTGGAACATAAACACTTCACCCCTGATGATGGCACTTTGAAGTGCCAAAAGTACATCGGATAAGAACTTCAGTTTGACTAATCTACGGATTATATCCAAATGTAAAAAAGTTGGCCAGAAAGCTTGAAAAGATCATTAATAAAAACGTTAAACAGGAGACCTGCCTTTTGTTTAATTCTACATGTATAAATGAAAGAATGCTGCCCAAATACACATTGTTGGAATATATTTGGATATAAGGTGTGCTCTAATTCCCCACCTGGATTTATAGACTAGCCATGATCACGGGAGTCGATCCTGCAGCCAATCACTAACCATACTGCATGGAAGACACACTATTTAACCCCCCCCCTCACTGGTCATAATTACTATTACCAATACTCAGGAAGGACTTATACGATTACCAGAGTAACCAAAGGATTCCTTATCAAAGAAATCTTTACCAGGAACTGAGAACTCTTTACCAGAGGAACCAAAGGATTTATTATCGAGGGACTCTTTACCAGGAACTGAGAACTCTTTACCAGAGGAACCAAAGGATTTATTATCGAGGGACTCTTTATCAGGGATCCAATTCCACTGGACAAGTGCTCTTGCTTTAAGGGCAAAGGATGGTCCATAAAAACTTAACACACATATGTATATGCATATGTATATATATATATAAGTGCATTTTGGCAGCATTTTTTCTTTTATACAAGTTTTGTTGAACTGTACAGTATATATGTATATATATGAATTAGAGGAATTGTTATTACCTCCCACTTCTAATTCCTTGCTACTACTCGTTCTCGTTAAAAACGAGACACGAAACCATACCATCGTTTCCTACCTGATGATGGTAAACACCAAAAAGATGGCCCGAAAATTAGAAAGGATCAACCAAAAACTTGTCCGACAAGAATTGTCTGTACAGTTCAACAAAACTTGTATATATATATATATATATATATATATATATATCACCTAGAAATAAGTACACTCCTAATTTTTTTTTTATAAAAGAAGACTAGTCAAGTCATCTAAAAGTTAGTTTTAACAAGATGTTCCTATTTCGTATTTCTAAACCATTTGATATTGTGTTAAACTCTCAACAACTGAATGATTGTTGCACTGCATTCCCTTTTATCCATTTGGTCAGTCTAGGTTTTGTTGCACTCACTATGAACGGCTTTCAAGTGGTGGGAGGGATCACATAAGCGATTGTATTTCCTGGATTAGACAAAAGAAAAGAAAAGAGCTAAAACCAATGTACAAACAATGAAGTGACATCACTCTATCTTCTGAAGTCAAGAGTGAATGTTTAATTTAATCCATGAAAACCGTGAACTCAGACAAAACGTCGAGTGTTAAAGTTTATCCATGCAGTAATTGGTTACCCTATATTGATGGGTCGCTGAGGTCATTGGGGAACATGACCTGGTTGTCTTCAGATACAAATTATATCTGTATTATTTTATCTGGTCCCATCCCTCATACACACCCATCCCGACCTGACATGCTTGTTTTGTTTTTTATTGCACCCAGTCTTGTTGACAACTTGTCCCCACAATATCACATTTGTTGTTTAAAAAAAAAAAAAAAGAAAAAAGGAGAAAAAAGACGAGATGTCATGGATGACTGAAATTTAAATAGATAAATATCAGTGCATGAAGGAATGGGATTATGATACACTCACTGCTTTGTTGGAAATAAAGGGGAAGTTTTTTTTTTTTTATTTGACTCATATCTCCTGACAAAAAACAGAAAAAAAAAAAAAAGAAAAAATTGCAAGATGAAAAATAATTCAATCTAAAGGAAGTTTTAGATTAATAAACATTAATCAAATTAAATATATATCTGTATATTTATTTGTATATATATATATTATATATATATATATATATATATATATATATATATATGTATGTTAATGATTTGAAGGCAATTACAATGCATATAAAAACTAAAAACAAAAAGATGTTTCTTTTATTTTTATTTTTAAATTTTTTATATGCATTGTAATTGCCTTCAAATCATTAATATATAATAACATTCTTAACAATGCTTCAGGCAAATTACCAATATTTATTATATATATATATATATATATATATATATATATATATATATGAGAAGTAAATACACAAGTGATGTGTTTTGATATAGCTTTTTTTCAACCGACAATTTTTGGGAGAATATGTGCTTAATTGAAGTCATACCTAATTTTGAAAGTTAATTAATTAATAATTAATTAATTAGACAGGCATACCTATTAAATGTAAGGCTAAACAAACCGAGAAAAATCAATCTCTGTATGTACATTTCAGCCTATTAGGCCTCATAATCATCATAACATATCTACAGGTATTTGCCTCTTACCCCACTTTACGGGTTAGGCACAAGGCCTCGTTTTAACGTGGGCCCACCCACAAGCCGAAGCTCATGGGTGGGAAAGAACAAAAATTGCGTCGATTCGTCGGCATTCCCCCTCAAGGGGGCGCCTCAGGTGTTGGGCAATAAACCCAGCCCTGCCCCTTTAAGTCAAGGGGGCAGGTATTACCTGGGGGATAGCCCCCTGGGATCGATGCTATTAACTTGTAAAGATCCAGGCCGAAGCCACTGGACCCCCGGCGTTGACCATATCTACATACTAATAACATGCAATTGTATTTACAACAAATATATACAACAAAATAGCGGTTTATAGTGAACGGGAAGGCTAATTTGCATATTGATATTAAAAATTTGATTTTAATAATGTGTGCTTAGTATTATTGATTTCTAATTGTTTGGTTTTATCTTAATGAATATGAGAAAAAATCTTGGGGATGAATCTTAAAAGAAATCCATTCACAAGAAGAAATAACTGGAATTTTATTCTTTACTTCCTATTTTGACTAAATAGTTAAATTAGGAAAAATTAGCAATGAAAGACGGGAGTGATTTAAGAGTAAGTTTCAGTTGTTCTATTTTCCGATTATACTTCCCTCAATTTCAAATCTTTTTATCTGCATTCTTATTTAGTTTCATTAGCCTTTCTAATCTAATCTAATATTTCATTACATTAAAACTTAAATACTTGCACCTGGAGGGTTCATATATTTGCTAGTTACAGTAATATACTTGATGACCTATGAACTCATTGGGTTGTCACTGTAACAGACGTCTATAATGATTGATACTTTTAATGAAAAATAAGACATATAGTTTTTAACACTAAAGTTAAATTACTCATTTAAAATTATATATATATATATATATATATATATATAGTATGTAATGTGAATTTTAGTAATATACTTGATGACCTATGAACTCAGTGGGTTGTTTATAATGAAATTGCTACTTCTAATGAGAAAGGAGTGCAGGATTCTAATTAGCATTTTATCGTTATGACTATTACGTAAAATATTTGGAGGATTAAAACATTATGTTCAGTATAAATACAGATTGCATGAAATTATCATTCAATGGAAAGTTGATCCGGAAATTCCTTTATTCATTAAACTTAGTGCTTTTCAAGTGCATTGTGATAATAAAAATCTTTTGCTGAGATGTGGTGTTTTCTTGTGTTATACATACTAGTACAAAATAAAAAAACACCCTCCGGGCGATGTAAAAATAGATTTTTGAAATATATTGCCTGAGGGGTGGGAGTAAAAAATTCAATGTCAGCGAGTTTGTACCCTAAGTAAGTAAAATCATCAAATTCATTAAAGGATTAAAAAATAAAACAATTTGAAACGTAAACTTTAAATATGTATTAAAATAAAACAAACTATATATAGATATATAATCCCAGTCATATATTTATTAAAACTTGTTTTAAAAAACAATGAGGACTGTCTAATGTTGCATGCTCAAATTTTGAGTGTATTTATTCTATGTTATGACAATTTTGGGTAATTTGACGTAAGCAATGACGTAATTTTCATTACAGACAAAAACTGGAAGCAAATCTCCATTATTAATATATATATATATATATAATACCCCTTCACACAATTTAGATAACCTGAAACGTATCTTAATCCAACAAGGCTTTCCATCCACTCAAGCTAGGAAACTAGCTGAATTAAGATGGATAATTAGATTAGCATGCACAGAAAAGGACTAAACACAGACACCGGCACACTAAAAGCTTACACATATTTCCAACCCCATGACCCCTATCAGATTACTACTCACACAGTATAAACTCATTAATCACCAACTACCAATCAACATCCAGCATCTCCTCATCATCAAAAAGAGCATCAAGCAGCCAGAAAATCACTACTGTCCTCAGATTCTTGACGACGGGAGATCATCACAATCCCGAAAATTCACCACTACTACTAAGTAAAAGAAACTAAAAAAAAAAACAGTTTTCTGATATTTATTCACAGATGAACATATTATGATAACTACATTATTATAATATAGCACATTAAGGCT
>CM042158.1:41669945-41682445 GCA_023376005.1 Doryteuthis pealeii | reverse complement strand
CTCTCATTACCAAGCCCCAAAACAGGGTCCACTTATCACAAGAACTTTACAACCAGATTTCTTCTAAGGCATAGTATCTGCATACTGCATAAAGGCCGGTACTACTACACACTGACCAAAGGAAGAACAACTACCGAGACAAAGCGTCTTTTCTACATTTCCCACCGACGACAAGAAAACCGTGTTATCACCAGTACTACAAGAAATTCCTCCACAGATAAGTCTGTAGCAAATACCATTAAATTTGCAACAATTATATGTAATTTTTTGTCAATACAAGTGTCTGCATTTACTTTTGTGTTGTTCCTTCTTTATCCGACAATTTGCCTACAACTACGGAGAAATAAGGGCTCCTTCGATTCCGTAAATACTCTTAAACAAGACATGCTGGACAAGTAAAAATGAACTCATAAGTGATATTCTCCAATGGACTTCTACACATAGACATACCAGTGTGTGCTGACCAGCAAAAACTTCCTTTCATCTTCTTTGCATGGACTCTATATTCCCTATAGATGACTTGCTGATAGGATGGATGCTGAGAGAGAGAGAGAGAGAGAGAGAGAGAGAGAGAGAGAGTCAAGGGAAACCATGTTGTTAATGCACCTTATGATGATATATCCATAGAACTTATATGCTAAGGTACATAAATACATTCTTGTCAATAATTGTATTTGTAAATAAGCACACCCATCCACACTATTTGCATACTTGAAGTAAGAATGGATTCATAAGTGATATTCTCCTATGGACTTCTACACATGGACACACCAGTGTAGGCCAACCAGCAAAAACTTATATTCATCAGCTCTGTGTGGACACTGGGTGTAATCTACAGGACTTACTATAAAGAAAAGGACACAAGCGGCTGTACTCCAGGGTTTGAAGTATGGAGTTAACCACGAGTGTGGCAGACAGATTGAGAGTTAAAGAAATAACCAAACGACTAGAAATATGAATAAAAGACTGTATTACAGAATAACAAAAAGGTTGCAAACTTCAGTTCGTTTGCGCAAATAATAATTTGTAACTTATCTGGTGTATCCTAAGATATGGGGTATTAACGGAGACCTTGCTACGGCCCTTTGTTCCGTTCAGATATGATGGACTTTTGCTTTGCGTCCGACTCCGTAGTTGTCTGTTGAAGAATAGGAGCGACCCTTTTTTAGGTCTGTCCCCAGTGCTAGCTGGATCAGAAGAGAGGACGAGTCTGCTTATTCGGCTTTGCCGCCAAAGTATGCTGGCTCATGATTGGTTGGTTTGAAACAGAGGCTCGCAGACAAAGGACGATAACCCCCATACCCCAGAATTCTCAATATTACCAAGAGTGATAGATGATAGGGACGGATGGCAAGAGAGAGTCAGGTGAATCTGTATTGTCAGCATGATGATTGATGATATTTATTTTAATGATTCATATTTGGATTTGACAAACTCATAAGCAATGTTCTCCAATGGACTTCTACACATGGACACACCAGTGTTGGCCAACCAGAAAAAAATTATATTCATCAATTCTGTGAGGATACTGGGTGCCATCTAGACAACATACCAAGAGCAATGAGTCAAGGGAATCCCTGCTGTTAGCACACTATGATGATGATGATGATGTATTTCAATGTTCTGAATTTTGTTACCATTGTGTTTTGTGAGAGAAGTAAAGATGAACTCATAAGTGATGTTCTCCAATGGACCTCTACACATGGACACACCAATGTTGGCTGACCAGCACACACTCATATTCATCAGTTCTGTATGGACACTGGTTGTCGTCTACAGGACTTACCAAGAGTAATTGCTGATAGGGATGGATGGCAAGAGAGAGTCAGGTGAATTCATGATGTCAGCATGTCTTTGATGATAATGGTCTTTTTTTTTTTCTTTACTGGTTCATATTTGGATTTGTTAGAATGTCTACATTTAAATCTCAATTCAGATGAAAGCAAAATCTTATATTCATCAGTTCTGTGTGGATACTGGATGCCATCTAGACAACATACCAAGAGCAATGAGTCAGGGAAATCCATGCCGTTAGCATATGATGATGATGTATTTTAATGTTCTGAATTTTATTACCATTGCGTTTTGTGGAAGAAGTAAAGATGAACTCATAAGTGATGTTCCCCGATGGACTTCTATACATGGACACACCAGGGGTGGCTGACCAGCAAAAACTCATATTCATCAATTCTGTATGGACACTGGGTGTCGTCTAGAAAACTTACCAAGAGAGATGGCTGATAGGGACGAATGGCAAGGAGAGTCAAAGGAATCCATGCTGTCAGCACACTATGATGATGATAATGATTATGTATTTTAATGTTCTAATTTTTATTGCCATTGCACTGTCCGAAAAATCTAAATAATACAATAAGAGTTATCATGCTGCAAAACCAAACCATCTATTGGCTAAGATAGTTAAATGTATTGCCTGTCCAATTAATTTGTTTAATCTATTAAAAGCGAAAGATACTAGTGTAGCATTTGCTATCAGAAAAGGCCACACACTCAAAAGAGAACAGTCCGAAAAATCTAAATAATTCAATAGGGGTTGTCATGCCACAAAACCAGACCTATATAAGTCTATTGGCAAAGATAGTCAAATAAATTGCATGTTTCAAGTAATTTGTTAAACCTATTAGAAGCGAGAGATACTAGTGTGGCATTTGCGATTAGAAAAGGCCACACACCCAAAAGAGTTACTTCCTAGTCTTCTGTTTCCTCCATTGTAATTTCATGGTTTGCAAATATGAAAATATTCTTATAGGAAAGACAGACATCTTTCACAAAAAAACAAAAAATAAAATGGCAGGAGTTTGTTGTGGTGGTAGGAGATGCAAGAGAAGTATAGTGGGAGGTGGAAGAAGAAGAGTGGATAGAGTAGTAATAGTTGTAATGATGATGATAACAATAATAATGATATATGAACTGAACCAACCATTTTTTTTTTTTACTATTTACCTGTTGTTAGATTTGAATACACAACTATCAGCCACTTTATTTACCTACCTACACATCTACTTTTCGGTTTTTCTCTTTTTTTACTTACATATCCCTCACCCCCTCTTGATTTATTTATCATTCTATCTATTTCTCCAGTTGTTATTTGCATCAAAGTGTCTTTTAAATGTTGGCTAACCCTTGAATCACATAATTGAAGTAAGACAATCTTTATTTTTGATTACTAGTCCAGTGGTAAAACATATTATATCTGAAAAGACCTACTGCATGGCTAGAGCACTTATTTGCTTCAGAATTCAATGTACTAGGGGAAAAAAAAAAAAGAAGCCTTCCAGGCAGTGTAAAAATTAATTTTTGCCATGTTCTTAAAACAGATCTGTGAAATATTATATATTTTTAATAATAGACATAACAAATTTTTTTATTCTATTTATTTATGGTCGCACCACTTATTTGCTTTAGAATTCAATGTACTATAAAAAATTTAAAAAACGCCTCCCTGTCAGCGTAAAAATTAATTTTTGCCTGGCTCTTTTGTAAAAAAAATTAAACCTCTTTGAAATCTTATATTCTTTTTAATAATAGGCATAAAAAATATTTTTATTTTATTTATTTATGGCCACACCACTTATTTGCTTTAGAATTCAATGTACTATAAAAAATTTAAAAAAACGCCCCCCTGGCAGTGTAAAAATTAATTTTTGCTTGGCTCTTTTGTAAAAAAATTTAAACATCTTTGAAATCTTATATTCTTTTTAATAATAGACATAAAAAATATTTTTATTGTCAAAATTCAATAGATATGGTTTCATTCTAATAAAACCAAGTTTCTAACAGTTAAATTCAAATTAATTCAAATATTTAAGATTTTTCTTTTCTTTTTTTTTTGGGGGGAAGGGGATCATCAATCAGCTCTGTGCAGATAGTGGTTGTAAAACATATTATATCCGATAAGTGCTACTGTATGGCTGCACCACTTATTTGCTTTAGAATTCAATGTACTATAAAAAATTAAAAAACGCCCCCCTGGCAGTGTAAAAATTAATTTTTGCCTACCTCTTTTGTAAAAAAATTTAAACATCTTCGAAAACTTATATTCTTTTTAATAATAGACATAAAAAATATTTTTTTTGTCAAATTCAAATAGATATGGTTTCTTTCTAATAAACCAAGTTAAATTCAAATTAATTAAAATATCTAAGGTTTTCTTGGTGGGTGGGGGTGGGGCTAAAAATCAGCTCTGTACAGATACTGGATGCCATGTGGAAGATTTGCTAGGAGCAATGACTGATAGGGATGGATGATGAAAGAGAATCATGGGTATACATGTTGTCAGCATGACATGCGGATGATGATAATGATATCTACCAGGAACAAAAGTTTGGCAATATTTTGGTATATGCTAGTTTGTAGCCAGTATATCATGTGACCAAAGAATTTCAAGCTGTAGTTGATAGTATCATGGTACTTGATACACTGATTTGAAGGCCACATAGTTGAACATACAATGTAGTATATCAACATATATGAGAAATCCCAAGAAAGCAACCAAAAACAATTGTTGTGCGAAAGGCACAGTTAATCACAGTACAGTTACCAGATTGTATTATCTAGATTATTCAGACTACTGTCCTCACCTTTATTGTTATCTACACAACGTTTTGGTCAATGTGCCCTCCGGCCTTCTTCAGGTGTATCTTTTTGGACTTGGGAACCTTCTTGTCGAAATCAGGTGCCTTCACGGACCTTCGAACTGAACCTGTTATTCAATCCATGGCGGTAAACTGTTCTCATTCTGTTAACCATGACCAGATACAAGTGTTAAGGTGTGTTAATTATTCTATGTTACTATCGCCTTTGGCCAGGAATGAACCTGCAGCCCAGAGATAACTGTCACTTTAAACTGTATTAACTCAACACCTATATTCATTGTGCCATGTGTCCAATTGGACACATGGTTCAGTTTGAAGTTCTGTGAAGGCTCCTGATTACAATATGAAGGCTCTCGAGTTTGACAAGAAAGTTCTCGAGTTTAGTCTATTCACATCTATCTGTCAATATCTATCTTTGAATCTTAGTCTATTCACATCTGTTCATATCTATTTTTGAATCCTAGTCTATTCACATCTGTTGATATCTATCTTCGTATCCTAGTCTATTCACATTTATCTGGTGATATCTATCTTTGTATCCTAGTCTATTCACATCTATCTGTTGATATCTATATTTGTATCTTAGTCTATTCATGTCTATCTGTTGATATCTATCTTTGTATCCTAGTGTATTCACATCTATCTGTTGATATCTATCTTTGTATCTTACTCTATTCACATCTATGTGTTGATATCTATCTTTGTATCCTAGTGTATTCACATCTATCAGTTGATATCTATCTTCATATCCTAGTCTATTCACATCTATCTGTTGATATCTTTGTATCTTAGTCTATTCACATCTATCTGTTGATATCTATCTATCTTTGTATCCTAGTCTATTCACATCTATTTGTTGATATCTATCTTTGTATCTTAGTCTATTCACATCTATGTTGATATCTATCTATCTTTGTATCCTAGTCTATTCACATCTATCTGTTGATATCTATCTATCTTTGTATCCTAGTCTATTCACATCTATTTGTTGATATCTATCTATCTTTGTATCCTAGTCTATTCACATCTATTTGTTGATATCTATCTTTGTATCTTAGTCTATTCACATCTATGTTGATATCTATCTATCTTTGTATCCTAGTCTATTCACATCTATCTGTTGATATCTATCTATCTTTGTATCCTAGTCTATTCACATCTATTTGTTGATATCTATCTTTGTATCTTAGTCAATTCACATCTATCTGTTGATATCTATCTTTGTATCCTAGTCTATTCACATCTATCTGTTGATATTTATCTTTGTATCCTAGTCTATTCACATCTATCTGTTGATATCTATCTTAGTATCCTAGTCTATTCACGTCTATTTGTTGATATCTATCTTCGTATCTTAGTCTATTCACATCTATCTGTTAATATATATGTTTGTATCTTAGTCTATTCACATCTATCTGTTGATATCTATCTTTGTATCCTAGTCTATTCACATCTATCTGTTGATATTTATCTTTGTATCCTAGTCTATTCACATCTATCTGTTGATATCTATCTTAGTATCCTAGTCTATTCACGTCTATTTGTTGATATCTATCTTCGTATCTTAGTCTATTCACATCTATCTGTTAATATATATGTTTGTATCTTAGTCTATTCACATCTATCTGTTGATATCTCTTTGTATCCTAGTGTATTCACATCTATCTGTTGATATCTATGTTTGTATATTAGTCTATTCACATCTATCTGTTGATATCTATCATCGTATCTTAGCCTATTCACATCTATCTGTTGATATATATGTTTGTATCTTAGTCTATTCACATCTATCTGTTGATACCTATCTTTGTATCTTAGTCTAATCATATCTATCTGATGATATCTATCTTTGTATCTTAGTCTATTCACATCTACCTGTTGATATCTATCTTTGTATCCTAGTCTATTCATATCTATCTGTTGATATCTATCTTTGTATCTTTGTTGATATCTATCTTTGTATCCTAGTCTATTCACATCTATCTGTTGATATCTATCTTTGTATCCTAGTCTATTCACATCTATCAGTTGATATCTATCTTTGTATCCTAGTCTATTCACATCTATCTGTTGATATCTATCTTTGTATCCTAGACTATTCACATCTATATATCTCAGTCTGTTCATATCTATTATATTGTTCTCCTTTTATCTTTTTACCTATCTATATAAGCCATTTCTATCTAATAGAAAAGAGATATATACTACACTTACCTTACTGACATTTCAACCTGTTTTTCTTTTTGCTTTTTTTTATTAGATATCTTCCTCTCCCCCTTTTTTCTGTTCAGTTATTATTTGCATCCAATTAAGTGGTAGTTTTCAAATGTTGGGCTTTTTATATACCAAGCTGATTATTGACCCAAGTAATTGGTGTTAGACATCGTTATTACATTTGTGCAGTGGTAAAGTCTCTCTTCTCCATCTGCCATATCTATTTTGTTATGTCTTTATCTATATCACATCTAAGCCTGTTGATATCAATCTCTGTATCTCAGTCTATACATATCTATTTATGAGGATAGGAGGATTGGAATAAATAGCGTTCGGCTAGAAACCACAAGGTTCCTAGTTCGATACCGGTCCTCGCCAACTCAGCGTATGAGTAGCACAGGGATCTGTGCAGTAAAGTAAGGAGCTGATGGTAGGTGTGGCGCTCCACCTCAGATGCTAAAACAATCTCCTTGGTCTAGCGCTATTGAAAAGGAGATAGACTCCCTCGCTGACTGGCTGATACCGACTTTAGGCTGCCCCGTCGACTTTACTTTTTTTTTATAGTAAAGAATAGAGGGAAAAATGTGACAAAGGAACAAAACTCAGACAAGTATATGTAGGAGATATATCTTGCTGTGAAACAACTGATGAAGCCGAGCTCAATGTATGGTGAAATATATCTCCTACATATACTTGTCTGAGTTTTGTTCTTTTGTCCACATTTTCCCTCTATTCTTTACTACATATCTATCTATCGGACCATATGACCTTTAGGCACTCCTTTTTGATCTCGATTAAGAAAGAACATGTTTTTCATTTACACCGTCAATATCCGGTTGTTTTAACAGACGATTTTTAGATTATTTTTTTAAACTATAAAACTAACCCCTAACCCTAACCCCTAACAAACAACCGGATATTGACGGTGTAAATGAAAAACATGTCCTTTCTTAATCGAGGTCAAAAAGGGGTGCCTTAAGGTAATATGGTCCTATTTATCTATCTCAGTCTGTGCACATCTACCTATCTCATTCTATTCACATCTATCTCTGTTCATATTTATGAGTCTATCTCAGTCAGTCCACATATATCTATCGATCAATCTCAGTCAGTCGGCATAAATTTATCTATTTCAATCTGTTTACGTCTATATATGTATCCATCTCAGTCAGCCCACATCTATTTATCTATGTTCACATCTATCTATCTCATTCTGTCCACATGTATCTATCAATCTCTGTCTGTTTATATCTATCTCAGCCTGTACAGTCTATCTCTGTTCAAATATACCTACCCCAGTCTGTATACATCTATCTATCTACCTACCCCAGTCTGTTCATATCTACTTATCTATTTTAGTCTGTTCACAATCTACATATTGGTCTCAGTCTGTTCACTTCTACCTGTCTGTCCACATCTATCTACCTAAGTCTGTTCAAATCTATTTATCTATCTCAGTCTGTTCAAATCTATCTGTCTATCTACCTCAGTCCATTCAAATCTATCTGTCTATCTATCTATCTATCTCAGTCTGTTCAAATCTATATATCTATCTATCTATCTCTGTTCAAATCTATCTATCTATCTATCTATCTATCTATCTCAGTCTGTTCAAATCTATCTATCTATCTATCTCAGTCTGTTCAAATCTATCTATCTATCTATCTCTCAGTCTGTTCAAATCTATCTATCTATCTATCTATCTATCTATCTTCAGTCTGTTCCAATCTATCTATCTATCTATCTATCTCAGTCTGTTCCAAATCTATCTATCTATCTATCTATCTATCTAATCTATCTATCTATCTATCTATCTATCTCAGTCTGTTCAAATTTATATATCTATCTATCTATCTATCTATCTCAGTCTGTTCAAATCTATCTATCTATCTATCTCAGTCAGTTCAAATTTATCTATCTATCTATCTCAGTCTGTTCAAATTTATCTATCTATCTATCTATCCATCTCAGTCTGTTCAAATCTGATTATCTATCTCAGTCTGTTCACTTCTACCTAAGTCTGTCCACATCTATCTACCCCAGCCTGTCCATATTTATCTATACCAGTATATGCATATCTACCTACCTACCCAAGTCTGTTCTATCAAAGTCATCTGTATCTCTCTCTTTGTGTTAATATCTCCTTGTTAGTCTCTCTGCTAACCTTTCTATTAAAAAAAGATAAATGTTCTACTTATTTTGCTATTGACTTAATCCTCATATTTAAACCTTCTCCCCGCTTCCTTCCATAGATTTATGAAATTGTTCGATTTCAGAGCATTAAGCAATTGAATTTATGCATCAATATATGTCCCCCCACCCAACCTCCACTTATTTTCCAGAATATCATTTATTAAATCAGTATAATTTTCTTTTGTTTGCATGACTAATTTTTTTGTCTCTGAGAAATTAGAAGGAAAATATCCAGTTTGTATAAGAATAAGATTTCATCTGAATTGAGATTTAAATGCAGACATTCTAACAAAACCCCAATATGAACCAGTAAAAAAAAAAAAAAATCATTATCATCAAAGGCATGCTGACAGCATGGATTCCCCTGACTCATTGCTCTTGGTGTGTCCTCTAGATGGCACCCAGTATCCATACAGAACTGATGAATATAAGATTTTGCTTTCATCTGAATTGAGATTTAAATATAGACATTCTAACAAAACCCCAATATGAACCAGTAAAAAAAACCAAAAATCATTATCATCAAAGGCATGCTGACAGCATGGATTCCCCTGACTCATTGCTCTTGGTGTGTCCTCTAAATGGCACCCAGTATCCATACAGAACTGATGAATATAAGATTTTGCTTTCATCTGAATTGAGATTTAAATGTAGACATTCTAACAAAACCCCAATATGAACCAGTAAAAAAAACAAAAAATCATTATCATCAAAGGCATGCTGACAGCATGGATTCCCCTGACTCATTGATCTTGGTATGTCCTCTAGATGGCACCCAGTATCCACACAGAACTGATGAATATAAGATTTTGCTTTCATCTGAATTGAGATTTAAATGTAGACATTCTAACAGAACCTTGATATGAACCAGTTAAACAAAAAAAAATCATTATCATCAAAGGCATGCTGACTCTCTCTTGCCATCTGTCCCTATCAGCAATCACTCTTGGTAAGTCCTGTAGACGACACCCAGTGTCCACACAGAACTGATGATTATGAGTGTGTGCTGGTCAGCCAGCACTGGTGTGTCCATGTGTAGAAGTCCATTGGAGAACATTGCTTATGAGTTTGTCAAATCCAAATATGAATCATTAAAAAAAATATCATCAATCATCAAGGCATGCTGATAATACAGATTCACCTGACTCTCTCTTGCCATCTATCTTTGTATGCTAGTCTATTCACATCTATCTGTTGATATCTATCTATCTTTGTATCGTAGTCTATTCACATCTATCTGTTGATATCTATCTATCTTTGTATCGTAGTCTATTCACATCTATCTGTTGATATCTATCTATCTTTGTATCGTAGTCTATTCACATCTATCTGTTGATATCTATCTATCTTTGTATCGTAGTCTATTCACATCTATCTGTTGATATCTATCTATCTTTGTATCATAGTCTATTCACATCTATCTGTTGATATCTATCTATCTTTGTATGCTAGTCTATTCACATCTATCTGTTGATATCTATCTATCTTTGTATCCTAGTCTATTCACATCTATCTGTTGATATCTATCTATCTTTGTATCCTAGTCTATTCACATCTATCTGTTGATATCTATCTATCTTTGTATCCTAGTCTAATTCACATCTATCTGTTGATATCTATCTATCTTTGTTCCTAGTCTATTCACATCTATCATATGTTTATCATGAATATTTAATTAACAGTCAAAATCATTAATACATAGAATAATTAAATCTTATTTATTAACAAAGTCCTCTGTGAAAATCTGAGTTATGTTTTTCTCAAAACAGCCCATGTTATTAGTGCATTTGAAATCCTGCAATGTGTCTTATATATCACTAAGACATAAATGTTTACATGATATATGGTGTGGTAAATTTGTATACTGGTTTCAACAAAACCAAGTTTAATAAATAATTACTTGTTGTTATTGATCTCTAATATTATTGTTTTATTCTCAAATGTATTAAAAACATTCCTATGAATGATTTTATATAGAAACCAATTAAAATATAATTAAAATAAGTGTAATCTTTTTATATGCATTCTTATTCAATTTCATTAATTTTTTTAATTTAATATATTTTGTTACATTAAAATTTGAAGACTTACACCCAGAGGTCGCATATTATTTGCTAGTATATATGATAATGAAAGGAAGCGCGTGGTGTAATGGATAAAGTCATGGGAAATGCACTCGTTGCCCTGAGTTCAAATCCTAGACGTGGTAACTGCATTTCGCTTAGCGCTAATACCCTTTGGAAAGGTATGAATTCTATTCTCCCGCTATGGGTAAATAGTAGGGCAGACTGGGCTCTTTAACCTTGGTTAGGCAACCGGTCTAGGAGAAGGAAAACTCTGAATTCAAACCTGTTAAACTCCGCTTAAGAAATTGACCTCGTGTCACATCCTGCTCGTGCGGAGGGGTTGGTAAATATATATATATAATAATAAAAAGGCTTCCTTATATGCAGGATGGACTTATTACGCTTACCAAAGGATTCCATAACTCAGGACTTACTTACTTTAAGCCCTTTTCAATTGGCCAAGGATAGCATTTTAAAAATTTAACAATCTTAATGTCTATACCGCGTCAGTCGACCCAGCTGGAAGTCACATTTGTTTTCCTAATCTACCCCAAATGATAGCCTTATTTAAATGTAATATTAAACATATTTAGAAGTCTTTGATTCAAGGAAATTATCTCAGGTAACTTTAAATGAAAAGGCCATTTTTAGCCATTTTTTGAATAAATCTTATAATAAAGGGGCTTTGGACTTTAGAAATTATTTACAGGATGTTAAGAGGTTAATAAACTGCAGTTAATGTAAGTGTATGTAATATGATTCATTTGTTTTATCAAAATGACTTGTCTCAGCCGTGTTGAATGTGCCATATAAACAAAACCCAACCCAATTATCCTTATAAAAGGACTAGAAGTGGATACCCAGCATTGCTTGCGGTTAGAGGGTTTTTTTTTTAAAGTTAGCCTCGCAGATCGTATTATTATTGAATCGTGAGTTGGATCCTCATAGTTATCCCCATTAAAATCTGTATGTGAAAAAAAGTACCTTCCATTGATCCAGCCACTCTGAAAAGAAAAATTAATGTCTACTATTTAAAATATTGAATTGCAAAAAGATTCCATACTGTATCATTTAAATTCTTTTTAATTATCTTCATGAATATTAATCAAATCTTCATTATTTTCACTCAAAAAAAGCAAGATCTGTAATAGTGAATGATATTATATATTTATTTTGTCATTAATTTGTTTTATTTTCATAGTTTCCTCCGGACATACATACATACATACATACACACTAAATTGCTTTATATATAATATATATATATATTATAGAGAGAGAGAGAGAGAGAGATAGATAGAGACGATAGATAGATTGATGTCTGCTTGGTCAATGTACAAACATTCATACAAAATCTTTCTTTTATATATATAGATTCCTTTACCACTTTCTTCTATGCTGGATTCTGGATATG
>CM042158.1:41660504-41669935 GCA_023376005.1 Doryteuthis pealeii | reverse complement strand
TCATATTTACTTTTTTTTAGAGATTTTTGGTCGAAGAAGACGTTGGGAATAAACTACTCAACTCATGCCACTAATTTTTTTACTTCAATCTGCTCTGTGTTGTAAGGGAAGATATTTTCCGCCAACACTTATTATATCCCCAAGTTAAAATGCCTTGGGCAACAGACACACATCTTGCATCTGCTCCCTGCCAGTGCTTAGTTCCAAACTAACATCCCTCTCTCTTTCTCTCTCTCCCTTCATTGCTTTGTCCTAACCCATCAGAATTCATCCAACAAAACCTTTAAATGATATGGACTACACAGTTGAGTTTGTGTATTAGCTAGTTGCTATAGAGAATTAATTACTGTTGTGGAAATGCTGCACCTTTGGACTCTATTGTTATATAGATGTAAAATCCAAAACTCAAACTATTTCATTTTAATTTATATCAAATAAATATTGAAAATTTTCCAAAATTATTATTTATTCATAACTTGTTAAAAACCACTTGAGTCTGAACTGTTCTCTAAAGAATACATAACTTAAAAACAATTTTCAAAGTATAAAATTAACCCTTTGATTCTCTTAAGCACAATACTTTTGGCACAATACTATTTTACTATATATTATGAGCCCAATATTTCAGCTTCAGAGAAGAATCAGATCAGAGGGCAATAATAAAAGATTTAATATAGAGACCATTTATAGCCTTTCATTTAATAAAATGGTGGGATAACTTTGAATAAAACTGACTGCAATTTAAATCAACATTTGAATTTGTACCGAAGGTGTAATAAACGTGTTAACCCTTCTTCTGGATTTCAATGTTGTTGTGTAATAACTCAGACACAACATTTGATCTTATCCTTGTTACCGAGTTCAAATCCTGGATGTGGTAATTGTATTTCACGCTAATACACTTGAAAAAGGTATGAATCCTACTCTCCCTCCAGCTATGGATAAATAGTAGAATAGGCTGGGCTCTTTAACCTTGGTTAGGCAACCAGTCTAGGAGAAGGAAAACTCTGAATTCAAACCTGTTGAACTCCGCTTAAGAAATTGACCTTGTGTCACATCCCGCTCATGTGGAGGGGTTGGTATATATATATCCTTGTTACCAAAATACTGTGTCTGAGTTATTAAATAACAAATTAAATAACAACATTGAAATTCAGAAGAAAGTTTAACATAGGTTTATTACCTTTGGTACAAAGATAAAATAAAAACAGTCCAACATGCAGCATTTCCACAACAGTAATTAATTCTCTGTAGTAACTCAACTAGCTACTACTTGAATTTGCAGCCCTGGGGACTGGTTAAGTAATTAACTGCATTGATCCCAGGGGGCTATCCCCACAGGCAATACTGGCTCCCTTGATTTAAAGGGGCAGAGCTAGGTTTATTGCTCAGTGCCTGAGGCGCCCCCCCCCCTCCTTGGGGGTGAATGCCGACAGGATCAACACATTTTTTACACCCACCATCCCATGAACTTCGGTTCATGGATGGTTTCACATTAAAAAGATCTTGTGTCACACCCGCATATGTGGGATGCGAGGAGAATATCTATTCTACTGTATTGTAGTCGTGGTGGCCTAAAGTCGGTATCATTGAGGGAGTCTATCCCCTTTTCAATAGTGCTAGACCAAGGAGATTGTTTTGGCATCTAACGTGGAGCATCACACCTTCCATCAGCTCCTTACTTTACCGCACAGATCCCTGTGCTACTCATACACTGAGTTGGCGAGGGCCGGTATCGAACTAAGAACCTTGTGGTTTCTAGCTGAACGCTCTACCGACTGAGCTACATCCATATCATATCCTTTCATAGGACAAATCCAACTTTAGTATTATTGGGATTATTTGGACTATTCTTCTCATCTTCATTGTTATCTGTACAATGTTTTGGCCGAGGTATTTCTTGTCATATTTGGGAACGTTCTTGGACTCAAGAACCTTCTATTCGAACTCGGGATCCTTCTTGTCATAATCGGGAGCCATCACGGAACTTTGAACCTAACCCTTTATTAAGTCCATGGGAGTATCCTGTTCTTATTCTGCTAACCATAGCTGAGGTACAGGTGTTAAGCTGTGTTAATTATTATTCGATGTTACTGCAGCCCCTGACCAGGATTGAATCTGCAGTCTAGAGATAACTGTCACTTAGAACTGTCTTAACTTAACTCCTTTATCCACTACGCTGTGTGTCCAACTTTCTTGTAGGGGAAAATATCTTCCCTTACAACACTCTATAATACTGGAATTTTCTTGGAGAAAGTGAGATGGAAATTTGTGAGGGGAGGAAAACCTTGTGGTCATCGTTTTGGCAGTGTTCATAATATGGAATTGATTGATAAACAAGATCTCCAATCCTATAAAACAAGCAGGTTGTTTTGTTTTATGACCTATCAATCCTTTTCAGGTAATTTAATGCCAATTCAAGTTTTTTTTTTATTAACAAAGGACCCGGGTAGCTTACAGTAAGAAACAAGACAGGAAGAAATGACAGTACTCCAAAGTTTGAAGTATGGAGTTAACCACGAGTGTGGCAGACAGGTTAAGAGTTAAATAAATAACCAAACAACAAGAAATAGGAATAAAAGACCTGTATTACATAAAACAATAGGATTGCAAACTTTAGTTTGTCTGCACAAATGTTTGATAGATCGGATGTGATAGACTTCTATTTTGACGTCTGACTCCGATGCTGGGTGTTGAGGAAGAGGAGCGACCCTTATTTAGGTCTTTTCCCTTTGAAAGCTGGATCAGAAGAGGGCGAGTTTGCCTATTTGGCTTTGCCATCAAAGTATGCTGGCTCGTGATTGGGTGGTTCGAAACAGAGGCTCGTAGACAAGGACAATAACCCCCATACCTCTGAATTCTCAATAGTACCTGCTGCTGCTTAAGTGGTCACCTAATAAGGTATTAAACAAGCTCATCACTGCTTAACTTTGGTTAACTAGCAGGAACTGTTTTTTTTTTTTTTTTTCAGATTGACTTGATCGCAATCCTATAAAACAAGTTTTAGACTTAATAGAATACTGAAACTGCTATCAAAAGAAAAGTAAATTTATTGTTGTTTTGACAAGAGTCAGAAGGGCATGATATTAGGTCCCAGAAATCTAGAGTTACTCCCCTTGATCAGTAGGGGATTGATGTGAACCTGGAAGTGGGGTTTCCGCCATGACATTTTTGGATTGGGGTTTGTGTTGATTGGACGTAGCTCACAACACGGTTGAGCTAATTAAGTAACTTTTAGGGTAGAAGCATTCTCTACCCTATGTTAAATAAAACCTTGTTAATTTCCAACAACCTAGACTTGCTTTTTCATTCAGTGCTCCGTATTTCATTTGTATGTAAAAACATAACACATGACTTTTGCTGAGAGAAGTTTAGCGAAAAAAAATGACATACCTCGGATCTCAAAGTGGGAGAGAATATGTCTTGCATGCAAAATAAGTAACGGGCTTGAAAGAAAAGAATTAAGGCTGCTTTAGCACTGTAGTTTAAGGAAATGCTATCTTGGAGCCAGGAGAATTGGCAAGAATGTATTTGCATATATACAAATTTCTTCGAGATCAAGTTTTGTTTAAAAAGCCTAGCGCGACAGGAAAATAGGTGAGATGTTTTGGAGTTTGTTATTGAGCTTATGCTGGAGATTGCTGTGTTATTGTTGCAAGCGATAGACTTTGTCATCAGATTTAAGTTGCAAAAGCGATTACGGGGTCAATTTACAAATATCAAGAATTAACAAATCCTTTTGTAGAAGTAATATGACACACAGTTGCAGTGGGATTCCATCTAGCGTCCAGTTGGTAGAAAAATGGGCTGTAATTCCAATGCAGACCCCAACAATCCCAAGGGCATGGTGCAGAATGGTGGACATTTATCTATTACCATGTCCACATTGAAACCATCAGACAATCAGAACTCAGGGAATGAGATCACCCTTATGCAACAATGGACTAATCCAGAGTACTATATATATATTACCAACCCCTCTGAACAAGCAGGATGCGACACAAGGTCAATTTCTTAAGCGGAGTTCAACAGGTTTGAATTCAAAATTTTCCTTCTCCTAGACCTAACCAAGGTTAAAGAGCCCTGTCTGCCCTACTATTTATCCATAGCTAGAGGGAGAGTAGGATTCATACCTTTCCCAAGGGTATTTGCACTAACTGAAATGCAATTAACACATCTAGGATTTGAACTCAGGGCAACGAGTCTATTTTCCATGACTTTAACCATTACACTATGTGTTTCCATAGTACTAATTCAGAGTACTATAAGTACCAATGGGTCTAAGCACAAATTGTTTTTTGTACTGAGTTAGTGAATGCTATTCGGCTCAGCAGGACACCAACTCTCTGAATTCAACATTTTTGACATTATTGACTTCTTACTATTTCTACTGTTTGTTGAAGCAATATGACAAATATGGATCCCAACTAGCGTCCAGTTGGTATACAAGAGGAAAGTGGGCTGTAACTCAAATACAGACCCCAACAGTCCCAAGGGCATGGTGCAGAATGGTGGACAGTTATCTATCACTATGTCCACATTGAAACCATCAGCCAATCAGAACTCAGGGAATGAGATCACCCTGATGCAACTATGGATTTATCCAGAGTACTATAAGTACCAATGGGTCTAATCACAAATTGTTTTTTGGACTGAGTTAGTGATTGCTATTCAACTCAGCAGGACACCAACTCTCTGAATTCAACATGTTTGACATTGTTCACATTGTTATCTTCTTACTATTTCCACTGTTTGTTGACTGCAGTGTAGCGTTGCATTGTTGTAATAGAAAATAGAATTCAATGATATGCTGTAGTCTTTGCTGATTAATGTCTAGCTTCAAAGCAATGTCTGTTTGCTTAATTCCTGGTATCAACTCTTCTTTGATCCTCTTCATGCGTAAATGAATTCTGTTATCCTGGTCTTTGCTCATCTTGTCTTTGCAGCAGCTTTTGGCACATGAAACACAATGGCGGACATTTTTCATGTTTCATACTACAATCTCATAAACCATTTTCATGCCTCTGTGAATTTCACTTAATATACAATCATCCAGTGCCAAAATTCTATTACTAATCATCACTTGATATGTGACACGAACATAATACACATGACTAACAAATGCCATTGCTAAATGCCATCCCACAATGAACTCATTGGTTAGTTTTATTGCAATTTAACCTTTGTTGATTGTGTTAGCTGTCCCTCATCCCTTGCAGTCGGAGAGGTCCTCTCCAATCAATCGGCTGGTTATGTCAAGCCCTAGCACCTTTTGAAAGCATAATTACAATGCTTATTACTGAAATAGATCCCTAATTAGAACTGAGCCTATTCTAGTAGTGACCATCCCAAGCAGAGATTTAAGAGGTTTAAATTCAGAGTTTTCCTTGACTGGTTGCCTAACCAAGGTTAAAAGCCAAGTCTGCCCTACTATTTACCCATAGCTGGAGGGAGAGTAGTTAGATTCATACCTTTCCCAAAGGTAATAGCACTATGTGAACTGTAGCTTCATCCAGGATTTGAACTCTGGTTGACAAGTCCATTTCCTACGACTCTAACCATTGCACCACACACCTCCAGAATGTTTAACTTCATAGAAAATGGAGACAGTGAGATGAGTTCAAATCTTGGATGAAGCTGTTAACATTTCACATAGCACTAATACCTTTGAGAAAGGTATGAATCCAACTATGCTCCCTTCAGCCATGGGTAAATAGGATAAACTGGGTGTTGGCGTTTTTGGATATAAGGCGTGTGACAAAAGCCCATTTCTACTTATAGACTCGCCGATAACCACGTGACCAACTTATTGGCCAACCACTGGCAGTACTCTGCTGCTGTTATTATTATTTATACTGGCTGATTCTAATCTTAGCTACTCACAGCTACTTGGATCTTCATGGACGACGGAACATATGATTATATCACTGGACCTTTTGACACTACGTAGGATTCCAAAACTTAGGACTTATTCACTTACCAAAGGATTCTATAGTTCAGGACTTACTTACTTTAAGTCCTTTTCAACTGGCCAACGATGGCGGTCAGAAACTTAACACTGGGCTCTTTACCTTTGGTTAGGCAGCCAGTCTAGAAGGAAAACTCAGAATTAAAACCTGTTAAACTCTATTTAAGAAATTGACCTTGTCTCACATCCTACTTATGCATATATATAGAGAGAGGGAGATATAAAAGTATCCAATCAACTGGTAAGTTGGCGATCATCTCTATCTTAGGGATCATCTCTATCTTCTGTATATCTACCATGCATGCAGATGTACACCTATAGATTAATAAAACAATTATTTCAAATTCCTAAGAGAGCTCAATGTAAGATCATTAATAAATTAATTATATACAGAGCAATATTTACTTTTCAATAAGAAAGAAATATTCAACAAACGGTCATTTTGGTTATTATAAATTTGTTTCTGCCAATATATAAGTAAAAGTATCCAATCGACTGTTAAGTTAGAGATGATTCTATTTAGGATCCTCCATATATCCAAAATACATACCCATGCAGATGCACACCTATAGATTTATACAAGGATTTTGTCAAATCCCTTAGAGAGCTTAATGTAAAATAATTAATAGATTAATTATATACAGAGCAATATTTACACTTTACTCAACTATAATGAACTATCAGGTTTTGTACTTTGCTTGTGTGTGATATGCAGTAGTAGGAGAGCCGCTGTGAGTGGCTTAAAGTAGGCAAAGAGTTAACTATATATGCAAAAACTAATTTATATATATATATATATATATATATTCTAAAGATACAATGTGTGCATGTAAATGTAGAACGTAAGCCAATCTTTAAAAAGTGAGTCTTTATTTGAAGTATTTCAAAATGTTTTGAAAAAGAACCTTTCAAAATTATCCGTTAGTAAAATAGAAACATTTCTATGTAGATATTTTTATAATTATATAAAGAAAATTATCACAGTCACACACATTTGAGTACAAACACATTTTATTGTATATCATTTATTTAATATAAAAAAGATTATTACACACACATATCTATCTATCTATCTATCTATCTATATATATATATATATATATATATATATATATATATATGCATACATACATACACACACACACGTGTTGATGTTTATCATTTGCTTAATGGCAAAAGGATTATTACAGACACACACACATACACACACACACACACACATATATATATATATACATACATACACACACATGTTGATGTTTACCATTTGATTAATATCAAAAAATTATTACACACACACACACATATATATATATATATATATATATATATATATACATCCACACACATGTTGATGTTTATCATTTGCTTAATGGCAAAAGGATTATTACAGACACATAAATATATATATATATATATATATATATATATATATATATATATATATGCACACACAAGTTATCATCCTGAAAATATTTAATTAATTTTTATGTAAGAACCCTGACAAAGTTTATATGCATTAAGGTTTTGATTTTCAGTTTCTTAATAATTTAATCTCTGCCTCCTTCCTGTGAAAGGAAAATATTTAAAATAACATTTTTTGAACAAACATTTAATGATTTTCTTTTTTAAATTGTTTATTAATTTGTTGTTGTTATTTAATTAACTTTCAGGTGAGAACAATGACTGTAATTAACAAACATTTTTAATGATAGATATGATTAGTCTGAGATAGATAGATTGATAGATATGAATAGTCTGAGATAGATTGATAGATATGAATAGTCTGAGATAGATAGATTGATAGATATGAATAGTCAGTGATAGATAGATTGATAGATATGAATAGTCAGTGAAAGATTGATAGATATGAATAGTCTAAGATAGATAGATTGATAGATATGAATAGTCAGTGATAGATAGATTGATAGATATGAATAGTCAGGGATAGATAGATTGATAGATATGAATAGTCTGAAAGAGATAGATTGATAGATATGAATAGTCAGTTATACATTGATAGATAGGAATAGTCAGTGATAGATAGATTGATAGATATGAATAGTCAGTGAAAGATAGATTGATAGATATGAATAGCCAGTGATAGATTTATAGATATGAATAGTCAGTGATAGATAGATTGATAGATATGAATAGTCAGTGAAAGATAGATTGATAGATATGAATAGTCTGAGATTGATAGATATGAACAGCCAGTGATAGATAGATTGATAGATATGAATAGTCAGTGATAGATTGATAGATATGAATAGTCTGAGATTGATTGATAGATATAAGTAGTCTGAGATAGATTGATATAAGTAGTCTGAGATTGATAGATAGATATGAATACTCTAAGATTGATAGATAGATAGATATGTGGAGAAAAGTAGACAAACATGGGACGTTGTACTGGATGGATCTGGTCAATGTTTCTAAATAAAATCTCAATCTTCTGTACTTGTGTTGTTTCTTGGTTCTTTGTAATGACACAAGACTTTGTTTTGTTTTGAGAACATTTTATTTGTTTTAGATCACAAACATACATGTGAGAATTTGGCTAATTGAATAAGAGATTCCATGGCGGTTTGTCTTGTCCAGTTGTCAGCCAACAAACTGATTTTCTCTTGCTAACTTCCCATATTTGCACTGACGAACCAGAAGGGTAGGTCAAAACAGGGTCAGTATTATCTGTGTTAACGGTTAATGGAAAGATATAGGGAGTTTGAGTGACACAAACTGACCCTATTTTTCTCTGAATGTTTGAGATGAGGCTTGATGATTAGTATTATCTGTATTATTCGAACTATTGTCCTCATCTTCATTGTCATCAGTAGAACGTTTCAGCCGATGTGCCCTCCGGCCTTCTTCAAGTATTTCTTGTCAGATTCAGGAACCTTCTTTTTGAACTCAGGAACCTTCTTGTCTTAATCGGGAGCTATTACGGAACTTTAAACCCAACCCTTTATTCAGTCCACGGGGGTATCCTGTTCTCATTCCACTAACCATAGCTGGGATAGAGGTGTTAAGCTGTATTAATTATTATTCTATGTTACTGCTGCCCCTGACCAGGATTGAACCTGCAGTCTAGAGATAAGTGTCACTTAGAACTGTCTTAACCTAACTCCTTTATCCACTAGGCCATGTGTCCAATAGGACAAATGTTGTACAGATAACAATTAAGATGAGGACAATAGTCCGAATAACGCAGATAATACTAATCATCAAGCTTCATCTCAAACATTCAGAGAAAAACAGGGTCACTTTGTGTCATCAACCACCCTATATCTTTCCATTAACCATTATTTTAAAATCTATGCAGCTGCGCATAATTAATAGCCTACCCACCAATTATGTAACAACATCATTACAAAACAAACCACAAGGTATTTCAAAGATTTTTTCTTTTTTAATTTAAAAAAATGTTACCTTCAGCCTGCCAGAAATCTTTGTTATTCTTGTA
>CM042158.1:41640504-41655504 GCA_023376005.1 Doryteuthis pealeii | reverse complement strand
GTGAAGCTAAAGGAAAATGAAAAAATGGACAAATACCTGGACCTTGCCAGAGAACTGAAAAAGTTATGGAATATGAAAGTCAAAGTGATACCAATTGTAATTGGTGCACTTGGAACGGTCCCAAAATGATTGGAAAGTCTGGAAATCAGAGGAAGGATTGATACCATCCAGAACACTGCACTGCTGCAATCTACCAGAATACTCAGAAGAGTCCTGGAGACTTGCTGTCACTCAGACTCCAGTGAAAGACCATCAGCTAATGCTGATGTGAAAACTCAAAAGTTGTTGTATTCTAAGCCCCACAGAGAGGCTATTCAAAATATGTTTAAATCTTATTTTGAGATGCAATATTATCAATCATTATCTTGACTAATATTATCTTTAATCTAAATCCATGAAAATTGTAGATTTAAGGTCGGACTTAATCCCCAAAATTAAAAGAAATAAAAAATCAGGATTAAAGAAAATACAAGTCAAAATCAATGATTAACAAGTTATTTTGGTATATTATGAAATGCAAGCTAAACAAAATGACTTTTAAAAAACAAAACAATAACAAAATTTATCCAAGAAAAAACAAAAAAAAAAAATGTTTAAATAAAACAAATGTTTTAAAATGTTTCTCACTGATTCACACAAGTGAAGAATTAAAGTTCTGAAAGTTTTTTTGGGTTTTTTTTTTTCAAATTAATCTTCTGGTGTTTACTTAATTCAAAAAAACATTTTCAATATAATCCTCATTTATTGAAAGAAAGATTAAAAGTAAATCCCAAACATTCTAAAGAAATGCCAGAAGTCTTGAGTTTGTTATTCTAGTAATAAAAGAACCCTGCAGCATTTTTCTTTAAATCTTTCCTCTGGCAAAAATTACATTCTTAATACTGAACCAAAATTAAAACCTAAGTACATCATCATTGTCAATTGTATTAGTGTATCCGTTTCAGCAATGAAAAATTGATAAAAATAAGTGTTGTTAATACACAAATTCACATACCTAGGTAGTAATATCTCATCCACAGACAGCGATGTTAATACATGATTAGGAAAGGCATGGCAGCCATAAACAAATTATCAGTCATATTGAAATCCGATCTCAATGACAAGTTAAAGCGACAGTTCTTCCAGGCTGTGTTTACATCAGTACTGCTGTATGGCTGCACCATCTGGACCCTAACAAAGCGCCTTGGGAATAAGCTAGATGGAACCTGCACAAGAATGCTGCATGTGGTCTTGAACAAGTCGTGGAAACAGTACCCCACAAGGAAGCAGCTGTATGGCCACCTGCCCCCATCTCACAAACCATCCAAGTGAGACGGGCAAGGCATGCTGGACACTGCTGGAGAAGCCCATAAGTGACATTCTCCTGTGGAAGCCAACACATGGACATGCTAGTGTGGGCCAGCCACCAAGGACCTACATTGATCAACTATGCAAGGATACTGGATGCTGCACAGAGGACCTCTCTGGCACAATGAATGATGGGGAAGATTGGCAAGACATTGTCATGGACATCCATGCTAATTGCGCGACATGATGATGATGATGATATATATATATAAGTAAAGAAATAACAAAAGACTTAGAGATTTAGCTTTATAGTCTATTTCAGGGAACTTAAGCTCCCTGAAATAGACTATAATGCTGAATCTCTAAGTCTTTTGTTATTTCTTTACTTATATATTTGCTCTGTGACTCTAACATTAAGAGCAAACATTGAGCTCTCAAACTGCGACAGGTTTTTTAAATAAAACTCTTGTGTCGTAAGGAAGATTTCTTCTCTGGACTTTTGGATTATATATATATATATATATATATATATATATATATATATATATATAAAGTCAGTCGGATTTCGCTCCTGGTCAGAGGTAGTTGCTGTGTCTAGCCACACTGAAGAGACATGAAATGTTGAAACACAAGGACTGTGGATCACTTATTATAGACTTTGGAAAGCTTTATTCTACTTAGAATAATTGGTACACTTACTGAGAGTTTATATAGTCTAGTATCCATTAGAGAGTTCTCCAAAAGGCAGGTAATCAAACGACAACACCGATAGACTTTAGAAAGCTTTAGTCTACTTAGAATAATTGGTACACTTACTGAGAGTTTATATAGTCTATATTCATTAGAGATTTCTCCAAAGGGGAGGTAATCATAAAGTAGGGGAGGTAACTCCCAATTACTTATTACACTTTAAAGCGTTAGTCTTGTTTTTAATTTGAATTTAGGTTACCTAGATTTTCTTTTCCTTTTTTTCCCCCCACTTTAGATGATTTAAGTCTTAATAGGTTCTCTTACTTCTTACAATGTTAACTCTTTAAGTGAAGTAACCCTTAATATTTTCTTTGAAAGCCCCTTTTCTTCTTTTTGTGTAAATGAGCAATGGAAGAGGCTAAAATAAATAATGCCTCCACCCATTGATCTATTCTACTACTTAAAACAAACAAGAGAGAGAGGGTGGTGAGAGAGGGAGTATGTATGTGGATTTGTGATAAGAGCTAAAGCTGCTCCTCCAATCTGAGAAATGTGTAAACAAGAAAATGCTTGGTCTTTATTTTCCTACCTTCACATTAGAGAGCAGGGCATTTTAACAGCCATTTTAAAATCTCTTTTCATCATTCAGTTGTTTTTGTTGTAAATTAACTCCATTTTCTGACTGTCTTGTTCCAATCCAACTTTCTTAAGTCATCTAAAGAAAGAAGGAAAGGACATATGGATAGAAAGAAAGAAAGAAAGAAAGAAAGAAAGAAAGAAAGAAAGAACATATGGATAGAAAGAAAGAAAGGACATATGGATAGAAAGAAAGAAAGAAAGAAAGGACATATGGATAGAAAGAAAGAAAGGACATATGGATAGATAGATAGAAAGAAAGAAAGACATATGGATAGATAGAAAGAAAGAAAGAACATGTGGATAGAAAGAAAGAAAGAAAGAAAAAAAGAAGGACATATGGATAGATAGAAAGAAAGAAAGAAAGGACATATGGATAGATAGAAAGAAAGAAAGAAAGGACATATGGATAGATAGAAAGAAAGAAAGAAAGAACATATGGATAGATAGAAAGAAAGAAAGAACATGTGGATAGATAGAAAGAAAGAAAGAAAGGAAGGAAGGACATATGGATAGAAAGAAAGAAGGAAAGAAAAAAAAGATATATGGATAGAAAAAAAGAAAGAAAAGATATATGGACAGATAGAAAGAAAGGAAGGAGATATAGATGAATAGAAAGAAAGGAAAAAAGAAAGGACATGGGTAGAAAGAAAGAAAGAAAGGACATGGATGGATAGAACGTAAGGACATATGGATAGATAGAACGTAAGGACATATGGATAGATAGAAAGGAAGGAGATATAGATGTATAGAAAGAAAGGAAGAAAGAAAAGACATGGGTAGAAGAAAGAATATATGCATAAAAAGAAAGAAAGGAGAGAAAGAAAAGAAGAGCAGAAAGAAATAATGAATAGAGGTGCCAAATCCAAAGGGAAAATCCAGGGATATAAAAGTGTCAGAAATGAGTCCAAAGTTGAAAATCTGAATTGGGACAGGGGTCGGCATAAATTCAAACATTAAAATTGGCAGCACTGATGCTCAGATCAGATTCAACAGATTCAATACACCTCAATAAGTAAAGTCGTTGGGGTGGCCTAAAGTCGGCATCAGCCAGACAGCAATGGAGTCTATCCCCTTTTCACTAGCGCTAGACCAAGGAGATTGATTTTGCATCTGAGGTGGAGCACCACACCTACCATCAGCTCCTCACTTTACCACACAGATCCCTGTGCTACTCATATGCAGAGTTGGTGAGGATCAGTATCAAACCAAGAACCTTGAGGTTCCCAGCCAAACACTCTACCGACTGAGCTAAGATTTCCTAATACAAACATTCTACATTAAATCTTTGTTGAAATTTTTGACATATAAGGTGTGTTCTAGATACCCGCTCCTACTTACAGACTCGGCAAGAACTATGTGATCAAACTCTTGGCCAATCACTGGCAGTACTCTGCTGTTGATACAATACTTAAATGGAGCATACTGACCATAACTACTTTGACTTTCATTGACGACAGACATCGGATTAAAACACTGGACCTTTAACAATATGCTGGATAAGACTTAAATGCAGGATAGGACTTATACGCTTACCAAAGGATTCCATAACTCAGGACTTACTTACTTTAAGCCCTTTTCAATTGGCCAAGGATGGCATTTAAAAACTTAACAATATACTGCATCATTCCACCCAGCTGGAAGCCACATTCATTTTCCTAATCTACCCCAAATAATAGCCTTTGTTTAAACATAATATTAAACATATTTAGAAGTCTTTGATTTAAGGGAAATATCTCAGGTAACTTTAAATGAAAAGGCCATTTTTAGCCATTTTTTGATAAATCCTTATAATAATGGGGCTTTGGACTTGGAAATTCTTTACAGGATGTTAAGAGTTAATAAACTGCAGTTAATGTAAGTGTAATGTAAGTTAGTGTAATGTAATATTGATTCATTTGTTTATCAAAATGACTTGTCTCAGCATTTAATGACCCAAAATGTGTTGATGTGCAGTAAAACAAAACCAACCAATTATCCTTTATAAAAGGACTAGAAGTGGATACCCAGCATTGCCTGGGTAGAGGGGGGGGTAAAAAAGTTAGTCTCGCAGATCTATTATTATTGAATCGTGAGTTGGATCCTCATAGGATGCCCCATTAAAATCTGTATGTGAAAAAAGTAACCTTCCGTTGATCCAGCCACTCTGAAAAGAAAAATTAATGCCTACTATTTAAAATATTAAATGCAAAAAAGATTCCATGCTGTATCATTTAAATTCTTTTTAATCATCTTCATGGATATTAATCAAATCTTCATTATTTTCACTCAAAAAGCAAGATCTGTTAATAGTGAATGTATATGTATATTTATTTTGTCATTAATTGTTTTATTTTCATAGTTTCCTATGGACATACATACACACTAATTGCATTTTATATATATAGAGAGAGATAGATAGATAGATAGATAGATAGATGTCTGTTTGGTCATTGTACAAACATTCATACAAAATCTTTCTTTTATATATATAGATTTCTTTCCCACTTTCTTCTATGCTGGATTCTGATATGAAGCCTTTTTATTATTATATATATATATATTTACCAACCCCTCCGCACGAGCAGGAGGTGACACAAGGTCAATTTCTTAAGCGGAGTTTAACAGGTTTGAATTCAGAGTTTTCCTTCTCCTAGACCAGTTGCCTAACCAAGGTTAAAGAGCCCAGTCTGTCCTACTATTTACCCATAGCTGGAGGGAGAATAGAATTCATACCTTTCCCAAGTGTATTAGCGCTAAGTGAAATGCAGTTACCACGTCTAGGATTTGAACTCAGGGAAACGAGTCCATTTCCCATGACTTTATCCATTACACCACGCGCTTCCTTTCATTATCATATATGCTAGCAAATAATATGTGACCTCTAGGCATAAGTCTTCAAATTTTAATGTAACAAAATACATTAAATTAAAAAGATTAATGAAATTGAATAAGAATGCATATAAAAAGATTACATTTATTTTAATTATATTTTAATTGGTGTCTATATAAAATCATTCATAGGATTGATTTTAATATGTTGGAGAATAAAACAATAATATTAGAGATCAATAACACCGAGTAATTATTTATTAAACTTGGTTTTGTTGAAACCAGTATGCAAATTTACTACACCATATATCATGTAAACCTTTATGTCTTAGTGATATATAAGACACATTGCAGGATTTCAAATGCACTAATAACATGGGCTGTTTTGAGAAAAACATAACTCAGATTTTCACAGAGGCATCATTAATAAATAAGATTTAATTATTCTATGTATTAATGATTTTGACTGTTAATTAAATACTCATTGATAAACATATGCAATTCCTGAGGGTATTGTGATGTAAGCAGTGACATAGACAGACAACAGTTACAGATATAGTTACAAACAGACACTGAATCTCTATTATAATAACTAACAAAAAAAATAACAAAAAAAAGGCTAGGATACAAAGATAGATATCAACAGATAGATGTGAATAGACTAGCATACAAAGATAGATAGATATCAACAGATAGATGTGAATAGACTAGCATACAAAGATAGATAGATATCAACAGATAGATGTGAATAGACTAGCATACAAAGATAGATAGATATCAACAGATAGATGTGAATAGACTACGATACAAAGATAGATAGATATCAACAGATAGATGTGAATAGACTAGATACAAAGATAGATAGATATAGATGTGAATAGACTAATACAAAGATAGATATATATCAACAGATAGATGTGAATAGACTAGGATACAAAGATAGATAGATATCAACAGATAGATGTGAATAGACTAGCATACAAAGATAGATAGATATCAACAGATAGATGTGAATAGACTAGCATACAAAGATAGATATATATCAACAGATAGATGTGAATAGACTAGGATACAAAGATAGATAGATATCAACAGATAGATGTGAATAGACTAGGATACAAAGATAGATAGATATCAACAGATAGATGTGAATAGACTAGCATACAAAGATAGATAGATATCAACAGATAGATGTGAATAGACTAGCATACAAAGATAGATGGCAAGAGAGAGTCAGGTGAATCTGTATTATCAGCATGCCTTGATGATTGATGATATTTTTTTTAATGATTCATATTTGGATTTGACAAACTCATAAGCAATGTTCTCCAATGGACTTCTACACATGGACACACCAGTGCTGGCTGACCAGCACACACTCATAATCATCAGTTCTGTGTGGACACTAGGTGTCGTCTACAGGACTTACCAAGAGTAATTGCTGATAGGGACAGATGGCAAGAGAGAGTCAGCATGCCTTTGATGATAATGATTTTTTGTTTTTTTTACTGGTTCATATTGGGGTTTTGTTAGAATGTCTACATTTAAATCTCAATTCAGATGAAAGCAAAATCTTATATTCATTAGTTCTGTATGGATACTGGGTGCCATCTAGAGGACATACCAAGAGCAATGAATCAGGGGAATCCATGCTGTCAGCATGCCTTTGATGATAATGATTTTTGGTTTTTTTACTGGTTCATATTGTGGTTTTGTTAGAATGTCTACATTTAAATCTCAATTCAGATGAAAGCAAAATCTTATATTCATCAGTTCTGTGTGGATACTGGGTGCCATCTAGAGGACATACCAAGAGCAATGAGTCAGGGGAATCCATGCTGTCAGCATGCCTTTGATGATAATGATTTTTTGTTTTTTTTACTGGTTCATATTGGGGTTTAGTTAGAATGTCTACATTTAAATCTCAATTCAGATGAAATCTTATTCTTATACAAACTGGATATTTTCCTTCTAATTTCTCATAGACAAAAAAATTAGTCATGCAAACAAAAGAAAATTATACTGATTTAATAAATGATATTTTGGAGAATAAGTGGAGGTTGGGTGGGGGGACATATATTGATGCATAAATTCAATTGCTTAATGCTCTGAAATCGAACAATTTCATAAATCTATGGAAGGAAGCGGGGAGAAGGTTTAAATATGAGGATTAAGTCAATAGCAAAATAAGTAGTGCATTTACCTTTTTTTAATAGAAAGGTAAGCAGAGAGACTAACAAGGAGATATTAACACAAAGAGAAAGATACAGATGACTTTGATAGAACAGACTTGGGTAGGTAGGTAGATATGCATATACTGGTATAGATAGATATGTACAGGCTGGGGTAGATAGATGTGGACAGACTTAGGTAGAAGTGAACAGACTGAGATAGATAATCAGATTTGAACAGACTGAGATGGATAGATAGAGATAAATTTGAACTGACTGAGATAGATAGATTTGAACAGAACTGAGATAGATAGATTGAATAGACTGATAGATAGATAGATAGATAGATTCAGACTGAGATAGATAGATAGATAGATAGATAGATAGATAGAAGATAGACAGATGGATAGATAGATAGATAGATAGATAGATTGGACAGACTGAGATAGATAGATAGATAGGATGAGATAGATAGATAGATAGATAGATTTGACAGACTGAGATAGAGATAGATATTTGACAGACTGATGAGAGATAGATATATAGATAGATTTGAACAGACTGAGATAGTAGATAGATAGATAGATAGATAGATTTGAATGGACTGAGTAGATAGATAGATTTGAACAGACTGCGATAGATAGATAAATATAGATTTGAACAGACTGAAATAGATAGATAGATTTGAACAGACTGAGAGAGATAGATTTGAACAGACTTGGGTAGATAGATGTGGACAGACTTAGGTAGAAGTGAACAGACTGAGACCAATATGTAGATTGTGAACAGACTGAGACCAATATGTAGATTGTGAATAGACTAAAATAGATAAGTAGATATGAACAGACTGGGGTAGGTAGATAGATAGATAGATGTATACAGACTGGGGTAGGTAGATGTGAACAGAGATAGACTGTACAGGCTGAGATAGATATGAACAGACAGAGATTGATAGATACATGTGGACAGAATGAGATAGATAGATGTGAACATAGATAAATAGATGTGGACTGACTGAGATGGATACATATATAGACGTAAACAGATTGAAATAGATAAATTTATGTCGACTGACTGAGATTGATCGATAGATATATGTGGACTGATAGAGATAGACTCATAAATATGAACAGATAGATGTGAATAGAATGAGATAGGTAGATGTGCACAGACTGAGATAGATAAATAGGACCATATTACCTTAAGGCACCCCTTTTTGATCTTGATTAAGAAAGGACATGTTTTTCATTTACACCGTCAATATCCGGTTGTTTGTTAGGGGTTAGTTTTATAGTTAAAAAAAAATAATCTAAAAATCGTCTGTTAAAACAACCGGATATTGACGCTGTAAATGAAAAACATGTTCTTTCTTAATCGAGATCAAAAAGGAGTGCCTAAAGGTCATATGGTCTGATAGATAGATATGTAGTAAAAGATAAGAGGGAAAATGTGGACAAAGGAACAAAACTCAGACAAGTATATGTAGGAGATATATTTCACCATACATTGAGCTCGGCTTCATCAGTCGTTTCACAGCAAGATATATCTCCTACATATACTTGTTGGGTTTGTTCTTTGTACATTTTCCCTCTATTCTTTACTATAAAAAAAAGTAAAGTCGACGGGCAGCCTAAAGTCGGGTATCAGCCAGTCAGCGAGGGAGTCTATCTCCTTTTCAATAGCGCTAGACCAAGGAGATTGTTTAGCATCTGAGTGGAGCGCCACACCTACCATCAGCTTCTTACTTTACCGCACAGATCCCTGTGCTACTCATACGCTGAGTTGGCGAGGACGGTATCGAACTAGGAACTTTGTGGTTTCTAGCCGAACGCTATTTATTCCAATCCTCCTATCCTCATAAATAGATATGTATAGACTGAGATACAGAGATGATATCAAAGGCTTAGATGTGATATAGATAAAGACATAAACAAATAGATATGGCAGATGGAGAAAGAGAGACTTTACCACTGCACAAATGTAATAACGATGTCTAACACCAATTACTTGGGTCAATAATCAGCTTGGTATATAAAAAGCCCAACATTTGAAAACTACCACTTAATTGGATGCAAATAATAACTGAACAGAAAAAGGGGGAGAGGAAGATATCTAATAAAAACAAAGCAAAAAAAAACAGGTTGAAATGTCAGTAAGTAAGTGTAGTATATATCTCTTTTCTATTAGATAGAAATGATTATATGATAGGTAAAAAGATAAAAGGAGACAATATAATAGATATGAACAGACTGAGATACGTAGATGTGAATAGTCTAGGATACAAGATAGATATCAACAGATAGATGTGAATAGACTAAGAATGAAGACTAGAATCTAGGATAAAAGATAGATATCAACAAGATACAAAGATAGATATCAACAGATAGATATGATAGACTAGGATACAAATAGATATCAAAAGGTACTGAATACATAGGATACAAAATAGATAACAATAGATATGAATAGACTAAGATACAAAGATAGATATCAACAGATAATGTGAATAGACTAGGATACAAAGATAGATATCAACAGATAGATGTGACTAAGATACAGATAGAGAGATAATAGACTAGATACAAAGATAGATTCACAGATAGAGTGGATATAGATACAAGATAGATATAACAGAAGATGTTGAATATAAATACAAAGATATCAAGATAATGTGAATAGACTAGGATAAGATAGATATCAACTGATAGATGTGAATACACTAGGATACAAAGATAGATATCAACGATGTGAATACACTAGGATACAAAGATAGATATCACAGATAGATGTGAATAGTAAGATACAAAGATAGATATCAAGATAAAAAATAGATCATAACAGATAGATGTGAATACACTAGGATACAAAGATAGATATCAACAGATAGACATGAATAGACTAAGATACAAAATATAGATATCAACAGATAGATGTGAATACGCTAGGATACAAAAATAGATATCACAGATAGATGTGAATAGAAGGATACAAGATAGATATACCAGATAATTGTGAATATAGACTAGGATACAAGATAGATATCAACAGATGTGAATAGACTAGGATTCAAAAATAGATATAACAGATGTGATAGACTAGATTCAAAGATAGATATTGACAGATAGATGTGAATAGACTAAACTCGAGAACTTTCTTGTCAAACTCGAGAGCCTTCATATTGTAATCAGGAGCCTTCACAGAACTTCAAACTGAACCATGTGTCCAATTGGACACTTGAGTTAATACAGTTTGAGTTAATACAGTTTGAGTTAATACAGTTTAAAGTGACAGTTATCTCTGGGCTGCAGGTTCATTCCTGGCCAAAGGCGATAGTAACATAGAATAATTAACACACCTTAACACTTGTATCTGGTCATGGTTAACAGAATGAGAACAGTTTACCGCCATGGATTGAATAACAGGTTAAGTTCGAAGGTCCGTGAAGGCACCTGATTTCGACAAGAAGGTTCCCAAGTCCAACAAGATACACCTGAAGAAGGCCGGAGGGCACATTGACTAAAACCTTGTGTAGATAACAATAAAGATGAGGATAGTAGTCTGAATAATCTAAATAATACAATCTGGTAACTGTACTGTGATTAACTGTGCCTTTCGCACAACAATTGTTTTTGGTTGCTTTCTTGGGGTTTCCCAAATTATACTACATTGTATGTTCAACTATGTGGCCTTCAAATCAGTGTATCAAGTACCATGATACTATCAACTACAGCTTGAAATTCTTTGGTCACATGATATACTGGCTACAAACTAGCGTATACCAAAATATTGCCAAACTTTTGTTCCTGGTAGATATCATTATCATCATCCGCAGGTCATGCTGACAACATGTATACCCATGATTCTCTTTCATCACCCATCCCTATCAGTCATTGCTCCTAGCAAATCTTCTACATGGCATCCAGTATCCGTACAGAGCTGATTTTTAGCCCCACCCCCACCCACCAAGAAAACCTTAGATATTTTAATTAATTTGAATTTAACTTTTATTAGAAAGAAACCATATCTATTTGAAATTTGACAACAAATATATCATTTATGTCTATTATTAAAAAGAATATAAGATTTCAAAGATGTTTAAATTTTTTTACAAAAGAGGTAGGCAAAAATTAATTTTTACACTGCCAGGGGGGCGTTTTTTAATTTTTTTAGTACATTGAATTCTAAAGCAAATAAGTGGTGCAGCCATACAGTAGCACTTATTGATATAATATGTTTTACAACCACTATCTGCACAGAGCTGATTGATGACCCCCTTCCCCCCCAAAAAAAAAAGAAAAAGAAATATCTTAAATATTTGAATTAATTTGAATTTAACTGTTAGAAACTTGGTTTTTAGAATGAAACCATATCTATTGAATTTTGACAATAAAATATTTTTTATGTCTGTATTAAAAAGAATATAAGATTTCAAAGATGTTTAAAATTTTTTACAAAAGAGCCAGGCAAAATTTAATTTTTACACTGCCAGGGGGGGCGTTTTTTTTAATTTTTTTATAGTACATTGAATTCTAAAGCAAATAAGTGGTGCGGCCATAAATAAATAAAATAAAATATTTATGCCTATTATTAAAAAGAATATAAGATTTCAAAGAGGTTTAATTTTTTTTAACAAGAGCCAGGCAAAAATTAATTTTTACGCTGCCAGGAACATTTTTAAATTTTTTTATACATTGAATTCTAAAGCAAATAAGTTGCGACCATAAATAAATGAATAAAAATTTTTTTTATGTCCATTATTAAAAATATATAATATTTCACAGATCTGTTTAAGAACATGGCAAAAATTAATTTTTACACTGCCTGGAAGGCTTCTTTTTTTCCCCCTAGTACATTGAATTCTGAAGCAAATAAGTGCTCTAGCCATGCATAGGTCTTTTCAGATATAATATGTTTTACCACTGGACTAGTAATCAAAAATGAAGATTGTCTTACTTCAATTATGTGATTCAAGGGTTAGCCACATTTAAAACACTTTGATGCAAATAACAACTGGAGAAATAGATAGAATGATAAATAAATCAAGAGGGTGAGGGATATGTAAGTAAAAAAAAAGAAAAAACCGAAAAGTAGATGTGTAGTAGGTGTAAATAAAGTGGCTGATAGTTGTGTATTCAAATCTAACAACAGAGTAAATAGTAAAAAAAAAAAAATGGTTGGTTCAGTTCATATATCATTATTATTGTTATCATCATCATTACAACTATTACTACTCTATCCACTCTTCTTCTTCCACCTCCCACTATACTTCTCTTGCATCTCCTACCACCACCACCAACAACAACAACAACAACACTACCAACAAAGGGTTCTGCATGTTTTTGCTATTAAACTCCTGCCATTTTATTTTTTGTTTTTTTTGTGAAAGATGTCTGTCTTTCCTATAAGAATATTTTCATATTTGCAAACCATGAAATTACAATGGAGGAAACAGAAGACTAGGAAGTAGCTCTTTTGGGTGTGTGGCCTTTTCTAATCGCAAATGCCACACTAGTATCTCTCGCTTCTAATAGGTTTAACAAATTACTTGAAACATGCAATTTATTTGACTATCTTTGCCAATAGACTTATATAGGTCTGGTTTTGTGGCATGACAACCCCTATTGAATTATTTAGATTTTTCGGACTGTTCTCTTTTGAGTGTGTGGCCTTTTCTGATTGCAAATGCTACACTAGTATCTCTCGCTTTTAATAGGTTAAACAAATTAATTGGACAGGCAATACATTTAACTATCTTAGCCAATAGATGGTTTGGTTTTGCAGCATGATAACTCTTATTGTATTATTTAGATTTTTCGGACTGTGCAGTGGCAATAAAAATTAGAACATTAAAATATATAATCATTATCATCATCATAGTGTGCTGACAGCATGGATTCCTTTGACTCTCCTTGCCATTCGTCCCTATCAGCCATCTCTCTTGGTAAGTTTTCTAGACGACACCCAGTGTCCACACAGAACTGATGATTATGAGAGTGTGCTGGTCAGCCAACACTGGTGTGTCCATGTGTAGAAGTCCATCAGAGAACATCACTTATGAGTTCATCTTTACTTCTTCCACAAAACGCAATGGCAATAAAATTCAGAACATTAAAATACATCATCATCATATGCTAACAGCATGGATTTCCCTGACTCATTGCTCTTGGTATGTTGTCTAGATGGCATCCAGTATCCTCACAGAATTGATGAATATAAGTTTTTGCTTTCATCTGAATTGAGATTTAAATGTAGACATTCTAACAAATCCAAATATGAACCAGTAAAGAAAAAAAAAGACCATTTCATCAAAGACATGCTGACATCATGAATTCACCTGACTCTCTCTTGCCATCCATCCCTATCAGCAATTACTCTTGGTAAGTCCTGTAGACGACAACCAGTGTCCATACAGAACTGATGAAATATGAGTGTGTGCTGGTCAGCCAACATTGGTGTGTCCATGTGTAGAGGTCCATTGGAAATCACTTATGAGTTCATCTTACTTCTCTCACAAAACACAATGGTAACAAATTCAGAACATTAAAATACATCATCATCATCATCATAGTGTGCTAACAGCAGGGATTCCTTGACTCATTGCTCTTGGTATGTTGTCTAGATGGCACCCAGATTCCTCACAGAATTGATGAATATAATTTTTGCTGTTTGGCCAACACTGGTGTGTCCATGTGTAGAAGTCCATTGAAGAAACATGCTTATGAGTTTTCAAATCCAAATATGAATCATTAAAATAAAAATCATCTATCATCAAGGCATGCTGACAACACAGATTCACCGACTCTCTTTGCCATCCGTCCCTATCATCTATCACTCTTGGTAAGTCTTAGAATTACACCCAGTGTCCACACAGGCCTGATGAATATAAGTTTTTGTTGGCTGGTTTACTGGTGTGTCCATGTGTAGAAGTCATTGGAGAATATCACTTATGAATCCTTCTTACTTCAAGTATGCAAATAGTGTGGATGGTGGCTATTTACAAATACAATTATTGACAAGAATGTATTTATGTACCTTAGCTATAAGTTCTATGGATATATCATCATAAGTGCATTAAAACATGTTTCCCTCTCTCATCTCTCTCTCTCTCTCTCTCTCTCTCTCTCTCTCTCCCACCTATCAGCAATCATCATATAGGGAATAAGTCCATGCAAAGAAGATGAAAGGAAGTTTTTGCTGGTCAGCACACACTGTATGTCTATGTGTTAGATCCATTGGAGAATATCACTTATGTTACCCTTTTTACTTGTCCAGCATGTCTCTTAAGAGTATTTATACGGAATCGAAGGAGCCTTATTTCTCCGTAGTTGTAGGCAACAATTGTCGGAACATAAAGACGGAAAAACACAAAAGTATGCACGACATTGTATTCGAATCGCTCTCTTTT
>CM042158.1:41555416-41640404 GCA_023376005.1 Doryteuthis pealeii | reverse complement strand
TAACAGCAGCACTGATACGACAACCAGCGAAGAACTGTCTAAATAATTCAAAATTACATCATTAATATTAGATAAATAATTATTCAGAGTTCTTCAATAATAACCCACACTCAAACTGGCCCTATGTAGTAAACTTACTGGGCTCTATCGTCTGGTGACAAGTTTGATGCGTTGATTCTAACCAGTCACAATAATTCAGCACATAAGAAGCGGATTTGAAAACACATTCAAACTTATCCTTACTGAATATAAGATTGTTTAACAATAATTCTTTAAAAAAAAAAAGAGAAAGAAAAGAAAAACATTACAATCAGAAAAGTGTATTATGGAACATTGATCCGATAATAAACGAATGTCCATCTTACCAGTAAAGAAAGTGTCTAGACAAGACAACAGCAGTGGTCCAGCCAGGCGTGCTTGGAAAACAATATTCAGGTGTGCCTCGCCAACCAGCAAGGACCCGTGTAATTTTTACCGCCATGTTAATGTGTATACTGGCAATGAATTCTTTATGTAGATGAACAGATTTGCACACAGAAATGCACGTAAATCAAAGTTCCCTCATAAAAACATTCGTTGTTTATTTGCATGAGATTTGTGAGAGGATTTTGGTGAAAGAAGGACTTTGGAATAGAATACTCAACTATACACTAATCTTGGCTTCAATCTGCTCTATGTTGAACCAGATCTTTTTTTATTTTATTCTTGGCTAAACACATCAGCAGGATGTTGGTGACATAAGCAGAGGCGTTAACATTCCTACCAATAGATTTTGGTTGAGAAGGATCTTTGGAATAAATACTCAGACTAGTACCACTACTTGGCTTCGAAATCTGGCTCTATGTTAAACCATAAATCTGTTTTTATTTATTCCTTGCTGAAACATTCCATCAGCGTGATGTGAGGTGACATTAGCAGTAGCGTAACATTCCTACCAAATAGATTTGATTGGTTGAAGAAGACTTGGGGAATAAAAAAATACTCAACTAGTACCACCTAATCCTGGCTTCAATCTTGCTCTAGTTGAACCATAGCTGTTTTTGTATTTTATCTGCTAACATCATCAGCAGTTGATGTTGGTGACATTAGCAGTGAGGCGTTGAACATTCCTACCAATAGATTTTGTTGAAGAAAGACCTTTGGGAAATAAAATACTCAAACTAGTACCACTAATCCTTGGCTTCAATCTTGCTCTATGTTGAACCATATCTGTTTTATTTTTATTCTTTGCTAACACATGTCAGCTGATGTTGTGAACATAGCAGTAGGCGTTGAACATTCCTACCAATAGATTGGTTGAAGAAAAGACTTGGAATAAAAAAATTACTCAAACTAGTACCACTAATCCTTGCTTCAATCTGCTCGTATGTTGAACCCATATCTGTTTTTATTTTATTCTTGCAACCATCATCAGCAGTGTATTTGGTGACATGCATAGCGCTTGAACATTCCTACCAATAGATCTTTTGGTTGAAGAAGATTTGGGAATAAAATACTTCAACTAGTACCACAATCCTTGGCTTCAATTCTGCTCTGATGTTGAACCAATCTGTTTTTTATTTATTCTCACATCATCAGCAGTGATGTGTGACATAAGCAGTTAGGCGTTGAACATTCCTAACCAATAGATTGTTGTTGAAGAAAGACTTTGGGATAAAAAATACTCACTAGTACCACTAATCCTGGCTTCAAATCTGCTCTATGTTGATCCATATCTGTTTTTTTATTTTAGTTCTTGCTAACATCAAACAGCAGTGATGTTGGGTGACATAGCAGTAGCGTTGAACATTCCTAACCAATAGATTTTTGGTGAAGAAGACTTTTGGGAATAAAATACTCAACTATGCCACTAATCCTTGGGCTCAATCTGCTGCTATGTTAGAACCATATCTGTTTTTTTATTTTAATTCATTGCAAACGAGGCATCAGCAGTGATGTTGGAATAGCAAGTAGGCGTTGAACATTCCTACCAATAGATTATAAAACTTTTATCTGGTTTAATGATAGTAGTTTTATCTCCGCAACAAAACACTGCGATCATAAAATAAAAATAAAAAGATATTTTCATATTACTTTTTTTTAAGATTTTTGATTGAAGAAGGACGGTTGGAATAAACTACTAACTCATTGCCACTAATTTTGTTTACTTCGAATCTGCTCTGTGTTGTAAGGGAAGATATTTTCTCCAACACTTATAATTCCCCAAAGTTTAAAATGCCTTGGGCAACCAGGACACACATCTTGCATGCTCCCTGCCAGTGGCCTAGTTCCAGAACTAACCATCCCTCTCTCTTTCTCTCTCGCCTTCATTGCTTTGTCCTAACCCATCAGAATTCATCCAACAAAACCTTTAATGATATGGACTATACAGTTGGAGTTGTGATTAGCTAGGTTACATAGAGAATTTAATTACTGTTGTGGAAATGCTGCACCTTTGGGACTTCTATTGTATATAGAGTAACGGGCAGGTAAAATCCAAAAACTCAAACGTATTCATTTAATTATATCAAATAATATTGTGAATATTTCAAAATTATTATTTTATTCATAACTGTGGTTTAAAAACCACTGAGTCTTGAACTTGTTCTCTAAAAATACATAACGTTAAAAACAATTTCAGTATAAATTAACCCTTTGATTTCTAAGGCACCAATAACTTTTGCACAGATACATTTTACTTATATATTATGAAGCCCAATATTTCAGCTTCAGAGAAGAATCAGATTCAGAGGGCCAATAATAAAATTAATATTGAACCATTTATAACCTTTCATTTAATTAAAATGGGGGATTAAACTTGATAAAACTGACTGGCAAACAAAAAAAAATTTTAATCAAACATTGAACGTACCGAAGGTTAAAAACGTGTAACCCTCTTCTGGATCTTATTCCAATGTGTTGTGTAATAACTCAGACACAACATTGATCTTATTCTCCTTGTTACCGAGTTCAAATCCTGGATGTGGTAATTGCATTTCACGCTAATTACACTTGGGAAAAACGGTATGAATCCTACTCTCCCTCAGCTATGGATCAAATAGGGTAGGAATAGGTGGCTGCCTTTAACCTTGGTAGGCAACCAGTCTTAGGAGAAGGAAAACTCTGAATTAAAAACCTGGTTGAAACTCGCGCTTAGAGAAATACCTTGTGTCACATCCTGCTCATTGGAGGGGTTTTATATAACTATCCTTGTTACCAAAATACGTGTTCTGATTATTTAAATTAACAATTAAATAACAACATTGAAATTCAGAAGAAAGTTAACAGTAGTTTATTACCTTTGTACAAAATAAAAATAAAAACAGTCCCAACATGCAGCATTTCCACAACATAATTAATTTCTCGTAGTAATTTCAACTAAGCTATTACTTGAACCTTGCAGGCCCTGGGAACTGGTTAAGAATAACTGCATTGATCCCAGGGCGTATCCCCACAGCGAATACATGGCGCCCTTGATTTAAAGGGCCAGAGCTAGGTTATTGCTCAGTGCCTGAGGCGCCCCCTCCTTGGGGGTGAATGCCACAGGATCAACACATTTTTTACACCCACCATCCCATGAAGCCTTCGAGTCATGGATGGTTCACATTAAAAAGATCTTGTGTTCCACCCGCATATGTGGGATGCGAGGAATATCTTTCTACGTTATGTAGCTGTGCCTAAAGTCGGATCATTGAGGGAGGTCTACCCTTTTCAATAGTGCTAGACCAAGAAGATGTTTGCATCTAGGTGGAGCACCCACACTTCCATTCAGCTCCTTACTTTACCGCACAGATCCCTGTGCTACTCTACCACTGAGTTGGGCGAGGGCGTACTCGAACTAGAAACCTTGTGGTTTCTAGCTGAAACGCTCTACCGAATGAGCACATCCATGTCATATCCTTCATAGGACAACATCAACTTTATATTATTTGGGATATTTGGACTATTCTTCCATCTTCATGTTATTGTACAATGTTTGCCGAAGTATTTCTTCAATTATCGGAACGTTCTTGGACTCAAGAACTTCTATTCGAACTCGAGATCCTTCTGGTCATAATCGGGACCATCACGGATCTTTGAACCTAACCCTTTAATTAAGTCCATGGGAGTATCCTTTCTTATTCTAATACCATAGCTGAGGTACAGGTGTTAAGCTGTGTAATTATTATTTCGATGTTTACTGCAGCCGCCTGACCAGGATTGAACCTGCAGTCAGAGAAATTGTCCAGCTTAGAACTTGTCTAAAAACTGAACTCCTATCCACTACGCCTGTGTCCAAACCTTGTAGGGAAAATATCTTCCCTTAAAACACTCGTATAATACTGAATTTTCTTGAGAAAGTTGAGATGGAAAACTTGTGAGGGGAGGAAAACCTTGTGGTCATCGTTTTGGCAGTGTTCATAATATGGAATTGATTATAAACAAGATCCCAATCCTAAAAACAAGCAGGTTGTTTTGTTTTATCACCTATACATTCCTTTTCAGGTAATTTAATGCCATTCAAGTTTTTTTATAAACAAAGACCCGGGTACCTGTACAGTAAGAAAACAAAGACAGGAATGAAATGACATACTCCAAAAGTTGGAAAGTAGTGGATTTAAACCATGAGTGTGGCGACAGGTTAAGAGTTAAATATAATAAATTAACCAAACAACAAGAAAATAGGAATAAAGACCTGTATTACATAAAACAATAGGATTGCAAAACTTAGTTTGTCTGCACAAATGTTTGATAGTTCGGATGTGATAGACTTCTATTTTGAGCGTCTACTCCGATTGCTGGTGTGAGGAAGAGGAGCGACCCTTTATTAGGTCTTTTCCCTTGAAAGCTGGATCAGAAAGAGGGCGAGTTTGCCATTTGCTTGCCATCAAAGTATGCTGGCTCGTAGTTGGGTGGTTCGAAACAAGAGGCTTGTAGACAGGGACCCAATAACCCCCATACCCTCTGAATTCTCAAATAGTGACTGCTGCCTGCTTTAAGTGGTCACCCTAATAAGGATTGAAACAAGCTATCCTGCCTTTAACTTGTTAACTAGCAGGAACTTGTTGTTTTTTTTTAGATTGACTTTCGCAATCCTAAACAACAAGTTAGACTAATTAGAATACTGTAAACTGCTATCAAAAGAAAAGTAAATTTTATGTGTTACAAGATCAGAAGGGCATTTGATATTAGGCTCAGAAATCTGAGTACTCCCCTTGATCAGTAGGGGATTATGTGATACCTGGAAGTGGGTTCCGCCATGACATTTTGCGATTGGGGTTTGTGTGTTGGACTAGCTCACAACCACGGTTGAAGCTAATTAAGTAACTTTAGGGGTAGAGCATTCTCTTACCCTATGTTAAATAAAACCGGTTTAAATTTCCAAACAACCTAGGACTGCTTTCATTCCAGTGCTCCGTATTCATTTGTATTGTATAAACATAACACATACTTTTGCTGAGAGAATTTACGAAAAAAAATGACATACCTCGGATCTCAAGTGGGAGGAATATGTCTTGCATGCAAAATAAGAACGGGTTGAAAGAAAAGAATAAGGCTGCTTTTAGCACGTAGTTAAGAAAGCTATCTGAGCCAGGAGAATTGGCAAAATGTATTGCATATATACAAATTCTTCGAGATCAAGTTTTGGTTTAAAAAGCCTAGCGCGACGGAAAAAGGGTGAGATGTTTTGGAGTTTGTATTGAGTTTTATGCTGATTGCTGTGTATTGTTGCAAGGGATAGACTTGTCATCAGATTTAAGTTGAAAGCGATTACGGGTTCAATTTACAAATATCAAGAGATTAACAATCTTTTGGAGAAAGTATATGACAACACAGTTGCAGTGGGATTACCAACTAGCGTCCAGTTGGTAGAAAAAATGGCTGTAATGTCCAATGCAGACCGCCAAACAATCCCAAGGGCATGTGCAGAATGGTGAACATTGTTATCTATTACCATGCCACATTGAAAAACATCAGAACAAATCCAGAACTCAGGGAATGAGATCACCCTGAGGGCCAACAATGGACAATCCAGAGTACTATATATTATATTACCAACCCCTCTGCACAAGCAGGATGTGACACAAGGTCCAATTTCTTAAGCGGAGTCAACAGGTTTGAATTCAAAATTTCCTTCTCCTAGACCGGTTGCCCTAACAAGGGTAAAAAGCCCAGGTCTGCCCTACTATTTATCCATAGCTAGAGGAGAGTAGGATTCATACCTTTCCCAAGGTATTTGCCACTAACTAAAGGCAAGTAACCACACATCTAGGATTTGAAACTCAGGGCAACGAGTCCATTTTCCATGACTTTAACCATTACACTACTTGTTCCATAGTACTTAATTCAGAGTTACAAAAGTACCCAATGGGTCTAAGCACAAATTGTTTTTTGTACTGAGTTAGGTGAATGCTATTTGACCTCAGCAGGACACCAACTCTCTGAATTCAACATTTACATTATGACTTCTTACTATTTCTACTGTTTGTTGAAGCAATATGACAAAATAGGATCCCAACTTAGCGTCCAGTTGGTATACAAGAGGAAAAGTGGCTGTAACTCAAATACAGACCCCAACGTCCAAGACCATGGTGCAGAATGGTGGACAGTTATCTATCACTATGTCCACATTGAAACCATCAGCCAATCAGAACTCAGGGAATTGAGATCACCCGATGCAACTATGGATTTACCAGAGTACTATAAGTACCCAATGGGTCTAATCACAAATTGTTTTTGGACTGAGTTAGTGATTGCATTCAACTCAGCAGGACACCCAACTCTCTGAATTCAACATTTTTGACATTGTTCACATGTTCTCTTCTTACTATTTCCACTGTTTGTTGACTGCAGTGTAGCGTTGCATTGTTGTAATAGAAAATAGAATTCAATGATATGCTTTAGTCTTTGCTGATTAATGTCTAGCTTGTCAAAGCAATGTCTGTTTGCTTAATTCCTTGGTATCAACTCTTCTTTGATCCGCTTCATGCGTAAATTGAATTCTGTTATCCTGGTCTTTGCTCATCTTGTCTTTCAAGCAGCTTTGGCACATGAAACACAATGGCGACATTTTTCATGTTTCATACTTACAATCTTCATAAACCATTTCATGCCTCTGTGAATTTCACTTAATATACCAATCATCCAGTGCCAAATTCTATTACTATATCATCACTTGATACGTGGGACACGAAATAATACACATGACTAACAAATGCCATTGCTAAATGCCATCCCACAATGAACTCAATTGGTTAGTTTTATTGCAATTTAACCTTGGTTGATTGTGTTAAGCTGTCCCTCATCCCTTGCAGTCGGAGAGGTCCCCTCCAATCAAAATCGGCTGGTTCATGTCAAGCCCTAGCACCTTTGGAAAGCATAATTGCAATGCTTATTACTGAAATAGATCCCTAATTAGAACTTGAGCCTATTTCTAAGAGTGACCACTCCAAACAGAATTTAAGAGGTTTAAATTCAGAGTTTTCCTTGACTGGTTGCCTAACCAGAGGTTAAAAGCCCAAGTCTGCCCTACTATTACCCATAGACTGGAGGGAGAGTAGTTGGATTCATACCTTTCCGAAAGGTATTCAGCACTATGTGAACTGTAGCTTCATCCAGGATTTGAACTCTGGTTGACAAGTCCATTTCCTACGACTCTAACCATTACACCACACACCTCCAGAATGTTTAATTTCATAGAAAAATGGAGACAGTCAGATGATTCAAATCTTGGATGAAGCTGTTAACATTTCAACATAGCACTAATACCTTTGAGGAAAGTTATGAAATCCAACTATGCTCCCTTCAGCCATGGGTAAATAGGATAAACTGGGTGTTGGCGTTTTTGGTATAAGGCGTTGTGACAAAAGCCCATTTCTACTTATAGACTCGGCTGATAACCACGTGACCAACTTATTGGCCAATCACTGGCAGTACTCTGCTGCTGTATTATTATTTATACTGGCTGATCTCAATCTTAGCTACTCACAACTACTTGGATCTTCATGGACAACGGAACATAGGATCTATATCACTGACCTTTTGACCACTACGTAGGATTCCAAACTTAGGACTATTCACTACCAAAGGATCTATACTTCAGACTTATTCACTTACCAAAGAATTCTATACTTCAACTTACTTACTTTAAGTCCTTTTCAATGGCCAACGATGGCGGTCAGAAATTAAACACTGGGCTCTTTACCCTTGGTTAGGCAGCCAGTCTAGAAGGAAAACTCAGAATTAAAAACCTTGTTAAACTCTATTTAAGAAATTGACCCTTGTCTCACATCCTACTTATGCATATATATAGAGAGGGAAGATATAAAAGTATCCAATCAACTTGGTAAGTTGACGATCATCTCTATCTTAGGGATCATCTCTATCTTCTGTATATCTACCATGCATGCAGATGTACAGCCTATAGATTAAAAACAATTATTTCAAATTCCTAAGAGAGCTCAATGTAAGATCATTAATTGAATTAATTATATACATGAGCAATATTTACTTTTCAATAAGAAGAAATATTCAACAAACGGTCATTTTTTATTATAAATTTATTTCTGCCGATATATAAGTAAAAAGTATCCACGACTGTTAAGTTAGAGATGATTCTATTTAGGATCCTCCATATATCCAAAATACATAACCCATGCAGATGCACACCTATAGATTCATACAAGGATTTTGTCAAAATCCCTTAGAGAGCTAAATGAAGAAGAATTAATAGATTAATTATATACAGAGCAATATTTACACTTTACTCAACTATAATGAACTATCAGGTTTTGTACTTTGCTTGTGTGTGATATTGCAGTAGTAGAAGCCGCTGTGAGTGGCTTAAAGTAGCAAAGATTAACTATATATGCAAAAACTATATATTATATAATATATATATATATATTTTAAAGATGCAATGTGTGCATGTAAATGTAGAACGTAAGCCAATCTTTAAAAAGTGGAGTCTTTATTTGAAGTATTTCAAAATGTTTTGAAAAAAACCTTTTCAAAATTATACTTAGTATAAATAGAAACATTTCTATGTAGATATCTTTTATTAAATTATATAAAGAGAATTATCACTGTCACACACATTTGAGTACCAAACACATTTTATGTATATCATTTTTTAATATAAAAAGATTATTACACACACATATCTATCTAATCTATCTATTATCTATATATATAGATATTATATATTATATGCATACATACATACAACACACACACACGTGTTTGATGTTTACATTGCTAATGGCAAAAGGCTTATTACAGACAGAACACACACACACACACACACCACATTATATAAATATATATATATATATATACATACATTACATACATACACATGTTGATGTTTATCATTTGATTAATATCAAAAAAATTATTACACACACACACAACATATATATATATATGTTTATATATATACATACATACACACATGGGTGATGTTTATCATTCTAATATCAAAAAAAATTATTACCACAACACACACACACACACACACCACACACACACACACACACATATATATATATATATATAATATATATAAGATAATATATATAATATATATAACACACACATGTTGATGTTTATCATTTGCTTAATGGCAAAAGGAATATTACAGACACATAAATAAATATATATATATATATATATATGCACACACAGTTATCATCCTGAAAATTTAATTGATTTTTATTAAGAACCCTGACAAAGGTTTTATGCATTTAAGGTTTTGATTTTCAGTTCTTATAATTTAATCTCTCCTCCTTCCTGTGAAAGGAAAAAATTTAAAAATAACATTTTGGTGAAACAAACATTTAATGATTTTCTTTTTAAATGTTTATTAATTTGTTGTTGTTATTTAATTAACTTTCAGGTGAGAACAATGACTGTTAATAAACAAACATTTTAATGATAATATGGATTAGTCTGAGATAGATAGATTGTAGATAGGAATAGTCTGAGAAGATTGATAGATTGATAGATATGAATTTATCTGAGATAGATAGATGATAGATATGAATAGTCTGAGATTAGATAGATTGATAAGATATGAAGAAGTCAGTGATATATAGATGATAGATATGATAGTCAGTTGAAAGATTGATAGATGAATAGTTAAGAATAGATTGATAATATGAATAGTCAGTGATAGAAAGGATTGATAGATATGAATAGTCTGAATAGATAGATTTGATAATGAATGTCTGAGATAGATAGATGATAGATATGAAATATCAGTGATAGATAGATTGATAAGATATGAATAGTCTGAGCGAGATAGATTGATAGATATGAATAGTCTGAGGAGATAGATTTATAGATATGAATAGTCAGAAAAGAAAAAAAAAAAAAAACTGATAGAGGGATAGATATGAATTAATCCGTGATAGATAGATTGATAGGTATGAAAATAGTCTGAGATGATACATTGAGAATAGAATAGTTAAAACAGGATAGAAAGATAGTGAATAGTCAGTTGATAGACTTGATAGATATGAATAGTCTGAGATAGATTGATAGATATGAATAGTTCTGAAGATTAGATAGATTGATATATATGAATAGTCAGTGATAGATAGATATGAAATAGTCGAGATAATGATAGATATGAATAAGTCTGAGATAGATAGATTATAGATAGATAGTCAGGATAGATAGATTGATAATATGAATAGTCAGTGAAAGATAAGATTGATAGATATGAATAGTCTGAGAGAGATAGATTGATAGATATGAAAGTCAGTGATAGATTGATAATAGAATAAATTCCGTGATAGATAGATTGATAGGTATGAATAGTCTGAATAGATAGCATTGAAAGATATGAATAGTTCAGTGATAATATAGATATGAATAGTCAGTGATAGATTATAATATGAATAGTCTGAGATAGATTGATAGATATGAATAGTTCTGAGAATAGATAGATTGTGATAATATGAAATCAGTGATAGATAGATCATGAATAGTCTGATAGGATGGATTAGATATGAATAGTCTGAGATAGATAGAGTGATAGATATGAATAGTCAGTGATAGATAGATTGATAGATATGAATAGTCAGTGAAAGATTGATAATATGAGATAGTTCTAAGATAGATTGATAGATATGAAATAGGTCAGTGATAGATAGATATAGATATGAATAGTCAGGGATAGATAGATTGATAGTATGAATAGTATCTTGAAAGAGATAGATTGATCGAATTATGAATATCAGTATCATTGAAGATATGAATAGCAGTTATAGATAGATTGATAGATACGAAATAGTCAGTGAAAGATAGATGATAATATGAATAGTCTGAGAGAGATAGATTGATAGAATGAATAGTCAGTGATAGATTTGAAGATATGAAAATCCGTGATGATAAGATTGATAGGTATGAAATAGTCTGAGATAGATAGATTGATAGATTATGAATAGTCAGTGATAGATTTGATAGTATGAATAATCCGTGGATAGATAGATTATAGGTATGGAATAGTCTGAGATAGATTAGATTGAAGATATGATAGTCAGTGATAGATAGAATGGAATAGTCAGTGAATAATGATAATATGGAATAGTCTGAGATAGATTGATAGATATGAAATAGTCTGAGATAGATAGGATTATAGAATGAATAGCAGTGATAGATAGATATGAATATCCTGAGATAGATTGATAGATATGAATAGTCTGAGATAGATAGATTGATAGATATTGAATAGTCAGTGATTAGATAGATTTGATTAGATATTGAATAGTCAGTGAAAGATTGATAGATATGAATAGTCTAGATAGAGATAGATATGAAAGTCATGATAGATAATTGATAGATAGGAATAGTCAGGGATAGATAGATTGATTAGATTTGAATAGGTCTGAAAAGAGATAGATTGATAGATATGAATAGTCAGTTATACATTGATAATAGAATAGTCAGGTATAGATAGATTGGATTAGATACGAAAGTCAGTAAAAGATAGATTGATAGTATGAATAGTCTGAGAAGAGAGATTGATAGATATGAATAGTCAGTGATAGAAGATTATAGATATGAATAGTCTGAGATGATTGATAGATTGTAATTAGTCGGAGTAGATTGATATAAGTAGTCTGAGATTGATAATAGGAATGAATACTCTAAGATTGATAAGATAGATATGTGAGAAAAGTAACACACAGGACGTTTTACTGGATGGATCTGGTCAATGTTTCTAAATAAAATCTCAATCTTTTCTGTTACTTGTCGTTTGTTTCTTGGTTCTTGTTTAATGACACCAAGACTTTGCTTTGTTTGAGAACCATTTTATTTGTTTAGATCACAAAACATAACATGTTGAGAATTTGCTAATTGAATAAGAGGATCCCATGCGGTTGTCTGTCCAGTTTCACCAACAAACTGTTTTTCTCTTGCTAACTTCCATATTTGCACTGACGAACCAGAAGGGTAGGTCAAAAACGGTCAGTATTATGCTGTTAACGGTTAAATGAAAATATAGGAGTTTTGAGTGACACAAACTGATCCCTATTTTCTCTGAATGTTAGATAGCTTGATGATTAATTATCTGTATTATTTCGAACTAATTGTCCTCATCTTCAGCCAATGTTCCTCCGCCTTCTTCAAGTATTTCTTGTCAGATTCAGGAACCTTCTTTTTGAAACTCAGGAACCTTCTTGTCTTAATCGGGGAGCTAATCCACAAGGAACTTAAACCCCAAACCCTTTATTCAGTCCACGGGGTATCCTGTTCCTTCATTCCACCGTGCAAAACCATAGGGCTGGGATAGAGTGTTAAGCTGTATTAATTATATTCTATGTTACTTGGCTGCCCCTGACCAGGATTGAAACCTGCAGTCTAGAGATAACGTCACTTTAGAATTGTTCTTAACCTAACTCTTTATCCCACGAGCCATGTGTCCCAATTGGACAAACGTTGTACAGAACAATGAAGATGAGGCTATAGCCCAATAAACACAGATAATACTAATCATCAACCCATCTCAAACATTCAGAGAAAAAACAGGGCCACATGTGCACTCAAACTCCCTACATCCATTACTGTTATTTTTAAAAATCTATGCCAGCTGTGGCATAATAATAGCCTACGCCACCAATATGGTAACACATCATACAAAACAAACCACAGGTAATTTCAAAGATTTTTATTTTTTAATTAAAAAAAAATTACCTTCAGCCTGCCAGAAATCTTGTTATTCTTGTAATAAAAGAACCCTGCAGCATTTTTCTTTAAATCTTCCTTGCAAAAATTACATTCTTAATAATAAAATTATCATATCAGTCAAACAATTAGCATGGATATCCCATGACAATATCTCGCCAACCTCTCTATCCATTTTTCAGTTGCCTTGGGAGTCCTCTGCACAGCATCCATATCCTCGCTAAGATGCTCAATGTAGGTCCTTTGCTGGGTAGCCCGCACGGAGCATTGTCATGTTGGCTTCCACAGTGAGAACATTGCTTATGAGCTTGTCTTTGCTTTTCAACAGCTTGTCTAATATGTCTATGGTCGTTCTTACTCGGATGGTTTGTGAGATAGGGGAAGTGCTGTACAAGCTGCTCCCTTCTCGGGTGTTGTTTCCACGACTTGTTCAAGACTGCACACAGCATTCTTGTGAAGCTCCCCATCTAGTTTATTCCCAGGCGCCTCACAGGGTCCAAAGTGGTGCAGCCATACAAGCAGCACTGAGACGGACCACAGCTTGGGAAGAATTTATCGTTTTAATTTGTCCAGTGAGATCGGGACTTTCCATATGATCAATAACATGTTATAGCCGACCATGCCTTCCCTATTCATGCCATACATCGCTTTCTGTGGATGAGATATTTTACTACCTAAGTATGTGAATTGTTCTACTGGCTGTTAGAACTTGCCATTGAGTGTGGAAGTTTCCTTTCTTTAAAACACATGAAACTCAGTTTTTATTGGAATTCACAAAAGAGGACCAATGTTCTTTGTCCTTATTGAACAAAATTATCCATCATTTTCAATTATATTAGTTATCTGTTCAGCAATGAAAAATTGATAAAAATGAAACATAATTGCTAGATAACATGATTATATATATAATAATAATTTGACAATTTGCTTTTGGAGCAATTGTAAGTAAAGTATATTATTGTTCTTATTTTCGTGAAGCAATTACAATGCGTATATCGTATAAAATTTGATTAATTATTTGAAAAATAATCAGTGACAAGTAAAAACTCAGCAAATAATGGGGTCTTTTTTACCGACGTGGAACATCATACAGCTGTTTCAACTGTATTAAGTCCAAATTCTAATCTTACGCCTGAGCAAAGGCCAATTTGCGATTCCCCGCAACGCTCACTTACTTGTATAATTAGTGGCGTTTATCATTGACAAGGTTATTTCAGCTTGTCGTTGCCAAGGTAGAATCTCTGATTCTGCGTGCTGGGTTTCCGGTTTTGGATTTTCTGTCGGAGGGAAATGTAGAATATACACCGCTGATGAGACTTAATTAAAGTTGAAACTGCTGTACGTATTCCACGTCGCACCGTTATTGTACTGAGTTTACTTGTGCATTGATTATTCATTAATATCGAATTTATTTGATATACGCATGCCTTCAAATAAAAACAATAATATATATATATAATTATGAAGATAGGAGGGTTGGAGTAAACCGACAGAATGATGGTCAGATAACCAGAAAAATAGACAAAAAGGAATAACTCAAACAATGAAATATATCTCCTACACCTACTTGCTTGATTATTCCTTTTGTCCATTTTTCCTTATCCTTACCATATATATATATATATATATTATATATAATATATTAAAATTTTTCTCTATAGTATCTTTGAAGCATTGTTGATGTGTAATATAAAGATTTTTGGAAGGCCAATTTACAATGCAATATGTGTTGAATTTATTTTAACTTTTTGTTTTTTTTCAAAACCTAAGTTTTGAAAAAAAAAAAAAAAAAAAAAAAAGTTATATAAAATTCAACACATATTGCATTGTAAAATTCAACAACAGTATTGCATTGTAAAAAACAAAAAAAAAAAGTTAGAATAAATCCAACACATATTGCATTGTAAAATCTTTAATTACATATATATATATATATATATATGATATATATATAGTATATAAGTTGTTGACTCTATTTCTCACCACCCTAATTTATATATATATATATATATTATATATATATATTATGTAGTGAGAAATGAAATCAAACTACATTTGCAAATGAAAATAAAAACAGGAATTCTTCCCAGCTGTAGTTATATCATATTATTGTAAGGCGATTTGTGAACTGTTTCTAGTTTCTTGCCTATGTGATTTTCAAACCAATTGAAAATTGCATAGGTGAGAAACTGACAGTTACAAAATGTAGTTGATTATTTCTCCATACCATTATAATAATATATATATATTTATATATATATATAAAATTAGGGTGGTTGAGAAATAGAGTCAACACCTATATATATATTATATATAATATATATATATATATATGTAATATAAAGATTTACAATGCAATATGTGTTGAATTTATTTAACTTTTTTTTTTTTGTTTTTTTACAATGCAATATGTGTTGAATTTACAATGCAATATGTGTTGAATTTATATAACTTTTTTTTTTTTTTTTTTTTTTTTCAAAACTTAGTTTTGAAAAAAAAAAACAAAAGTTAAATAAATTCAACACATATTGCATTGTAAATTGCCTTCAAAATCTTTATATTACACATACACACAATGCTTCAAAGATACTATAGAGAAACAAATTTTATATATTATATATATATATATATTATATATATTGGTAAGGATAAAGGAAAAATGGACAAAAAGGAATAACTCAAGCAAGTAGGTGTAGGAGATATATTTCATTGTTTTGAGTTATTCCTTTTTTGTCTATTTTTCTGTTATCCTGACCACATTCTGTCGGATTTACTCCAACCCTCCTATCTTCATATATATATATATATATTATTGTTTATATTTTTTGAAGGCAATGCGTATATCATATAAAATTCGATAATTATTGAAAATAATCATGACAAGTAAACTCAGTAAATAACGGGTGCGACGTGGAATACCGTACAGCAGTTTCAACTTTATTAAGTCTCATCAGCGGTGTATATCTACAATTTCCCTCCGACAGAAATCAAAACCGGAAACCCAGCACGCAGAATCAGAGATTCTACCTCTGGGCCACCACGAAACAAGCTGAATTAACCTTGTCAATGATAAACGCCACTAATATACAAAGTACAGTGAGCGTTGAGGGGATCGCAAATTGGCCTTTGCTCAGGCGTAAGATTTTAGAATTTGAGAACTTAATAAAGTTGAACAGCTGTATGATGTTCCACGTCGCACCCATTATTTGCTGAGTTTACTTGTCATGATTATTTTCAATAATTATCAAATTTTATACGATATACGCATTGTAATTGCCTTCAAAAAATATTAAACAATAATATACTTTACTTAACAATGCTCCAAAAAAGCAAATTGTCAAATTATATATATATATATATAATCCATGTTATCATACAATTATGTTAATTTTATCAATTTTTCATTGCTGAAACAGATACACTAATATAATTGAAAATGATGGATAATTTTGGTTCAATAAGGCAACAAAGAACATTGGTCTCTTTGTGAATTCCAATAAAACTGAGTTCATGTGTTTTAAAAAGAAAGGAAACATCTCCACACTCAATGGCAAGTTCCTAAAGCCAGTAGAACAATTCACATACTTAGGTAGTAATATCTCATCCACAGAAAGCGATGTTAATGCATGAATAGGAAGGGCATGGTCGGCTATAAACATGTTATTGATCATATGGAAGTCATCTCACTGACAAATTAAAACGATAATTCTTCCAAGCTGTGGTCGTCTCAGTGCTGCTGTATGGCTGCACCACTTGGACCCTGATGAGGCGCCTGGAGAATAAACTAGATGGGAGCTTCACAAGAATGCTGTGTGCAGTCTTGAACAAGTCGTGGAAAACAACAACCCGAGAAGAGCAGCTGTACAGCCACCTTCCCCCTATCTCCACAAACCATCCGAGTAAGACGGACAAGACATATTAGACACTGTTGGAAAAGCAAAGACAAGCTCATAAGCAATTTCTCCTGTGGAAGCCAAAACATGGACATGCTAGTGGGGCTACCCAGCAAGGACCTACATTGAGCATCTTAGCGAGGATACTGGATGCTGTTGCAGAGGACCTCCCAAGGACAATGAATGAAGAGAAGGTTGGCGAGATATTTCATGGATATCCATGCTAATTGTGTGACATGATGATGATAATTTTATTATTAAGAATGTAATTTTGCCAGAGGAAAGATTTAAAGAAAAAATGCTGCAGGGTTCTTTTATTACAAGAATAACAAAGATTTCTGGCAGGCTGAAGGTAATTTTTTTTTAAATTAAAAAATAAAAAATCTTTGAAATACCTTGTGGTTTGTTTTGTAATGATGTTGTTACATAATTGGTGGGTAGGCTATTAATTATGCACAGCTGCATAGATTTTAAAATAACAGTTAATGGAAAGATGTAGGGAGTTTGAGTGACACAATGTGACCCTGTTTTTCTCTGAATGTTTGAGATGAGGCTTGATGATTAGTATTATCTGTGTTATTCGGGCTATAGTCCTCATCTTCATTGTTATCTGTACAACGTTTGTCCAATTGGACACATGGCCTAGTGGATAAAGGAGTTAGGTTAAGACAGTTCTAAGTGACAGTTATCTCTAGACTGCAGGTTCAATCCTGTCAGGAGCAGCAGTAACATAGAAATAATAATTAATACAGCTAACACCTCTATCCCAGCTATGGTTAGTGGGAATGAGAAACAGGATACCCCGTGGACTGAAATAAAGGGTGGTTTAAAGTTCTGTGATAGCTCCGATTAAGACAAGAAGGTTCCTGAGTTCAAAAAGAAGGTTCCTGAATCTGACAAGAAATACTTGAAGAAGGCCGGAGGACACATTGGCTGAAGATGAGGACAATAGTTCGAATAATACAGATAATACTAATCATCAAGCCTCATCTCAAACATCAGAGAAAAATAGGGTCAGTTTGTGTCACTTCAAACTCCCTATATCTTTCCATTAACCGTTAACACAGATAATACTGACCCTGTTTGACCTACCCTTCTGGTTCGTCAGTGCAAAATATGGGAAGTTAGCAAGAGAAAATCAGTTTGTTGGCTGACAACTGACAAGACAAACCGCCATGGAATCTCTTATTCAATTAGCCAAATTCTCACATGTATGTTTGTGATCTAAAACAAATAAAATGTTCTCAAAACAAAGCAAAGTCTTTGTGTCATTACAAAGAACCAAGGAACAACACAAGTACAGAAGATTGAGATTTTATTTAGAAACATTGACCAGATCCATCCAGTACAACGTCCCATGTTTGTCTACTTTTCTCCACATATCTATCTATCAATCTTAGAGTATTCATATCTATCTATCAATCTCAGACTACTTATATCAATCTATCTCCGACTAATTATATCTATCAATCAATCTCAGACTATTCATATCTATCAATCTATCTATCACTGACTATTCATATCTATCAATCTCTCTCTCTCAGACTATTCATATCTATCAATCTATCTTTCACTGACTATTCGTATCTATCAATCTACTATAAACTGACTATTCATATCTATCAATGTATAACTGACTATTCATATCTATCAATCTATCTCTTCAGGACTATTCATCTATCATCTATCTAACTATTCATATTATCAATCTATCTATCACTGACTATTCATATCTATCAATCTATCTTAGGACTATTCATATCTATCAATCTTTCACTGACTACATATCTATCAATCTATCTATCACTGACTATTCATATCTATCAATCTATCTATCTCAGACTATTCATATCTATCAATCTATCTCAGACTATTCATATCTATCTAACTGACATCACTGACTATTCATATCTATCAAATCTATCACTGACTATTCATATCTATCTATCACTGACTATTCATCTTCAATCTATCATCTCAACTATCATACCTATCAATCTATCTATCACGGATTATTCATATCTATCAATCTATCACTGACTATCATATCTATCAATTATCTATCTCAGACTATTCATACCTATCAATCTATCTATCACGGATTTTTCATATCTATCAATCTATCACTGACTATTCATATCTATCAATCTATCTCTCTCAGACTATTTCATATCTATCAATCTATCTTCACTGACTATCGTATCTATCAATCTATCTATAACTATTCATATCTATCAATGTTATAACTGACTATTCATATCGATCAATCTATCTCTTTCAGACTATTCATATCTCAATCATCTATCACTATTCAATCTATCAATCTATCTATCACTGACTATCATATCTACAATCTATCTAGACATTCAATATCTATCACTTTCACTGACTATTCATATCTATCAATCTAATTCATATCTATCATCAGACTATTCATATCTATCAATCTATCTCAGACTATTCATTATCATCTATCACTAATTCATATCTATCAATCTATCTATCTCAGACTATTCATATCTATCAATCTTATCTCAGACTATTCATATCTATCCAATCTATCACTGACTATTCATATCTATCTATCACTGGACTATTCATATCTCTCAATCTATCTATCTCAGACTATTCATACCTATCAATCTATCTATCACGGATATTCATATCTATCAATCTATCACTGACTATTCATATCTATCAATCTATCTCTCTCAGACTATTCATATCTATCAATCTATCTTTCACTGACTATTCATATCTATCATCTATCTACTATCATATCTACTCTATTCTCTATCTGACTATCTATCTATCTATCTATTCATATCTATCAATCTATCTATCTCAGACTATTCATATCTATCAATCTATCTCAGACTATCATATCTATCAATCTATCACTGACTATTCATATCTATCTATCACTGACTATTCATATCTTCAATGTATCTATCTCAGACTATTCATACCTATCAATCTATCTATCACGGATTATTCATATCTATCAATCTATCACTGACTATTCATATCTATCAATCTATCTCCCTCAGACTATTCATATCTATCAATCTATCTCAACTATTCATATCTATCAATCTATCTATCATGACTATTCATATCTATCAATCTATCTATCTCAGACTATTCATTATCAATCTATCTATCTCAGACTATTCATATCTATCAATCTATCTATCACTGACTATTCATATCTATCAATCTATCTTAGACTATTCATATCTATCAATCTTTCACTGACTATTCATATCTATCAATCTATCTATCACTGACTATTCATATCTATCAATCTATCTATCTCAGACTATTCATATCTATCAATCTATCTATCTCAGACTATTCATATCTATCAATCTATCAATCTATCTCAGACTATTCATATCTATCAATCTATCTATCTCAGACTAATCATATCTATCATTAAAAATGTTTGTTAATTACAGTCATTGTTCTCACCTGAAAGTTAATTAAATAACAACAACAAATTAATAAACAATTTAAAAAAGAAAATCATTAAATGTTTGTTCAAAAAATGTTATTTTAAATATTTTCCTTTCACAGGAAGGAGGCAGAGATTAAATTATTTAAGAAACTGAAAATCAAAACCTTAATGCATATAAACTTTGTCAGGGTTCTTACATAAAAATCAATTAAATATTTTCAGGATGATAACTTGTGTGTGCATATATATATATATATATATATTTATTTATGTGTCTGTAATAATCCTTTTGCCATTAAGCAAATGATAAACATCAACATGGTGGTGCATATATATATATATATATATATATATATATATATATATATATATTATATATGTGTGTGTGTGTGTTGTGTGTGTGTGTGTGTGTGTGTGTGTAATAATTTTTTTGATATTAAGCCAATGATAAACATCAACATGTGTATGTATGTATATATATACATATATATATATATGTGTGTGTGTGTGTGTAATAATTTTTGATATTAATCAAATGATAAACATCAACATGTGTATGTATGTATGTATGTATATATATATATATATATATATATATATATGTGTGTGTGTGTGTGTGTGTGTCTGTCTAAATAAGCCTTTTGCCATTAAGCAAATGATAAACATCAACACGTGTGTGTGTGTGTGTATGTATGTATGCATATATATATATATATATATATATAGATAGATAGATAGATAGATAGATATGTGTGTGTAATAATCTTTTTTATATTAAATAAATGATATACAATAAAATGTGTTTGTACTCAAATGTGTGTGACAGTGATAATTCTCTTTATATAATTATAAAGATATCTACATAGAAATGTTTCTATTTTACTAACGTATAATTTTGAAAGGTTCTTTTTCAAAACATTTTGAAATACTTCAAATAAAGACTCACTTTTTAAAGATTGGCTTACGTTCTACATTTACATGCACACATTGCATCTTTAGAATATATATATATATATATATATATATATATTAGTTTTTGCATATATAGTTAACTCTTTGCCTACTTTAAGCCACTCACAGCGGCTCTCCTACTACTGCATATCACACACAAGCAAAGTACAAAACCTGATAGTTCATTATAGTTGAGTAAAGTGTAAATATTGCTCTGTATATAATTAATCTATTAATTATCTTACATTTAGCTCTCTAAGGGATTTGACAAAATCCTTGTATGAATCTATAGGTGTGCATCTGCATGGGTATGTATTTTGGATATATGGAGGATCCTAAATAGAATCATCTCTAACTTAACAGTCGATTGGATACTTTTACTTATATATCGGCAGAAATAAATTTATAATAACCAAAATGACCGTTTGTTGAATATTTCTTTCTTATTGAAAAGTAAATATTGCTCTGTATATAATTAATTCATTAATGATCTTACATTGAGCTCTCTTAGGAATTTGAAATAATTGTTTTATTAATCTATAGGTGTACATCTGCATGCATGGTAGATATACAGAAGATAGAGATGATCCCTAAGATAGAGATGATCGTCAACTTACCAGTTGATTGGATACTTTTATATCTCCCTCTCTCTATATATATGCATAAGTAGGATGTGAGACAAGGTCAATTTCTTAAATAGAGTTTAACAGGTTTTAATTCTGAGTTTTCCTTCTAGACTGGCTGCCTAACCAAGGGTAAAGAGCCCAGTGTTAAGTTTCTGACCGCCATCGTTGGCCAGTTGAAAAGGACTTAAAGTAAGTAAGTCCTGAAGTATAGAATTCTTTGGTAAGTGAATAAGTCCTGAAGTATAGAATCCTTTGGTAAGTGAATAAGTCCTAAGTTTTGGAATCCTACGTAGTGTCAAAAGGTCCAGTGATATAGTCCTATGTTCCGTTGTCCATGAAGATCCAAGTAGTTGTGAGTAGCTAAGATTAGAATCAGCCAGTATAAATAATAATAACAGCAGCAGAGTACTGCCAGTGATTGGCCAATAAGTTGGTCACGTGGTTATCAGCGAGTCTATAAGTAGAAATGGGCTTTTGTCACACGCCTTATATCCAAAAACGCCAACACCCAGTTTATCCTATTTACCCATGGCTGAAGGGAGCATAGTTGGATTCATAACTTTCTCAAAGGTATTAGTGCTATGTGAAATGTTAACAGCTTCATCCAAGATTTGAACTCATCTCACTGTCTCCATTTTCTATGAAATTAAACATTCTGGAGGTGTGTGGTGTAATGGTTAGAGTCGTAGGAAATGGACTTGTCAACCAGAGTTCAAATCCTGGATGAAGCTACAGTTCACATAGTGCTAATACCTTTGGGAAAGGTATGAATCCAACTACTCTCCCTCCAGTTATGGGTAAATAGTAGGGCAGACTGGGCTTTTAACCTTGGTTAGGCAACCAGTCAAGGAAAACTCTGAATTTAAACCTCTTAAATCTGTTTGGAGTGGTCACTATTAGAATAGGCTCAGTTCTAATTAGGGATCTATTTCAGTAATAAGCATTGCAATTATGCTTTCAAAAGGTGCTAGGGCTTGACATGACCAGCCGATTGATTGGAGGGGACCTCTCCGACTGCAAGGGATGAGGGACAGCTAACACAATCAACAAAGGTTAAATTGCAATAAAACTAACCAATGAGTTCATTGTGGGATGGCATTTAGCAATGGCATTTGTTAGTCATGTGTATTATGTTCGTGTCACGTATCAAGTGATGATTAGTAATAGAATTTTTGGCACTGGATGATTGTATATTAAGTGAAATTCACAGAGGCATGAAAATGGTTTATGAAGATTGTAGTATGAAACATGAAAAATGTCCGCCATTGTGTTTCATGTGCCAAAAGCTGCTGCAAAGACAAGATGAGCAAAGACCAGGATAACAGAATTCATTTACGCATGAAGAGGATCAAAGAAGAGTTGATACCAGGAATTAAGCAAACAGACATTGCTTTGAAGCTAGACATTAATCAGCAAAGACTACAGCATATCATTGAATTCTATTTTCTATTACAACAATGCAACGCTACACTGCAGTCAACAAACAGTGGAAATAGTAAGAAGAGAACAATGTGAACAATGTCAAAAATGTTGAATTCAGAGAGTTGGTGTCCTGCTGAGTTGAATAGCAATCACTAACTCAGTCCAAAAAACAATTTGTGATTAGACCCATTGGTACTTATAGTACTCTGGATAAATCCATAGTTGCATCAGGGTGATCTCATTCCCTGAGTTCTGATTGGCTGATGGTTTCAATGTGGACATAGTGATAGATAACTGTCCACCATTCTGCACCATGCCCTTGGGACTGTTGGGTCTGTATTTGAGTTACAGCCCACTTTCCTCTTGTATACCAACTGGACGCTAGTTGGGATCCATATTTGTCATATTGCTTCAACAAACAGTAGAAATAGTAAGAAGTCAATAATGTCAAAAATGTTGAATTCAGAGAGTTGGTGTCCTGCTGAGTCAAATAGCATTCACTAACTCAGTACAAAAAACAATTTGTGCTTAGACCCATTGGTACTTATAGTACTCTGAATTAGTACTATGGAAACACGTAGTGTAATGGTTAAAGTCATGGAAAATGGACTCGTTGCCCTGAGTTCAAATCCTAGATGTGTTAATTGCATTTCAGTTAGTGCAAATACCCTTGGGAAAGGTATGAATCCTACTCTCCCTCTAGCTATGGATAAATAGTAGGGCAGACTGGGCTCTTTAACCTTGGTTAGGCAACCGGTCTAGGAGAAGGAAAATTTTGAATTCAAACCTGTTGAACTCCGCTTAAGAAATTGACCTTGTGTCACATCCTGCTTGTGCAGAGGGGTTGGTAATATATATATAGTACTCTGGATTAGTCCATTGTTGCATCAGGGTGATCTCATTCCCTGAGTTCTGATTGTCTGATGGTTTCAATGTGGACATGGTAATAGATAAATGTCCACCATTCTGCACCATGCCCTTGGGATTGTTGGGGTCTGCATTGGAATTACAGCCCATTTTTCTACCAACTGGACGCTAGTTGGAATCCCACTGCAACTGTGTGTCATATTACTTCTACAAAAGGATTTGTTAATTCTTGATATTTGTAAATTGACCCCGTAATCGCTTTTGCAACTTAAATCTGATGACAAAGTCTATCGCTTGCAACAATAACACAGCAATCTCCAGCATAAACTCAATAACAAACTCCAAAACATCTCACCTCTTTTCCTGTCGCGCTAGGCTTTTTAAACAAAACTTGATCTCGAAGAAATTTGTATATATGCAAATACATTCTTGCCAATTCTCCTGGCTCCAAGATAGCATTTCCTTAAACTACAGTGCTAAAGCAGCCTTAATTCTTTTCTTTCAAGCCCGTTACTTATTTTGCATGCAAGACATATTCTCTCCCACTTTGAGATCCGAGGTATGTCATTTTTTTTCGCTAAACTTCTCTCAGCAAAAGTCATGTGTTATGTTTTTACATACAAATGAAATACGGAGCACTGAATGAAAAAGCAAGTCTAGGTTGTTGGAAATTAACACGGTTTTATTTAACATAGGGTAGAGAATGCTTCTACCCTAAAAGTTACTTAATTAGCTCAACCGTGTTGTGAGCTACGTCCAATCAACACAAACCCCAATCCAAAAATGTCATGGCGGAAACCCCACTTCCAGGTTCACATCAATCCCCTACTGATCAAGGGGAGTAACTCTAGATTTCTGGGACCTAATATCATGCCCTTCTGACTCTTGTCAAAACAACAATAAATTTACTTTTCTTTTGATAGCAGTTTCAGTATTCTATTAAGTCTAAAACTTGTTTTATAGGATTGCGATCAAGTCAATCTAAAAAAAAAAACAGTTCCTGCTAGTTAACCAAAGTTAAGCAGTGATGAGCTTGTTCAATACCTTATTAGGTGACCACTTAAGCAGCAGCAGGTACTATTGAGAATTCAGAGGTATGGGGGTTATTGTCCTTGTCTACAAGCCTCTGTTTCGAACCACCCAATCACGAGCCAGCATACTTTGATGGCAAAGCCAAATAGGCAAACTCGCCCTCTTCTGATCCAGCTTTCAAAGGGAAAAGACCTAAATAAGGGTCGCTCCTCTTCCTCAACACCCAGCATCGGAGTCAGACGTCAAAATAGAAGTCTATCACATCCGAACTATCAAACATTTGTGCAGACAAACTAAAGTTTGCAATCCTATTGTTTTATGTAATACAGGTCTTTTATTCCTATTTCTTGTTGTTTGGTTATTTATTTAACTCTTAACCTGTCTGCCACACTCATGGTTAACTCCATACTTCAAACTTTGGAGTACTGTCATTTCTTCCTGTCTTGTTTCTTACTGTAAGGTACCCGGGTCCTTTGTTAATAAAAAAAAAACTTGAATTGGCATTAAATTACCTGAAAAGGATTGATAGGTGATAAAACAAAACAACCTGCTTGTTTTATAGGATTGGAGATCTTGTTTATCAATCAATTCCATATTATGAACACTGCCAAAACGATGACCACAAGGTTTTCCTCCCCTCACAAGTTTCCATCTCACTTTCTCCAAGAAAATTCCAGTATTATAGAGTGTTGTAAGGGAAGATATTTTCCCCTACAAGAAAGTTGGACACACAGCGTAGTGGATAAAGGAGTTAAGTTAAGACAGTTCTAAGTGACAGTTATCTCTAGACTGCAGGTTCAATCCTGGTCAGGGGCTGCAGTAACATCGAATAATAATTAACACAGCTTAACACCTGTACCTCAGCTATGGTTAGCAGAATAAGAACAGGATACTCCCATGGACTTAATAAAGGGTTAGGTTCAAAGATCCGTGATGGCTCCCGATTATGACAAGAAGGATCTCGAGTTCGAATAGAAGGTTCTTGAGTCCAAGAACGTTCCCAAATATGACAAGAAATACTTCGGCCAAAACATTGTACAGATAACAATGAAGATGAGAAGAATAGTCCAAATAATCCCAATAATACTAAAGTTGGATTTGTCCTATGAAAGGATATGACATGGATGTAGCTCAGTCGGTAGAGCGTTCAGCTAGAAACCACAAGGTTCTTAGTTCGATACCGGCCCTCGCCAACTCAGTGTATGAGTAGCACAGGGATCTGTGCGGTAAAGTAAGGAGCTGATGGAAGGTGTGGTGCTCCACCTTAGATGCCAAAACAATCTCCTTGGTCTAGCACTATTGAAAAGGGGATAGACTCCCTCAATGATACCGACTTTAGGCCACCACGACTACAATACAGTAGAATAGATATTCTCCTCGCATCCCACATATGCGGGTGTGACACAAGATCTTTTTAATGTGAAACCATCCATGAACCGAAGTTCATGGGATGGTGGGTGTAAAAAATGTGTTGATCCTGTCGGCATTCACCCCCAAGGAGGGGGGGGCGCCTCAGGCACTGAGCAATAAACCTAGCTCTGCCCCTTTAAATCAAGGGAGCCAGTATTGCCTGTGGGGATAGCCCCCTGGGATCAATGCAGTTAATTACTTAACCAGTCCCCAGGGCTGCAAGTTCAAGTAATAGCTAGTTGAATTACTACAGAGAATTAATTACTGTTGTGGAAATGCTGCATGTTGGACTGTTTTTATTTTATCTTTGTACCAAAGGTAATAAACCTATGTTAAACTTTCTTCTGAATTTCAATGTTGTTATTTAATTTGTTATTTAATAACTCAGACACAGTATTTTGGTAACAAGGATATATATATACCAACCCCTCCACATGAGCAGGATGTGACACAAGGTCAATTTCTTAAGCGGAGTTCAACAGGTTTGAATTCAGAGTTTTCCTTCTCCTAGACTGGTTGCCTAACCAAGGTTAAAGAGCCCAGCCTATTCTACTATTTATCCATAGCTGGAGGGAGAGTAGGATTCATACCTTTTTCAAGTGTATTAGCGTGAAATACAATTACCACATCCAGGATTTGAACTCGGTAACAAGGATAAGATCAAATGTTGTGTCTGAGTTATTACACAACAACATTGAAATCCAGAAGAAGGGTTAACACGTTTATTACACCTTCGGTACAAATTCAAATGTTGATTTAAATTGCAGTCAGTTTTATTCAAAGTTATCCCACCATTTTATTAAATGAAAGGTTATAAATGGTCTCAATATTAAATCTTTTATTATTGCCCTCTGATCTGATTCTTCTCTGAAGCTGAAATATTGGGCTCATAATATATAGTAAAATAGTATTGTGCCAAAAGTATTGTGCTTAAGAGAATCAAAGGGTTAATTTTATACTTTGAAAATTGTTTTTAAGTTATGTATTCTTTAGAGAACAGTTCAGACTCAAGTGGTTTTTAACAAGTTATGAATAAATAATAATTTTTGAAAATTTTCAAATATTTATTTGATATAAATTAAAATGAAATAGTTTGAGTTTTGGATTTTACATCTATATAACAATAGAGTCCAAAGGTGCAGCATTTCCACAACAGTAATTAATTCTCTATAGTAACTAGCTAATACACAAACTCAACTGTATAGTCCATATCATTTAAAGGTTTTGTTGGATGAATTCTGATGGGTTAGGACAAAGCAATGAAGGGAGAGAGAGAAAGAGAGAGGGATGTTAGTTTGGAACTAGGCACTGGCAGGGAGCAGATGCAAGATGTGTGTCTGTTGCCCAAGGCATTTTAACTTGGGGATATAATAAGTGTTGGCAGAAAATATCTTCCCTTACAACACAGAGCAGATTGAAGTAAAAAAATTAGTGGCATGAGTTGAGTAGTTTATTCCCAACGTCTTCTTCAATCAAAAATCTCTAAAAAAAAGTAAATATGAAAATATCTTTTTATTTTTATTTTATGATCAGCAGTGTTGTTGGAGATAAAACTACTATCATTAAAAACCAGATAAAAGTTTATAATCTATTGGTAGGAATGTTCAACGCCTACTGCTATGTCACCAACATCACTGCTGATGATGTTAGCAAGAATAAAATAAAAAACAGATATGGTTCAACATAGAGCAGATTGAAGCCAAGGATTAGTGGCACTAGTTGAGTATTTTATTCCCAAAGTCTTCTTCAACCAAAAATCTATTGGTAGGAATGTTCAACGCCTACTGCTATGTCACCAACATCACTGCTGATGATGTTAGCAAGAATAAAATAAAAAACAGATATGATTCAACATAGAGCAGATTGAAGCCAAGGATTAGTGGTACTAGTTGAGTATTTTATTCCCAAAGTCTTCTTCAACCAAAAATCTATTGGTAGGAATGTTCAACGCCTACTGCTATGTCACCAACATCACTGCTGATGATGTTAGCAAGAATAAAATAAAAAACAGATATGGTTCAACATAGAGCAGATTGAAGCCAAGGATTAGTGGTACTAGTTGAGTATTTTATTCCCAAAGTCTTCTTCAACCAAAAATCTATTGGTAGGAATGTTCAACGCCTACTGCTATGTCACCAAATCACTGCTGATGATGTTAGCAAGAATAAAATAAAAAACAGATATGGTTCAACATAGAGCAGATTGAAGCCAAGGATTAGTGGTACTAGTTGAGTATTTTATTCCCAAAGTCTTCTTCAACCAAAAATCTATTGGTAGGAATGTTCAACGCCTACTGCTATGTCACCAACATCACTGCTGATGATGTTAGCAAGAATAAAATAAAAAACAGATATGGTTCAACATAGAGCAGATTGAAGCCAAGGATTAGTGGTACTAGTTGAGTATTTTATTCCCAAAGTCTTCTTCAACCAAAAATCTATTGGTAGGAATGTTCAACGCCTACTGCTATGTCACCAACATCACTGCTGATGATGTTAGCAAGAATAAAATAAAAAACAGATATGGTTCAACATAGAGCAGATTGAAGCCAAGGATTAGTGGTACTAGTTGAGTATTTTATTCCCAAAGTCTTCTTCAACCAAAAATCTATTGGTAGGAATGTTCAACGCCTACTGCTATGTCACCAACATCACTGCTGATGATGTTAGCAAGAATAAAATAAAAAACAGATATGGTTCAACATAGAGCAGATTGAAGCCAAGGATTAGTGGTACTAGTTGAGTATTTTATTCCCAAAGTCTTCTTCAACCAAAAATCTATTGGTAGGAATGTTCAACGCCTACTGCTATGTCACCAACATCACTGCTGATGATGTTAGCAAGAATAAAATAAAAAACAGATATGGTTCAACATAGAGCAGATTGAAGCCAAGGATTAGTGGTACTAGTTGAGTATTCTATTCCCAAAGTCTTCTTCAACCAAAAATCTCTAACAAATCTCATGCAAATAAACAAAGAAATGTTTTATGAGGAACTTTGATTTACGATGCATTTCTGTGTGAAATCTGTTCATCTACATAAAGAATTCATTGCCAGTATACAATTACATGGCGGTAAAACATTACACAGGAGTCTTGCTGGTTGGCGAGGCACACCTGAACTATTGTTTTCCAAGACACGCCTGGCTGGAGCCACTGCTGTTGTCTGTCATAGACACTTTCTTTACTGGTAAGATGAGACATTCGTTTATTATCGGAATCAATGTTCCATAATATAGACTTTCTGATTGTATGTTTTTTCTTTTTCTTTCTCTTTTTTTTTTAAAGAAATTATTGTTAAACATCTTATATTACAGTAAAGGATAAGTTTGAATGTGTTTTCAAATCCGATTCTTAATGTGCTGAATAATATTGTGACTGGTTGAGAATCAACGCATCAAAACTTGTCACCAGAGATAGAGCCCAGTAGTTACTACATAGGGCCAGTTTGAGTGTGGTTATTATTGAAGAACTCTGAATAATTATTTATCTAATATTGAATGATGTATTTGAATTATTTAGACAGTTCTTCCAGGCTGTTGTCGTATCAGTGCTGCTGTATGGCTGCACCACCTGGACCCTAACAAAGCGACTAGAGAATAAACTAGATGGGAGCTGCACAAGAATGCTACAGGTGATCATGAACAAGATGTGGAAACAGCATCCCACGAGAAAGCAGCTGTACAGCCACCTGCCACATATTACCCAAACCATCCGAGTAAGACGGACAAGACACATGGGACACTGCTGGAGAAGCAAGGACAAACTTATAAGCAACGTCCTCCTGTGGAAGCCAGCACATGGGCACGCCAGTGTGGGCCGACCAGCAAAGACGTACATTGATCAGCTCTGCAAGGATACAGGATGCTGCATAGAGGACCTCCCGAAAATGATGAACGATAGGGACGGATGGAAAGAGACTGCCATGGATATCTGTGCTAACAGCGGGACATGATGATGATGATGATGAGTAAGATAAATTGTGGTTTATGAATTATCCATACTATTATCCTCATAAATGTATCAAAACTTGTCACCAGTGATAAAGCCCAGTAGTTAAAGCATTGGACCAGTTTGAGTGAGGTTATTATTGAATGAATTTGAATAATTATGTATTCAAAATTCAATGACATATTTGAATTATTTTTTTTGGCATTTTGATAAGAAAAACAGTATGATATCAATTTAATCTTTAAAACTTGTCACCAGAGATCAAACCCAGTAGTTACAGAAATATAAATAAATTCTATAAAATCAACCAATTTTTGGTATTTACCTAACTTGTTTGCCACTGTTAGGATGTGACACAAGGAGCATCAAGTGAGGATCAAACTTGTTATTCAATATTAAGGGATCCATGTCAAATCATCCAGGAAAAAGTAAAATTGTTACCCACCCCCTTTCTATCTTTCTAAAATTTTGTACAGCTACGGACTGTGTTAAAGTTAGAAATTCCCCAAAATTTGAGCTTCCAATTCCAAAAATTGGCGTAGTTATATCGATTTTTAGCTCTCCAAATTTGAGGGGGTTGCGAAAAATGGTGACTTGTTGTAACATATTTTTATCTGTAAAATGAGTTCTAAAGCTTCCAACTCCTAAAAAATTGGTTTATAAAAACATTTTCCCCCAAAGAATCCAAAAATGCTATCAAAACAGTCTTAAAGTCAACGAACTTTGAATTATTGATGATTTCTGATTTTTTGATGTTTCGGCCGATGTACCCTTGGACACATAGCCTAATGGATAAAAGAGTTAGGTTAAGACAGTTCTAAGTGACAGTTATCTCTAGACTGCAGGTTAAATCCTAGTCAGGGGCTGCAGTAATATAGAATAATAACTAACAGAAGCTTAACACCTGTACCCCAGCTATGGTTAATGGAATGAGAACAGGATACCCCCATGGACTGAATAATGGGTTAGGTTCAAAGCTCTGGGATGGCTCCCGATTATGAGAAGAGGGTTCCAGAGTCCAACAAGAAATACCTGAAGAAGGCCGGAAGTCACATTGGCCAAAACGTTGTACAGATAACAATGAAGATGGGGACAATAGTCCGAATAATACAAATAATACTAATTATTAAGCCTTATCTAAAAAATTCAGAGAAATAGTCTCTGTAATAAAATTAAAACCCTTAAAAACATTTTGTAAAGCAAACGCAAGACAAAATTATTTTAGCAACAGAGTGGTGAATACATGGAATAAACTACCATCATCAATAGTGAATGCCCCATCTCTGAACTGCTTTAAGGCAATGTTAGATAATCTGTGGAAAGATTATAAATATTCTGTGGAATTAAGATGAGTATTTATAAGGAATAGCTGACAGGTCTCAGACCTAATATACTAGCTGAAAGGATATTATTAATAATTGTCCGAAATGTTTGGTTTTATGCTGATATCATATAGACTCCATCTCGTTTAGTCTGTGAACCAACCCTGAGACTGATACTTGATCCTTTTGCAATATCCCATCATACAGGTAAAAACTACCAAGAAAATTTGTTACAGTCATTTGTGTGCATGTGGGGGTCGGGAATTTGGTTGGCAAAGAGTTAAGTGTGTTGTTAAATAGACCCAAGTAATCAATTTCAAGTTGAAAGTATATTGAGTTCTAGTCCAGTCTAAAGATCTTATCTTGCCAATTCTCTTGGCTCTGAGATCAGGTCTCTTAAATTATTGCTGTGGAGCAGCCATCTTTTATTACCCCCTCATTCCAGGCATATGCAAACAGCGCTTGGTTTGGGTTGTTTTACGACATATCAACCTCACCCATCTATGGGTTAAATAGAAAAATGTATTTATAAAAAAATTGTATTATCCATTAAGAATTGATTTATTTCAAAACTTTATTGGCATCAAATGACCCACTGAGGTTGATATGCCATAAAACAAAACCAAACCAAACCAAATATCAACCTCAGTGGGTCATTTAATGCCAATAAAGTTTTGAAATAAAGTCATTCTTAATGGATACACAATATTTTTTTATAAATACATTTTTCTATTTACTCTATAGATGGGACCCTAACAGGCATTACCACTCCGGGTCAGAGTGAACCAGGGAGCAATGGTGATGAAGGGGTGCTCTACAATCCCCAGACCTCCAGAACTGAAACCTCACCATCAGATAGAGTTTAATGTCATTCCCAGGACATGTAGACCCTCAGCCACTGCCTTCTAGCACCCATATGATAAAAAGGGTTCAGGCTTGCCATAAGGGCAATAGGGTTGGGGCAATCATATAGGTGCTAGAGCTTGACGTAATCAGCCAATTGATCAGGGGTGGGGGCCTCTCTGACCGCCCGTCTAGCCTAAGTAAGGGTCTAAGTGGAGTGTTGCAGTCATGGACTGCTCATCCACCAAGACTCTGTCCTTAAGCATCACGGGTCACCATCCACGGCCAACAGAATGTTGCATGTCATGGACTGCTCTTCCACCAGGATTCCACCATTAAGCATCATGGGTCACCACCCATGGCTAACAGGGGATTCTATCCCTCTGCAGAGGAGCAGTCAGTGTATTCTACTACTCCAGTCAACTGGGCAGTAATAATCATTTGTCTGCACAGTTATATCCCATAAATTATTTGTATATAATCTTATTATAATGGAGACTGTGTGTTTGTCTGTCTGTAACCGAAACTAACCTTCAGTCACAATTCCCTTTAGTTATGTTATATCACATTCTCCATGATTTTATTTTGATTTAAACCTTAATTATTAATAAAATTGCTTTACATTATTAATACTGTTGGCCTCATCTATATACTAATAACATGCAATTGTATTTATAAATACAACAAAATAGCAGTTTACAGTGTAAATGGGAAGGCTAATTTGCATATTGATATTAAAAATTTGATTTTAATAAATATGTGCTTGGTATTATTGATTTCTAATTGTTTGGTCTTATCTTAATGAATATGAGCAAAAATCTCAGTCGAGGCGCACTGATGAGAAGTAAACTTCAGAACATGTGTCTGTGGATGACTGATATATATATATATATATATATATATATATATATATATATATATCTTATTATAATGGAGATTGTGTGTTTTTCGGTCTGTAACCGAAACTATATTACTACTCAAGTCACAATTCCCTTAATTATTTACGTCAAATTCTCCATGATTTCATTCTTTTAAACCTTCAGTTATTAATAAAAATTGTATTACATTATTAATACTGTTGACCATATCTACGTACTAATAACATGCAATTGTATTTATATATACAACAAAATAGCGGTTTACAGTTTGAACGAGAAGGCTAATTTGCATATTGATATTTAAAATTTTATTTTAATAAATATGTGCTTGGTATTATTGATTTCTAATTGTTTGGTTTTATCTTAAGAAATATAAACAAAAATCTTGTGGATAAATCTTAAAAGAAATTTATTTACAAGAAGAAATAACTGTAATATTATTCTTTACTTCCTATTTTAACTAAATAGTTAAATTAAGAAAATTTACCAATGAAAGAGAGGAGTAATGAAAAATGATGGAATAGTTAGTTTCAAAGTTGTTCTATTTTTCGATTATACCCCCCTGGCTAAAATCTTTTTATCTGCATTCTTAGTCAGTTTCATTAGCCTTTCTAATTTAATATGATATTTTATTATATTAAAACTTAAATACTTGCACCCGGAGGGTGCATATATTTGCTAGTATATATAATGACCTTTCATGACATGGTTTGGTTTCTTTGTTTAATGGCATATTAACTTCAGGAGTTATTCAATGTCAAAGCCATACTTGTAGAAGAACAGTAGTGGTAATAAATAACCCATAGCTGGGAGAGTTAAGGGGGTTAATATCTTTCAAGTAGAATTTGAACTTGCTCACTACATTGTTGCAGTCCAGTATATGAGCCTCAGAGACCCCCCCCCACCTCATATGATATATCTCTCATCATCAGTGGCATGTTTTCATTTATGACTCCCTACATCCAATCAGACTCCCAACACCAGGTGATATCACAGACTGTTGGATTATCCTGGTATAAGGTGTATGAGAAATCTCCACGGGGTAATTCCATGTCATATCATCCAGAAAAAAGTAAAATTGTCACCCACCCCCTTCAATTTTTCTGAAATTTTGTACAGGTGTCATCATCATCATCATCATGTTGTGCAGTTTGTATGGATATCCATGACAATCTCTCGCCAACCTTCCCTATCATTCATCGACTCTGGGAGCTCCTCCGCGCAGGCAGCCAGCACCCATACATAGTTGGTCAATGTAGGTCCTGGCCGGGCGGCCCACATTAGCATGCCCATGTGCTGGCTTCCACAGTAGTACGTCGCTTACGAGCTCATCCTTGCTTCTCCAGCAGTGTCCTGCATCTAGCCCGTCTTACTCATATGGTTTGTGAGATGGGGAGCAGGTGGCCATACAGTTGCTTTTTTGTGGGGTGCTGCTTCCACGACTTATTCAGGACCGCTCGCAGCATTCTGGTGCAGCTCCCATCTAGCTTATTTTCAAGGCACTTCGTTAGGGTCCAGGTGGTACAGCCATACAGCAGTACCAACACAACCACAGCCTGGAAGAATCGTCTCTTTAGCTTGTCAGGGAGATCGGATTTCCATATGACTGATAATTTGTTGGTGGCCAACCATGCCTTTCCTATTCGAGTGTTAACATCGCTTTCTGTGGATGAGATATTACTACCTAGGTGTGTGAATTGTTCTACTGACTTAAGAGGCTTGCCGTCAAGTGGAGATGTCTCCTTGCTTTTTGAAGCTCATGAACTCAGTTTTATCAGAGTTCACATAAAGGCCGACGTTCTTTGCTGCCTCCTCCAGGCTGTGTAGAAAAAGCTAGACATTTCCCAAAATTTGAGTTTCCAATTCCAAATATTGACGGAGTTATGTTGCTTTTTAGCTCTCCAAATTTGAGGGGGGTTGCAAAAAATAGTGACTTTTTGTAATCTATTTTTGTCTGTAAAATGAGTTCTAGAGCTTCCCTACTCCTAAAAATTTGTTTATAAAAGCATTTTAGTGCAAGAAATCCACAAATGTTATCAAAAATGTCTGAAAGTTAACCAATTTTAAGTTATTGATGATTTCTGATTTTTTCCTAGCAAGACCAATATCTCGATGTGGCACTGAATCTAAGACAACATTTTTTCTATTATTATTTCACATATATGGAACATTATTTGTACCAAAAAGATAGTTTGTGTTTGCCCAGAATTGAAGCTACAACATCAGTTAAAATTTTGCAAATCAGAAATCACTAATAATTTAAAACTGGTTAACCTTTAGACTTTTTTGATAGTATTTTCGGATTCCTTGGGCAATTGAAGTGAGAAATTTTAAATTTTAACAAAATGTTGTATTTTCGGTTCTGAGCAAAAACCAAAGTACCTTTTTGGTACAAATAATGTTCATTAGATATAAAATAATAATTAAAAAAAAATCTTTCTCATAGATGCAGTGCCACATCGAGATATTGATCTTGCTAGGAAAAAATCAGAAATCATCAATAACTTAAAATTGGTTGACTGTACAAAATTTCAGTAAAAATTGAAGTGGGTTGGTGACATGGCCTGGATGATTTGACATGGAATGACTCCACTTTTATTTATAGTCTTTAACAAAAATCAGCAGTAGACATTGATCAATGAAAAACGACATAGGATACATTTGAGGTCATTGTTAATTGTCCTGAAATCAGTTGCTAACTGGATTTAATACCAGGCTATTGGAATATTTTTGGTATATATGCCGTGCTGCAATCCACCATTTAAATTTATATACTAAGAGAGGTCACGTGGTTTAAACCTTAGCCAATCAACAGCCTGAATACGTGGTTGGTTAACTATTTAATCACTGATATTGATAGCCGTCCATTTGCACTCTATTCGATATTGACAAACGGACCTGCAGCACTGAGGTGCATCAAGGAACAACCAAATGATTCTTCCCTAAGGATCTCTGCTGGACAGTGCTCTTGCTTGAAGCCTAAGGATGGTCACAAAAATCATAAGACAACTGGATTCTTTGCTACAATGGTACGCTTGTTCTACCTAGGATTTCAATGAATACAATAGACTTTCTATTAGTGAGACCACACCCTTTTCTACCATTGGATTTACCAATAGGAAATGTAAATGCCTCAAATGATGATGAGAATTGTAACACAGACAACCAATGTAATGATGAATCTGCACATTAAACTTTGACCTACAACACTTTGGAAATTGTGGAGGTACTCTCCAGAAGATGGATCACTGGTCACCCAGGCAACAAGTATTTTTCTTTCTTTTTTTGGATTGCTCAATTCAAATGCAAAAAGCAGGACAGTGGTCAGTCTGGGAAAAAAAAATCCAATACTATGTAATTAATCGGATAATGCACATGCTAGTTTTCCCAGTGGAATTCCAGGAAATTCTGGCAATATTCTTTACATTATGGAATAATGAAATTGGCCCGTCAAAGAATCTTGCACAGAATTGGTGCAGTCTGTGATTATTGACATATTCTATATAATCCTTCATTCAAGCTAACATTTTGGGAAAAGGTTCAAGAATCTGTTAAAAAAACAAACAAACCCACTAGACTATCTCTTAACAGGTCTTCTAGACAGCATTCAGTGTCCGCATGGAGCTGGTGAATATCTTTGCTGTTCAGCTAACACTGGTGTGTCCATGTGTGATAGTCAACAGGAGAACTTTATACTAACTTTTATATGATTTATTTATATATCTATATATCAATACTTGTGTTCCTTAATCTTCTGACACTTACCATCTTGCAACACCCTAGTTAGAAATGAGACCTCCCAAATTGTTCAGGATGAAATGCAAATTTGTAAATCCTGATATCTAGTGTTGCTTATCTGAACGAATTCTTATTTCTTATGAGTGTCGTCACCACAGTTAATTAATGGACCTTTCTGTTTTTATCATAAAGAGAAGAAAAAGGATATGCTACACAGAAAAATATTATAAGAAAGAATTTATGTTTAACATATTGAAGTATAGCAATAGCTCTTAAGTAAATATATCAAACATTGTAATAATTAAATTATACTGGGGTATATCCACAGGTTCTGCTTGTTATATATAATCCTTATAGTTGTATATTAGCTGTCCCTTCTTTTGTTGTACCTTAACTACTTTTAAAAATTTTCACAGTATAATGAAAATAGGTGCATGCACAGGCTGTATAAAAACTGTATTGTTCTGTGTAACAGGAAACAAACAGTGGCCATTTGCAATATAACACGATATAGAAGTGTCCCAGCTATTAAACAAGTGTCATTATACTTGTGAAATTATGGGTCGCAAATGTGACTTGACCCCTTCTGAGAAAGATATCATAACATCTGAACTTTCCAAAGGCAAGTCTACATTAGAAATATCCAAAATAATTGGAAGATTTGTTGTAGCTCCTATGAAGGTACGTAAGAGGGCCAATAAGGGTCACTCGAGAGTTGTTTCCTGACATTCTTTGTCATGAATGAAACGTGAAGCTGTCAATAACTCAGGCCTGACGAGTAGAGCCATTTTCAGAAGCATTGGAGAAGCAACAGTGCCCAGAAGTACTCGCTGTCGTCTTTTGAAAAAGGTCGGGGGCATCAGTGAGACCAGTGACAAAGCCTCAATTGACAAAAATACACATACAAATACGTATTGAATTGGGCAAAGAAGAACATGAAAGTCGATTTCTCAAAAGTACTGTTCATAGATGAAACTCGTGCAACACTTGATGGCCCTGATGGTTGGAGCAAAGGTTGGGTCATAAATGGACGAGATCCTCATCACCGCTTTAGACGCCAACAAGGAGGGGGAGGTATTATGATTTGGGCTGATATTATTGGAGGTATCATGGTTGGCCCGTGGAGAGTGCCTCAAGGTACGAAAATAACCGCAGATGCTTATATAGCCTTCCTCAAAGAGCACCTGGAATCTTGGCTAAAAAGGCAGAGAATCACCTTCAGGAGAACCATCATATTTTTGCAAGATAATGCTCCTTCGCATTAAGCACATAAAACTACGGAGTACCTGCAAAAATTAGGCTTCTGTGGACCTCAGAAGATGAACTCTAACCAATCTCCAGACTTAAACCCAATTGAAAACTTGTGGAGCATTCTGAAGTGATGTGTACCAACACCTTTTCCAAGTCATTTTTAAAAAAGGATCACATATGTCATATTAACTTAATATTAAATATTATTTCGATCTAATTTTATCTTAGTTACAGTATGTATCCATAAAATCTATAAATGAAACAATAAAAGTATTATTTTCTTTTTTACAGGGGTTTTATTACACCTCTCTGACACATGAATAATTTAAGTAAATTAGGTAAATGACCGTAACTTAGAACCTTATAATTTTTACGGAGTAGGTGTATATACAGGTTGTTATATTCTCTGATAAATTCCAATCAGTAGTTTGTGATAAGAGGGAAAAGTGTCACTTCTTTAATAATTTGAAACGCAGTGTATATATATAATAGACCAGCTGAGTTTGTGGTGGGAATGTTTCTATTTAGGACCTTATCTATCTTCCATACAAATGCATATATATATATATATATATATATATATATTTGATTCCCTTAATAAAAATAATTATACATATACACACACACATATATATTGATCATATATGGAAGCGCGTGGTGTAATGGTTAAAGTTGTAGGAAATGGACTCGTCGCCCCAAGTTCAAATCCTGAATGTGGTAATTGTATTTTATTTAGTGCTAATACCCTTGGGAAAGGTATTAATCCTACTCTCCCTGCAGCTATGGGTAAATAGTAGGTCAGACTGGGCACTTTAACCTTGGTTAGGCAACCGGTCTAGGAGAAGGAAAACTCTGAATTCAAAACTGTTGAACTCCGCTTTAGAAATTGACCTCATGTCACATCCTGCTCATGCGGAGGAGTTATATATATATTATATATATATATATATATATATATTTTTTGATCATTATTTTCATTTGGGGAATCATTAATTATTAAGAAAACTGATCGACTACAAAAAAAAACCCAAAATAACTTAAGGACCCTTCTGATCAGAAATATATATATATATACATATATATATATAATTTATTATCATTATAATGTATATATTTACAACTGTAATCAAGCACTTTATTTTCCTTTCTCTGACATAAAAAATCCCTCTACACACACATACACATATATATATATATATATATATATATATATATATATATATCTATAAATAAGACTTATATAAAGAAAGGAGATGATAAACAAAAGATAATCACTGATCTCCCCCCCATCCACCCTCATAAACCTTTCTTTTGATCTACAAGGAAAGAAAGACGATCTTTACACAAACAATTCCATCACGTCTAGCCAACAGGAAAAATGGAGTAGAGACCCTTCCATCTTATATCAACATTATCAGTTTTTTTTTTTCCTTCCAAAATGATTTGCTTTCTTGTGTAAATTAATTTGCTTATTTTATCTTTCATTCTTATCAACAAGGTTCATTTCTTAACAACATTATCATTCTACCTTGAAGATAAATTCAAACAATTTTTCGCCTAGAATTTTTTTAATTGGTTTCATATTTTAAAAATATTTTACATAAAAATATTTATGAGCCCTTTTTATTTTTTTTCAAGTTGGAAACAATCTTCTATATATTAATACTCGTGTACCTTAAAAGTACGACTATTAACATCTTGTAACACAATCTGGTTAAAAATAAGACTGTTCAAATCATCCAAGATGAAATGCAAAAAATGTAAATCCTGATCATCTGGTGCTGCTTATCCGCCAAATCTTTATTTCTTATAAGTGATGCTAGCAGAAACAATTGTAATGGTGCCACAGGTCTGCAGAATAATGGTCAAAGGAAGAACTTGGAAGATTCTGTTTGAAGCAAATATAATTTAACTTAATAATACTTGTGTTCTTAATTGTATGATTGTTATCATCTTGCAAAATCCCCTGGTTAAAATTCAGACTGTTCAATAATTCGGACCATATTACCTTTAGGCACCTCTTTTTGATCTCGATTAAGAAAGGACATGTTTTTCATTTACACTGTCAATATCCGGTTGTTTTAACAGACGATTTTTAGATTTTTAAAAAAATTATAAAAACAATCCCCTAACAAACAACCGGATATTTACCACATACACCTTTTTTTTAATTTTTGAATAGTTTTTTTTGTATGTTCTCAAATCAGGTGTTTTCTTTTTGTTTTTAAATTTATCATATTCAAGGGTCATTCAATAAATAAATTGAATTTTTTTCTATGAGTCGGCTATAAGAAGCACTGTTTATGTTACATAATCTATGCGGTTGCATAAGATTATTGTCAATCCCCTGTAATTTTGAGGGGATGTCCCTTTTCATACCATGGCCGGGTCCTTCCATGGAAAATTACAGAAGCCCGCAAAAATACATGAAGTAATGTGGGACCTGTTCGGTCGCCAGTTTGCAGTTAGACATCAGGCAGAGAAGTCGGCCATTTTAGGTCCTGCCTAAACTGGAACTCACGCGCGATATGTTAGTCAGTAGATGTCTGGGTTGGGGATTGAAAATAAAGTAACATCAAAATAAATCGAAGTCTTGTGTTTATTATCTAAAAACTAACAATGACACAGGGCTTCTGATAGAGAGAAATCCCTAACAGAAAACCAGACCGAAGTCCCCAAGTCAACACCAGACGCAAGATCTTAGAAGATTCCAGACCAAGTCAAGATAGATGATAGAAATACCAAAGACGATCAGAATACCAAAGACGGCCAAGAAATAGAATTAAAGAAAGAGGTATGCAACATTTACAGTTGCACCATTTTCAAAGAAATCAATAGTGTTGAGACCTTTGATTATCCTGTTTAGTTGAACTAAGCATTGAACAGGCTCATCATTGCTTAACTTTAGTGATCTAGCAAGAACCAATGCTTAGATAAAGAATAAAGAGAGTGATTTAGAGAGTGTGAAATGTATTTATATGTTAAGTTTCATAAGCAGCTAGCCTAGCCATCAGCTTGGCTCTTAATAAATTTAAATTAGGTCAAACATTCCCTTTCTTAGAAATCTTACAAAATGATTTTAATGTTTTTTGGGTTTTTTTTTAAAATTCTCTGGCCATATTTACTTTTAAAAATTTAATTCACTTTGCAAAATTACTTTTCCCTAATCCTAATTATCTATCTAGACCTCAATGGGTGACCAAACAGGTGATGTTTTGTCTAGTATATATATATATATATTATATATATATATATATATTATATATATATATATATAAATCCTAGATGTTCTTGTTAGGGAAAGCTGGTGTGTTAAAAATGGAGAAAAAATATGTCTTGAATGTAACCCCCCCCCCTCAAAAAAAAAACCCAAAACAAAACAAAACAGGTGTGCATGTGATTAGCGTATCTACCTGATAATAAACTTCATCTGTAATATTACCAAATGTATTCTCTCATCTTCAAATTCTTGCATCTGTGAATTTTTGGGATCATCTCCTTCTGACCTCTGCATCGAACCTGTGACCTCCCACTGAACTATGCACATACATCTCTTGGGCGATGGCTATGAAATCTCAACTTTATCGATTGTTTCCTTTCTGATTAATGGTTTCTTACAAAGCTATTAATGTCTATGCTCGGTCTACTGATTGAGTTTGATTCTTTCAACATTACTTATTCTAAAATGTTTTCCCCTGTTTATTATTTTGACTTCATTCCAAAAAGGTTAGCATAATCCGCAACTAAAATACAATGACAAGATATGTCAATGTTTAACCACCTCTTGACCGTGAAATTACATTCACACTTCATTAAATATTTGTATTTTTAATTATCAACTTACTTAAAAGCTGCCTTCAGTGGCTATTAAGCTTAATATTGAGAGATATCTTATTTATGAAATCTATCTAATAATTGCAGATAAATAAATGTATATATTTACCGACTACTCTGCACGAGCAGAATGTGATACAGGATCAATTATTTTAAGTGGAATTTTAACAGGTTTGAATTTACTTTTCCTTCTCTTGGTCTGGTTGCCATACCCAGTTTAAAGAGCCCACTCTACTCTACTATTTACCCATAGCTGGAGGGAGAATAATTGAATGCATACCTTTTCCAAGCGTATTAGTACTATGTGAAATGCAAAAAGCCCTTTTCAGAATTTGAACTCAGGTCATTGTGTCCATTTCGTAGGATGATAACCATTATTCTACAAGTGCCTCTAAATAAATAAATGTTAGAGAAGTAGTTATCTCCATTGTTAGATTATAATAATAAGTGCAAATGCTGTTGGTTGGATTTTATGGCATGTCAACCCTTGTTGGGTTATTTCATGCCCAAGATATTTTGTTTTATTCATTCTAATCGGCTATTCAATTTTTTTCCCCAAAAAAGGTACTACCACTCCCGGTCAGAGTGGATCTGGGAATAATGGCAATGCAGGGGTACTCCACACTCCTAAAAGCACAAAATTCGAACTTCATTAGATGCAGTTTATAGAATTAAGTTTTCCTTCTAGATTTGTTGCCACACCCAGTTTAAAGAGCCCATTTCGCCCTATTATTTACCCATAGCTGGAGGGAGTATAATTGGATGCATATATTTTTTTAGGGTATTATTTCTATGTGAAATGAAAAAAAACCCTTTCCAGAATTTGAACTCAGGTCAATGCGTTTATTTTCTATGGGGATAGCCATTATGCTAAAAGCACCCCGATAAATAAATGTTAGAGGGGAAGTAGTTATCTTCATTGTTAAATTATATTAATTAGAGTGTAAAATGCTTGGTTAGATTTTATGGCATGTCAATCCCTGTTGGGTTATTTTATGCCAAAGATATTTTATTTTATTCATTCTTGTTGGGTATTCAATTTTTTAAACACATTTTTTAACACTCATTTTTTTTCTTAATCTATTTAACCCATAGATGGAACCTAAACAGGTATTACCACCCCGGGGGTCAGAGTGGACATGGGAGTAATGGCAATGCAGGTTCTCTTAACAAATTCTGCCTGTCACTTTGCCCTTCTCTATGTATATCTTGATTACCTCCTTGTTATATATGTTAGTTTCTCTGTGTGAATAAAGAGAGAGATCGGAGAGGGAGTATGAGAGAGAAAATTTAAATTCCCACTTTATTTGTATGTTAAGATTCAGCAGCAGCGAGCCCATAGCTTAATAAATTTCAAGAATCAGATCCATTCAATTTGAATTAGGTCAAGTGTTCCCCTTCTTAGAAATCTTACAAAATGATTTTAATGTTTTTTTGTTTTTTTTTTAAATTCTCCATCCGTATTTATTTTTTTCAACAATTTAATTCGCTTTGCAAACTCATGTTTACCTAATCCCAATTATCTGCCCAGAGCTCAATGGTTGACACAATGGGTCACATTTTGTCTAGTATATGTATAGATTTGTTAATCTTAAAAGTCCAAGATATAACAGCAACCATGACAAACAGGAACAGCAACAGGATTACCTACCAATTAGCATAATAAATTACATCTGTTGATCCAGGCTAAGCTGATAACCAGAATTAAGATGCCAGCGACATAACAATCATTGACTGAATATATTAAAGCTAAAAAAAAAATAAATAAATAGATAAATAAAATAATGTTGCATCTTGGGATGTATATCTTTTGCCACTTAAAACAAAACTGATTGGCTATCTGTAAATTGTAAAATTGACCAATAGAAAAGAGGTAATGTGTGAGTCATGAAATAAGAATAAAAATGACTTAAAAATGTGTAGAAAGCTACTAATTATGTTTTTGTTTTTTTTTGGTATTGGATACTGAGTGAAATTGTATCTAATTATATTTTAGACCACTGACCACTTGGTAAGAGTTGACCATTCACAAATATTAATACTTGCTAAAATTGTTGGCATCCTTCCGACTACTAAAGACGATGGAGTAGAGTCCACTTTTTTTTTCTTCTCTCCTGCAACTGCGTGAGTGGTTGAGCAGCACAATTTTGAATGGTAATATCTGGAATCTTTGGTGCAGTGACTGTGAACACTTCGAGTGGCCAGGTTGGATGCCTTCGTTAGGCTAAAATATAACATCTTATTATAATGGAGATTGTGTGTTTTTCTGTCTGTAACCAAAACTATATTCCTACTCAAGTCACAATTCTCTTAGTTATTGACATCACATTCTTCATGATTTTATTTTTATCTAAACCTCAATTATTAATAAAATTGTCTTACATTATTAATACTGTTAACTATGTCTACATACTGACAACATGCAATTATATTTATATATACAACAAAATAGCGGTTTACAGTGTGAACAGGAAGGCTAATTTGCATATTAATATTAAAAAATCGAATTTAATAAATATGTGCTTAGTATTATTGATTTCTAACTGTTTGGTTTTATTTTAATGAATATAATCAAAAATCTCTTCAATGAATCTTAAATGAAATCCATTAACAAGATAAAATAACTGTCATTTTATTCTTTACTTCCTCTTATAACTAAATACTTAAATTAGAAAAAATAACAATGAAAGACGAGAGTGATGGAAGAGTAAGTTTCAGTTGTTCCATTTTTTATTATACTCCCTCTGTTTCAAATCTTTAATTATACTGCCTATGTTTCAAATCTTTTTATCTGTATTCTTATTTAGTTTCATTAGCCTTTCTAATTTAATACAATATTTTATTACATTAAAACTTAAATACTTGCACCCGGAGGGTGCATATATTTGCTAGTTCATATAAAGCAGGATGCACAATAACTTTGAACATTCCACATCTCAGACTATTATCATCATCTTGTTTGATACATTCCTGATGCTTTGGATACTGTACCCTCTGGCGATCTTTGTGCATCTTTTGCTCTGGTTAGTAACCTTCAGGGGACAAGCTAATCCAATGGATTGAATGAAGGATTTGGTTGGAAATTCCCTGAGGGTTATCACGATGACAAAAGATACCCAAAGAAAGCTTGAGCGTACAGTGGCCAATGTGGAAATATAACAACCAAGATGAAGACAATGGTCTGAGATGTGTAAATAATATAAATAATAATGACTCGTCATCTCATGAGTTTAGATAGATATTATCTAGGTATTAATATGAGCATGAAGTATATTTTCTCCAAAATTACTGGGACATTTAATACATATCAAACATAAATGAAGTATTATAAGAATATACAAATGTGTCCCATGTACAAGCAGTGTATAAAAATGGGTACTGAAATGGTAATAAGTCTATGGGGGTAGCAAGGGGTTTTGCATTTTAAGGTTTAAAAGGTGGCTGTAGTCATTCTTGGTGTGTGTTCTTAGGGATTTGCTTTTAAACCCATCTTACTTGGTGGTCGCGCTGAAAAGTAAGGTATTCAAGGAACAAAAAGAAAGAAGCAAAGACAGGAGGTGGTTTTTATGATTTAGGCTTTATTCATCGGTCATAGCCACCGCATGGCAAGGAAATATCTCCCTGGCCAGTTGTAGTGACTAGACACACTTCAGGTCTAAACCGAGAGATTCTTTTGGGGGTCTTTGTAGGGAGAGATTCTTTTTAGGATCTTGCTTTTAACCCCATCTTACTTGGTGGTCACGCTGAAAAGGAAGGAATTCAAGGAATGAAAAGACAGAGATAGAAGGTGGTTTTATCATTTAGGCTTTATTCACCAGTCATAGCGACCACGTGGCAAGGAAATATATCCCTGGCCAGCTGTAATGACTAGACACAGTTAGTGGGTCCTTTTTTCCGTACGTGTGTGGGGTTCTTCCAGTGAAGGCTCATGGGAGTTTGTTCTTTTTTTTATTTTTATTTTAATTTTATTTCAATCCCCACAAGTCTTGTCTTCTTTGGTGGGTTTGATTTGAGGCAAGACAAAAGCTATTACATGAACAGAGATGAAAGGTGTGCCTTACGACTATTTGTCTGTATGTTTTAGATGAGACTTGATGTGAATAACCTTGATTCTTCCGACTATTGTCCTCATCTTTATTGTGGTAGTTATCAACACAACATTTTGGCTGCTATATCCTCAAGGCCTTCTTCAGATGTTTCCAGTGTATCCACGTATTGTGGTTGTATCAGCACGATACATTGGAAACATCTGAGGAAGGCCGGGGATACAGCAACCAAAATGTTGTATTATTAACTACCACAATAGTCTGAATAATCAAGGTTATTTGTGTCTTAAGAGTTCAAAGACAGAGATGAAGAAAACCATGTCTTTACTATCTGAAAAAACAACAGACAAATAATGGGATTGATATGTAAGGTCCAAAGACACCCAACCAAATCTAACAGAAGCAATTATGTATCATCTCTCTACGACAATAATTTATTCAGGAGTATGCTGGAAAAATATCAATTACTTACTGAATTTTAGTGTTTTGATCTTGTTATGGTACCTAACATAAGCCTTTCATAAAATCCCAGTCATAATTTCAAAAAATAATTTTTCCCTGTTCTATCGCCAATATCTAGTGGATCTGAATACCAGCTATCCCCCTAGTCAGTAGCAGTCATCCACCATTGTTATATATCCTCATTGGTTTGGTTTGGTTTTGTTTTACAGCATATCAACCTTGGTGGGTCATTTAATGCCGATAAAGTTTTGAAATAAATCAATTCTTAATGGATAATACAATTTTTTTGGACTGTTGCCTTCATCCTTATTGTTATATATAAAATATTTCAGCCGAAGTATTTAAATTTATTCTTGATATTTTGAGATAAATTTGGTTGGTTGGGTTTTATGGCATGTCAACCCCTTGGGTTATTTTATGCCAAATACTTCTATTGGTAATTTGGTATTCAAAAATGTTTAATGCCGACAAAGTTTTGAAATAATTTCATTTTTAATGGATAATACAATTTTGTTTATCAACTCATGTTTTTCTATTTAACCCATAGATGGGACCCTAACAGGTACTACCACTCCGGGTCAGAGTGGATCAGGGAGCAATGGTGATGAAGGGGTGCTCCATATTCCCCAAACCTCCAAAAATGCGACCTCACCATCAGATAGAGTTTAACGTCATTCCCAGGACATAAAGACCCGCAGTCACCGCCTTCTAGCACCCATATGATAAAAGGGTCCAGGTTTATCCTCATTGGGTATATACATATGAGAGTGACTTCAGAGAGTTCTCAGTGATAGAGAGAGAAATATTAAACAGATACAGATTTTAGAGACTTACTTGGAGAGGAGATCTTGCTTCTTGCCAACTTCATTACTATCTTTTTTGGCTGTTTCCTCTTCTCTGGCCATCATCTTGTTGTTGTCTTCTAACTAAGGCTTCTTCTGGGCTAATTTTAGTCACTGAAATTAATTAAATTCACCAGACATTTTTTTTCTTGATCAAGCTTAGCCCATATTCTTCCATGTGGATGAGAGATCAACTTCACAGCAGCACGTCTGCTCATCTTGTTGTTGTCTTCTAACTAAGGGCTTCTTCTGGGCTAATTTTAGTCACTGAAATTAATTAAATTCACCAGACATTTTTTTTCTTGATCAAGCTTAGCCCATATTCTTCCATGTGGATGAGAGATCAACTTCACAGCAGCACGTCTGCTCATCTTGTTGTTGTCTTCTAACTAAGGGCTTCTTCTGGGCTAATTTTAGTCACTGAAATTAATTAAATTCACCAGACATTTTTTTTCTTGATCAAGCTTAGCCCATATTCTTCCATGTAGATGAGAGATCAACTTCACAGCAGCACGTCTGCTCATCTTGTTGTTGTCTTCTAACTAAGGGCTTCTTCTGGGCTAATTTAGTCACTGAAATTAATTAAATTCACCAGACATTTTTTTCTTGATCAAGCTTAGCCCATATTCTTCCATGTGGATGAGAGATCAACTTCACAGCAGCACGTCTGCTCATCTTGTTGTTGTCTTCTAAAATAAGGGCTTCTTCTGGCTAATTTTAGTCATTGAAATTAATTAAATTCACCAGACATTTTTTTTTCTTGATCAAGCTTTTATTTAGCCATATTCTTCCGTGTGGATGAGAGATCAACTTCACAGCAGCACGTCTGCTCATCTTGTTGTCTTCTAAATAAGGGCTTCTTCTGGGCTAATTTTAGTCATTGAAATTAATTAAATCACCAGACATTTTTTTTGATCAAGCTTTTATTTAGCCCATATTCTTCCGTGTGGATGAGAGATCAACTTCACAGCAGCACGTCTGCTCATCTTGTTGTCTTCTAAATAAGGGCTTCTTCTGGGCTAATTTTAGTCATTGAAATTAATTAAATTCACCAGACATTTTTTTTCTTGATCAAGCTTTTATTTAGCCCATATTCTTCCGTGTGGATGAGAGATCAACTTCACAGCAGCACGTCTGCTCATCCTGTTGTTGTCTTCTAAGTGATTGTTAGAATATGAATTGTTTTAACTGTAGCAGGAGACAGTGTTAATAGACTTTTTCTGAAAAGTGAGTATTTTTAAACAAGACCCTGAAAGATTTTTTGTTCTGTTCTCATAATGCCTGCTTATTCAATTTGGATACATATTTCAGAAATTTGACTGTATTATCTTTTTGTTCAAATATAAAACCAAATTTTTCAAAAGAAAACCTGAAACATATTTTTTCCTTTTATTTTTATACTTATGCAATTGATAAACATTTAAGTCTTTGCAATCTTTTCAGTTACATTGAATGTTGCATTTTGGGAATGTATCATATTTGTATCTTCATTTCAATGGGAAAATATGCACAGAAAATACCAATAGTGAATGAACTAATAATTCTATTTAGATATATAGTTTTTATTAAATTCTGAGATCTTCAAGTATCATCACTAATAATTTTGACAAGTAATTGGCTAATTTTAGTCATTGAAATTAATTAAATTCACCAGACTTTTTTTTTCTTGATCAAGCTTTTATTTAGCCCATGTTCTTCCGCGCGGATGAAAGATCAACTTCACAGCAGCACATCTGCTCTGCTTCAATGTCCAGTTGCATCTAAAATCTCAAAACTAACTAGTCACATGTTTCTCGTGATGTGTGAGATTTGTGCCTTTAGGGGTCAGGATCACCAACAGTCACTGGCTCCCTTGAATTCAACTACAGGGCCTGTCAACAATTTATGACACCATAAATTGTAACAACATTTCACAACATGTCTTGATGAAGGTTTTATAAACCGAAACGTTTTAAAGTTGACTTCACCATCAAGAATAAAGTCATCTTTTGGAATACTTTGGGTTTTCTATTTTTTTTCTACATAATTTGCTAAATTTATGCTGCTACCTTTAGCTCAGTCGTTAGAGCGTTCGGCTAGAGACCACAAGGTTCCTAGTTCGATACTGGCCATCGCTAACTCAGCATATGAGTAGCACAGGGATCTGTGCGGTAAAGGAGCTGATGGTAGGGGTGGTGCTCCACCTCAAATGCTAAAACAATCTCCTTGGTCTAGCACTAGTGAATAGGGGATAGATTTCATCGCTGTATGGCTGATACCGACTTTAGGCCACCCCGATAACTTTTACTTTTTACCCTTGTAACAATCTATTGGTCATTGTTAAAAAGAGCTTAGTATTATCTGCTTTATTCGAACTATTGTCCTCATTGTTATTGGTACAACATTTCGGCCAATATACCCTCCAGCCTTCTTCAGGTGTTTCTTGTCAGACTCGGGAACCTTCTTTTCGAGCTCAGGAACTTTCTTGTCGTAATCGGGAGCCATCACGGAACTTTGAACTTAACCCTTTATTCAGTCCATGGGGGTATCCTATTCTCATTCCGCTAACCATAGCTGGGGTAGGAGTTGTGTTAATTATTTTATCTATGTTACTGCCACTACTCAGGATTGAACCCGGAATCCAGAGATAACTGTCACTTAGAACTGTCTTAACCTAACTACCTTATCCACTAGGCCATGTGTCCAATTGGACACATGGCCTAGTTAAAAAGAGCTCCATTCTTTTTTTCTTTTTCTTGTATTTTATAAGACTTCTTGTACATTGTTAAATATTGATGAATGGAGAAGCTATTTCAAAATGATGAAGACATATCCCCAGCCTTTCACATTGGCTGCAGAACCAAATGCAATTTCCTGTGGACATTATGTCTTGTCAGATAAGAAAAATGGGGGTGACTTATTTTTCTTAATATAGTGCCCATCTGTAACAAAGCTTTTGACGTAGACTCTGTAGAGAAGTTGATTTAGCATGTCTGTACATAGGTTAGGTTGTTTTGTTTAACGTTTTATCAACCCTGTCTGTAAAATGTGCTGATGGCAAAGAGAGTTTATAGTTATAGTTGCTGGTTGGATTTTATGGCATGTCAACTCTTGCGAGGTTATTTCATGCCAAAGACATTGTTTTATTCATGGGAACTCAATGCAGTTTTTTAAACTCATTTTTTTTTCTATTTAACCTATAGGCAGGACCCTAACAGGTACTACCACTCTGGATTAGAATGGACTTGGGAGTAATGGTAATGAAGGAGTACTCCACACTCCCTGAGCTCAGAACTAGATACCCAGGATAATAACATCCTCAGCCACTACTTTTTCAATTGGTGGGGGCCTCTCTGACTGCTGTCTAGCCTAAGTAACAACCAGTGGGGTGTTGCATGTTATGGATTGTTCAGTTCCATCTTTAAGTATCACAGGTTGCCATCCACTACCAACCGGTGGTCCCATTGGAGTGGGGAGGGGCTTACTTCAGAGGTGTGTGAATACTGGATGCTCATCAGAGGACCTTCCAGTAGGTGGTAAGGTAGAATCATGGAGATCTGTGCTGTGGACATTTACATGTAGACATACCAGTGTAGGCCGACCATCAAAAACCTACATCAACCAGCTGTGTGTGGATTCGAGATGCTGTGCAGAAGATCTGCTAGGGGTGATGACTAATAGGGATGGGTGATGAGAGAGAGTCAAGGGAATCCATTATACTTTATCATATAAAGAATTGTATCTCTGCTGGCTTGTAACCATTCAGCTGTATTTTTAGTAGCTCTTCTAAAATAAAGTTAAATAAAATTCATGTATTCAGTAGGACTATTGCAACAAAAACTGCGCCGATCAGCTTTGTATGGATACTGGATATTGTGCAGAGGACCTTCCAGGAGCGATAGCTAATTATCTTTTAAAGAATTGAATCTTTGTCTGCTTCTAACCATTCAGCTGTATTTTTAGTAGCTCTTCTAAAATGAAGTTAAATAAAACCCATGTATTCAGTAGGACTGAATGCAACAAAAACTACATTGATCAGCTTTGTATGGATACTAGATGCTGTGCAGAGGACCTTCCAGGAGTGATGGCTAATTATCTTATAAAGAATTGAATCCTTGTCTGCTTCTAACCATTCAGCTGTATTTTTAGTAGCTCTTTTAAAATGAAGTTAGATAAAACCCATGTATTCAGTAAGACTGGGTGCAACAAAAATGATGGCCAATTATCATATGGAGAATTGAATCTTTTCCTGCTTCTAACCATGGAGCTGTATTTTTAGTAGCTCTTTTAAAATGAAGTTAAATAAAAACCCATGTATCTCAATTTAGTGAAGGGAGGTAATTTGCAAGTGCCATGTGATCTGTTGGTGTTGACAGATTATGGAAGCTCAGGAAGTGGAGACAAGCAGATGCTATTGTGAAATATTCATCCTTTCAATAAAGCATTAATCTCCTTTCAATACCGTAAGTTTACATTTAGACTTTCACTCAATTTATCGACTTGAAGCCTTCCTGACTCATTGAATAATTCATTTGAAAAAAGATATCTAATCTACATTATCCTTCCTGGGACTCCATTTTCTTCTCTTTCTCTCGGCCTTCGCCTGTATATATTTTCCAACATTTTTATTTTAGTAATATACTCTGAGATATTTTCTATAGCATTTTTTATTTTAAATTTTTTTTCTTTCTTTTCTGTTTTTTTCTTTGTTTTTATTGATGGATGTTCATGCAGGTTTTTTTCTATTGTTTTTTTATTCATTTTATTTTTTCTTTCTTTGTTTTCTTATTATTTTCTCTTGTTTTTTCTTTTTTATTTCTATTTTAGTTTTTCTCTCGTTTTTTATTTCATTTTTTATTCTATTTGTTTTTTTTTTTATCTCGTCTCCAAATCTGTCTTCCTTTTCTGATGCCAACAAGTCTTGGATTGGTACAATGCTTTCCAAGAAATTTGCATGTAGTGACTTGGCAGGGAACAATGACAGACACTTGATGCTAGAAGAAACAATTGTAATGGTGCCACAGGTCTGCAGGATATTGGTCAGAGGAAGAACTTGGAAGATTCTGTTTGAAGCAAATATAATTTAACTTAATAATACTTGTGTTCCTTAATTGTATGATTGTTATCATCTTGCAAAATCCCCTGGTTAAAATTCAGACTGTTCAATAATTCGGACCATATGACCTTTAGGCACCCCTTTTTGATCTTGATTAAGAAAAGAAATGTTTTTCATTTACACTGTCAATATCTGGTTGTTTTAACAGACGATTTTTAGATTTGTTAAACATTTATAAAATTAACCCCTAACACTAACCCCTTACAAACAACCGGATATTGACGGTGTAAATGAAAAAACATGTCCTTTCTTAATCGAGATCAAAAAGGGTGCCTAAAGGTAATAAGGTCCAATAATTCAAGATCAAATGCAAAAATGTAAATCCTGATTATCTGCTGTTGCTTATCTGCCAGATTCTTATTTCTTATGAGTGTTGTCACCTCAGCTAAATAATAGACCATTCCGTTTTTTTTCATAAAGAAAGAGAAGAAAAAGGATATGCTACATAGAAAAAATATAAGAAAGAAAGAGTAAAGGAAAAAAAAGGCGTTGAGCATGCGGAAGCAATAACACTAATCTGTTTCAATCAAAAAGATGCAAAAAAGGAAGGAAAGAAAAGAAGAATGAGAGAGTTAAATCAAGATTATTACACTTTTTACATGTTGAAGTATTTTACATATTGACGTATGAGGTAAGGTAAAAGGATAGTCGACGAAAAATAATAACTCAACCAAGTCTTAGAGTGGGAATATTTCGATCTTAGGATAAGATCATCTTCAGCCCAATGACTTTTATTTAAAGCAAAAATATGTACATGTGTGTGATTTGAAGGAGGGGAGAAGGTTGAGGGGAAGGGCTGCGCAAATCACTCACATGTACGTATTTTTGCTTTAAATAAAAGTCATTGGGCTGAAGATGATCTTATCCTAAGATCGAAATATTCCCACTCTAAGACTTAGTTGAGTTATTATTTTTCGTCCACTATCCTTTTACCTTACCTCATATTACCAAAGAACGCATCACATCTATCTTCATATTGAAGTATGTTACAATAGCTTTTAAGTAAACACATCAAATGTTGAAATAATTGAATTATCATACTGCAGTATATCCACAGGTCCTGCTAGTCCATAATTAAGGTGAGATTAATTACTTGCTTAGGACTACAATTAGCATCTTTTTGATTTTTCTACCTGAAGTAGTTTTTGTTGTTAACGATATGATTTGGAAAAGGCCAAGTAAATGGAAAAGGAATAAGAATTGAAGGACAAAGGGTTAACATTATAATTTGGTAGCAGATTGAAAATGCAGGTTTACCAATGCAATTGAGGTTCTTTGAAAAAAGAAGAAAACTTTTTTATATTCAATGTAGACTAGGTGCAGCTGGTTAAGAATATGCTGTTAATATTTTATTCTCGCATACAATAAAAAAGTCACTTCTTAAACATTTAACTATTTGCCTGCTTTGAACCACTGACAACAGCTTTCCCACCACTGCAATCCTACCGTAAGCCACTGGCAGCAGATCTCTCACATGTCACTTGTTTACACTGAAAAATCACTATGTAAACACTCCTGCCATCCTTTTATTTGAATAAAATGATTTCTGAGATGAATAGATAGTGAAAATACCAGGCAAATTTGGTAGGCAAAGAGTTAAATACATGTTAGTATGAAAAATATAGGTTACCCCCCCCTCCCCTGACTCAGTACCTGAAGTGGAACTAGCAGGGGCCAAAATCTTCAGAGAGAACAGTAAAAGTATTCGGAGAGGGACCACGTCCCTCCTGAGAGAACAGTAAAAGTAGTGGATGAAGGCGGACGTCCCGACTAGCAAACAGTTAGGTATTCAGAGAAGGACCATGTCCTTCCTGAGAGAACAGAACCTGACAGCAGCCACCACTGCTGACTACTACAATGATGAACTCAGACAGCACCCCAACTTTGGGAGAACATAGCGGCAGAACCAACAATGAATGAACCTATAACAGAATTCTTCTCCCTAAAAGAACTCAACAAAGATAAGTGTTCATTATATATGTGACTTAAAGACTGCAAAAAGCATTAAGTTTTAGCAAACCCTTCGCTCTGTAATAAAAAAAAAAAAAAGTTGTTGATATGTCCTAAAGTCGGTATCAGCCAATCAGCACATTTCACTAGCACTAGACCAAGGTGATTGTTTTTAGCGTCTGAGGTGGGGTGCCACACCTACCATCAGCTCCTTACTTTACTGCACAGATCCCTATGCTACTCATATGCTGAGTTGGCAAGGACCGGTATCAAACTAGGAACCTTGTGGTTTCTAGCCGAACGCTCTACGGACTGAGCTACTCATTGATAAACTTAGGCAATTTCTGAGGGTATTGTGATGTAAGCAGTGACATAATTTCAGTTAAACAGACACTGAATCTCCATTATAATAAGATAAGAACATCCCACTACAAGAAACAGATGCCTGACCATAAGAATGATGCTGATGATGCTGCTGCTGATGGTAATATGATTTTAGAATTATAATCCATTCTAAATGGCTTTTAATTCTGCTTTCCAAACTGTTTAATATTTATTGAATGCAATCGCTTTCACTGGGCTTACCAAATTACTGACCAAGACGGTCTCAAATTTCCTTGTTTGCTTTTCAAATTAAAGTGACCATCCTCTTTGGGGGTTGGGGAAATATTTCCTGTCTGTCCGTCATGTAATGCAAGACACCACCCTTGGTTACTTCCAAGTAGATGCGGAAAGACAACACTGTTTGCTCACAATTTGGAAAACTCTTTTTATATATCTTTTTTTTCCTTCTTCAATTCAAACCTTTTTTTTTTTTTCCTTCTTCAACTCTAAACTTCTTTCTTTTGTTTTTTCCTTCTTCTTCAACTCTAAACTTCTTTCTTTTGTTTTTTTTTCTTCTTCAATTCTTCTTTCTTTTTGTTTTTTTTCTTCTTCAACTCAAACCTTCTTTCTTTTGTTTTTTCCTTCTTCTTCAACTTCAAAAACCTTCTTTCTTTTGTTTTTTCCTTCTTCTTCAACTCAAACCTTCTTTCTTTTGTTTTTTCCTTCTTCTTCACTCAAACCTTTTTTTCTTTTGTTTTTTTCCTTCTTCTTCAACTCAAACTTCTTTCTTTTGTTTTTCCTTCTTCTTCAACTCAAACTTCTTTCTTTTGTTTTTCCTTCTTCTTCAACTCAAACCTTCTTTCTTTTGTTTTTTCCTTCTTCTTCAATCTCAAACCTTCTTTCTTTTGTTTTTTCTTCTTCTTCATGTTTTTCCTTCTTCTTCAATTCAAACCTTCTTTCTTTTTTTTTCCTTCTTCTTCAATTCAAACCTTTTTTTCTTCTTTAACTTATACTTTTGGTTTTTGTTATTCTTATTTCTTTCCCTTTCTTTCACTGTGCCAATATTTTTGTCTTTCTTTTTCTCCTCTGACTACTTTCTTTCTTTTTACTGTCTTTTAAATTGTCAGTATTTCTCTCTTTATATCTATATTTTATTTATTTCATTGTAGACAGCCTTCCAGGTTTTTATTTTATTCATCCTCCAATTTTTCAACCATTTTCATAAATATGCATTTTATACATCTACCTTATTTTTTCTCTTCTGCTAATTTTTTTTGTGTTCTTAGGCATCAAAACTTAATTTGCACATTGGTTTTTCTTCTCTCTCATTATTCTTTCATTCTTTTTCTTCTTCACTTTTACTTCATTCTCTTGCTTTTTCACTTTAAGTTGTCTTCTTCTATCTTGTTAAAATCATACTGTCTAAATATCACCATCCACTTTATTATCATTATATTTTTAGCCTCATTCCCTTTACATTGTCATAGTTCTTTTTCTTGTAATTTCTTGTCCAACAAACTGCCCTTTTCAAATCTTTATTTTTTTTTTTTCTTTACCTCTAAAATCTGTCCTTTTTATTTTCTTCAGTTTCTTTATTATATCTGGCCGAGTGGCTAACAATTATCATTCTTTCTTTCTTTCTTTTTTTCTTCAGTTTTTTCTTATTTTTTACTTTGTTCATTTTTTCCTTTATTTGCGTCCTTAGGTATCAAAACTTAACTTTTCATTGATTTTTCTTTATCCCGTTTCTATCATTCTTTTTTTTCCTTCACTTTTCTTTCATTCTTCTTTTTCCCTTCACTTTTCTTTCATTCTTCTTTTTCCCTTTTCTTTCATTTTTTTTTTCCCTTCACTTTTCTTTTTCTTTTTTTCACTTTTCTTTCTATTTTCCATCACTTTTCCTCTCTTTCCTTCACTTTTCTTTCATTTCTTTTTTCCTTCACTTTTCTTTTTTTCTTCATTTTCTTTCTTTCATTCTTTTTCTTTCATTCCTTTATCACTTTTCTTTCATTCCTTTTTTCCATCACTTTTTTCATTCTTTTTTTCTTTTTCTTTTCTTTCATTTTTCTTTCATTCTTTTTTTTCTTCACTTTTCTTCATTCTTTCTTTTTCACTTTTCTTCATTCTTTTTTTTTCACTTTTCATTCATTCTTTTTTTCCTTCACTTTTCATTTCATTTTTTCATTCATTCTTTTTTCCTTCACTTTTCTTTCATATTTTTCCATCACTTTTCTTTCATTTTTTCCCATCTTCTTTCATTCTTTTTTTCCCTTCACTTTTCTTTCATTTTTTTTCCTTCACTTTTCTTTCATTCTTTTTTTCCTTCACTTTTCATTCATTCTTTTTTTCCTTCACTTTCATTCATTCTTTTTCATTCATTCTTTTTTCCTTCACTTTTCATTTTTCTTTTTTTCCTTCACTTTTCATTCATTCTTTTTTTCCTTCACTTTTCTTCATATTTCCATCACTTTTCTTTCATTTTTTCCCATCTTCTTTCATTCTTCTTTTTCCCTTCACTTTTCTTTCATTCTTTTTTTCCCTTCACTTTTCTTTCATTCTTTTTCTATATATTCATTTTCATATTCTTTCTATTCTATCTTTTGTCCACATTTTCTATTTTTGTCCGTACATTTCCTATATTTTTGCTTTTAATCTCTTTTTATATTTTCACTTTTTAAAAATATTATCTTTCATTTTATTCCCTCTTCATTACTTACTGTCTCCTTTCCTTTTTTTTTTTTTTGCTAAAACGAATTCCATTTTGTTCTCTTTTCTTATTTTAATATCAAGACATTTTACCTTCAACCATTTCTTGAAACAAACCTCCTTTCTCTGAATAGAGATATACTGTATTAGCATAATTCAAATTTGCTCGGCCCTCCCAGAGGAATTAGTCTTTAAATGCAACTTGATAAGTAATTATGTTGTAATTCTGTTAACGATTTCCTCAGTTTCCAAGCATCTCTTCCAGGAAGGCAGACTGCCAGTTCCTGCCAAGAGAACTCCTTGTTTCATGAATTTCTTCATTTCTCTCTTTAGATTTCGGTAAACAATCACTTGGAAAACTCCAAGGAATACACAGGATCTAGGATTTTCTTCACTGAGTAAAGAGATAAAGAATTTTCATTTTTAAGGTTTGGGGGTGGGTGAAATGCGGGGGCTAGTAATGTATCTGTCATGGCAGCTGTTAAAATGACTCTCAAATAAAATTCATGACTACAAATGACAATTTATTAATAAGACCCAGTCAATTGTATTATTCAGATTTTTTTGGCTGTTGTCCTCATCTTTATTGTTATGTATAAAATCTTTTTCAGCCAAAGGCCTTCTTCAGGTGTTTCTTGTTATTTTTTAGATGAGCCTTGATAATTTGTTTTTTTCAGACTGTTGTTCTCATCTTTTTTCTTATATACACAACGTTTCAGCTGATGTGCCCTCCGGTCTTCTTCAGGAGTTTCTTTTTATTTGTCTGAATTTTTGAGATGAGGCTTGATAATTTGTATCATTCAGACGGTTGTCCTCATCATTATTGTTATATATAAAATGTTTCAGCCAAAGTGTTCTCCAGCCTTCTTCGGGTGTTTCTTGTTATTTCTAGGATGAGGCTTGATAATTTGTATTATTTGGACTGTTTTCCTCATCATTATTGTTATATATAAAATGTTTCAGCCAAAGTGTTCTCCAGCCTTCTTCGGGTGTTTCTTGTTATTTCTAGGATGAGGCTTGATAAATATTCAGACTGTTGTCCTCATCATTATTGTTATATATAAAATGTTTTAGCCAAAGTGTTTTCCAGCCTTCTTCAGGTGTTTTTTGTTAATTTTTGGATGAGGCTTGATAATTTGTATTATTTGGACTGTTTCCTCATCATTATTGTTATATATAAAATGTTTTAGCCAAAGTGTTTTCCAGCCTTCTTCAGGTGTTTTTTGTTAATTTTTAGATGAGGCTTGATAATTTGTATTATTTGGACTGTTGCCTTCATTCTTATTGTTATATATAAAATGTTTCAGTCGAAGTCTTCTTCAGCCTTTTCTTGTTATTTCTAAGATGAAGCTTGATAATTTGTATTTTTCAGACTGTTTTCCTCATCTTTATTATATACACAATGTTTCAGCTGATGTGCCTTCCAGTTTTCTTCAGGTGTATCTTGTCAAACTCAGGAGTTTTCATAGAACTTCAAACCGAGACCTTTATTCAATCCACCAGGGTAGACTGTTCTCATTCTGCTAACCATGAACAAGTACAAGTGTTAAGCTATGTTATATATTCTATCTTATTATTTTTCCCTTGTACCCGGTCATGGTTAGCGGGATGAGAAAGGGATTTTTTTTTTTAATGACAAAAACAAACTTGACAGTTTGGTAATAAACTTATCAAATAAATCAGCCCAGGCTATACAACACAATTGTTCAAGTACATAGAGAAATGTGTGGAAAGAAAAAAGAGGTGGAAGCCACTTACTGTTTATGGGGTCTGAACTGAAAGCTATGCACCATATGTGGTGCTGAGAAGTATTGACAATCACGTCTGTCCTTGTCAAGCCAGCTTTGTAAAAGAGGCTGATATCTTGGGGTTCCTGCATGTAAAAATATCTGAGGTAGGGGTTATTGTCCTTGTTCTACGAGCCTCGCTATCAACCAACCAATCACAAGGCCAGCATTCTCTGGCGGCAAAGCCAAAGAGGCAAATTCTTTCTCTTTCTGATTCAGCACACCAGGAGTTGGATGGCGAAAAGGGCATCTTTTATATCCAACAGAGCCAGCAGATAGCCGTAGCAAGTGACTCCGATAATTCATCTACCTCAGGATTTCAGCTAAGTGGACTATTATTTCATATAACATTCCTGCAGACAAACTAAGTTTGCAACAATTTATCTTATGTATGTCCATAATACATGTCTTTATTCAAATTCTAAGTTGTGTTGTGTTTTACTTCTTTAACTCTAACTTGTCTGTCAGCACTTGTCTGAATCACCACATGCATCATGTAACCAAAAAGGGACACCTGACTTGGAAGTGTTCCTCAAACACTGTGACAAGGGAGACTACTCCATTTAGTCCCTGTGAAGAGATATGTTGTATAATGCTATGTTTAACAGAGGCGTATAAGATAGAAATATATATATTTATTTATGTTGCAAATGTACAGTGATATGTATTATATGAGTCTAGGCCTGGATAGCGTTTGTAAGTAGTTCTATCATGTGAGGAAGTAGTTCGTAATACTATTACAGTCCCCTACAATAGGAAAAAATACAATGAGTATTAAGAATAGGGGAAAAGGCTTACTAAGCAAAGATACAAAATGAACAGAATAATTAGCAATTGCTAGGTTGAATTAACAAATACCTGAGGTCTTGTAGTTTCCCCCTTCCGGAAGCAACACCATACAAAACAGCAGCTCTGGTTCAAATCCTACAAAATATACAAAAAAAAAAAAAAAAATCAGTTTTGATCTAATTTTGAATACTATATTTTTTTAATTTTTTTTAAAGAGTTTATAATAATTGTGTTTGGTAGTTGATTTTGAAAGCTATCACAATGCAAGTGTAAAGAAAATAGAGGTAACTATAATGTTTTTGTTTTTTTTACCTTAAATTTATTCTTGATATTTTGAGATGAAGTTGGTTGGTTGGGTTTTACGGCATGTCAACCCCTTGGGTTATTTTATGCCGAATACTTTTATTGGTAATTTGGTATTCAAAAATGTTTAATGCCGACAAAGTTTTGAAATAATTTCATTTTTAATGGATAATACAATTTTGTTTATCAACTCATGTTTTTCTATTTAACCCATAGATGGGACCTTAACAGGTACTACCACTCCGGGTCAGAGTGGACCAGGGAGCAATGGTGATGAAGGGGTGCTCCACATTCCCCAAACCTCCAAAACTGGAACCTCACCATCAGATAGAGTTTAACGTCATTACCAGGACATGTAAACCCTCAGTCACCGCCTTCTAGCACCCATATGATAAAAAGGGATTGGGGCTTGCCATAGGGGCAATAGTGTTGGGAAAATCATATAGGTGCTAGGGCTTGACGTGACCAGCCGATTGATCGGAGGGGGCCTCTCCGACTGCCCGTCTAGCCCAAGATAGGGCCAAAGTGGAGTATTGCAGGTCATGAACTGCTCATCCACCTGGGCTCTATCCTTAAGCATCACGGGTTGCCACCCACGACCAACAGGTGGCCCCATTGGGGGGAGTTTTACCCCTCTGCAGAGGTGCAGTCGGTTCATTCTAACGCCCCACTGACAGTGCGGTTGATATAAAGATCTCTTCATCAGAAGATTTCTGAAGGTCTGTAGTAGCTTGTTGCTAGGTTCTGTCCATTCCATCGTATGATTCTCTTCCTTGAAATTCTCTGGTGTGTGTATTTTTTTTTTTTTGTTTTTGCTATGATAGTGATAAAAACTGAAGGGTACTCAACTGTAACCCCCCCCCAGCAAACGAGTCTTTTTTTGATTGATATTACAAAAAAAAAAAAAAAAAGATAAAAAAATAAATGAGGATTAGAGTCTCATTTTTTAAAAAAGGGAGATCTCATTTGAAGTGTTGGGTAAATATTACAATATTATTTGCACAGAATAAGATATACAGTGGTGAATTTACGTTGTTATGAGGTACATATCTGATATATCCGGGTTAAGGGATATATTATGAAGTTGGTACTTGGTATATTATCGCAGTAGTAGTTGATGCGTCGAATAGCATTTTGTCTTCCGAGCAGTTGTGGTGTAGTCTGGCAAGTAAGTTTAGGCTTGTAGGCTTAGGCGCCTGTACCAACACAGTGTTGAATATTTATACATGACACTGTCCAATCAGATTATAGTGGGGGGGTACCAAGGTATTTACATATTCATTACATCGATATCTATATTTAAAGATTCTTTGTTAATCTTGAAAATTAATTGCAATAATATACTGATTTATCAATTTAAACATTTTTTGTTGTTTCTTTCTTTTTTTTTTTGTAACCCCCCCCCCCCCCCATCTTTTGGAATATACTGAAATATATTCTTTCAAAACTAGGAAGAAAAAAACAATTTTTAAATACCCAAAAAACTTGACATTGTTTCCGCAAAGAGAAAGTCAATTAGCCCACATTAACTGAGATAATTTATGATAGTCAAAAAATTCTTGCTCAGGAGGTTTCCCCCTGCTCTCTCCCCTGAAGCAAAAAGGAAAAATGGAAATTATCAAAAATTACAAGAAATTCTTACTGGAATTTGAAATGCTTCATTGTTTTATTCTGATTAATGTCTTTCTGGGTTTTTATTTTTGAAAAATGTCATTTACATTATCACTGCCTTGTAATAAAAGTTACAATAAAAGGTTTGTCAGTTTAATTAACTCTTTCTTTATAAGGTACATTGGAAAATGGATCCAAGCATTTAATGAAATTAAAAAAAAATAAAAGAATAAAAAAAAAAGTCTACCCAAAGCAATAGCACCTTAGTCTCCTTTAAATTCCTTCCCTTATTTATAAACTTATCTTTAATTTTTAAAATAGTCTGTAAATCCCTTTTGGGGGACCATATTACCTTTAGGCACCCCTTTTTGATCTCGATTAAGAAAGGACATGTTTTTCATTTACACCGTCAATATCCGGTTATTTATTAGGGTTAGGGTTAGGGTTAGTTTTATAATTAAAAAAAAAAAATCTAAAAATTGTCTGTTAAAACAACTGGATATTGACAGTGTAAATGAAAAACATGTCCTTTCTTAATCGAGATCAAAAAGGGGTGCCTAAATGTCATATGGTCCCTTTCAGGATCACCATCACCTGCTCCATGTTCTTTTTAATCTTATCCATAGTATCATATCACTTTTGTAGGCAAACTTTTAAAAAATCCTTGTATAGTGGATGAATTATTTTCTATACATTAACATTGAATTAGTCAATGAATAGTAAATAGAATAATAACTTCCATTGCATTTCACATAGCACTGATACCCTTGGGAAAGGTATTCATCCAACTATTTGAATAGTATCCAGGAAAAAAGAATTTAAAAAAAGTCTACCCAGAGCAATAGCACCTTAGTCTCCTTTAAATTCCTTCCCCTATTTATAAACTGATTGTTTTAGCATCTGAGATGGAGCACCACACCTACTATCAGCTATCCACTTTACAGCACAGATCCAAGCTGCGTTACTCATGTGCCAAGTATCAAACCTGAAACCTTATTGGTTGGTTGGTTGGATTTTATGGTATGTCAACTCTTGTTGAGTTATTTTATGCGAAAGACAAAAAACTAAAGGACCCCCCCCAAAATAAATACAACCAAAACAAAAAAAAAAGTAAAAAAACAAACAAAAATACCCCCCCCCCATGTGTGGGTAGGTTAGAGTAACCTCCCTTTATTGATAGTTAACTTAGAGTGACCGTCGTGGTGTTATGCAAAAATTTGTGGCAGGTTGTCGTAAGTCTCTACTTAATGACTGGTGGGCGCCGCCATTTGCATTCTGGACTTCGTACGTCGTATGAACGGTCGATTCGTGTTACTCTTCTTACACCCATCCAAAAAAACAAACCTTTAAATATAATTTGAGTTGTTTTTACAGATGCTGTTAAAATGATATAATCTATATTAAAAATATGAGAACTTAGACCAGATGAGCATTTGGTATCAAACCTTGAACCTCGTGGTTCCTAGGCAGATGCTCTACCCACTGAGCTTATGATGCTAATTACAATTGAACCTGTGACCTTAAAGTCCTTGTCTTATTTCATAAACCAACAGCGGAAACTCATTGATCTATGAATTAATTTGTTTTTAATCTTTCCGTTGGCTTCACTTATATTCTTTAAGAATGAATTTTTTTCCCCTTCCAGCTTTTTATAGTCCTCCCCCTCATCTTCTGCCCTTTTTCTTTAAATTCATTAAAAAAAAAAAAAAACACTTCCTGGTTTTAATCTGTACCCATCTCATTAAGTTTTTCATTTTGTTAATTTCCTGTTATATGTTCATCTGCCAGATTTACCTAGCATCATCTATCAGATTCCCCTAAACGAGTCCTTGTGGGTTTATTTTATTCATGAACAAGAGGTTTTCATTTTCTTTTTATCTTATTTATTATTATTCATGTCTCAGCAATTTTTCACACAATGCAGACAAGTTGGCCTTTAATTGAAAAAAAAAGAAAAAAAAAGAAGAAGAAATAAAAATAATAGAGGGAGAAAGTAGAAACAAATAATTCACAGCAAAAATTCATAATGAATTATATATATATATACATATAAAAAAAAAAAAAAACCCATTAGAATTAGAATTGCAATTAAGGCTTGAAATAGTCTCCCTATTCTTTTGGCTTATTTCACAACTCCACCACGGTTAAGTTATCATTCTTTTTGGTTTTAAGAAATTCTTTCAAACTTGTCTTAGACAACATCTGCAGGTGTTTGAATTAATTAGATTCTTTTAAAATGGAATGGAATCATGTAAGATTAGGAATTGTCATGTAACTGCATCCTCTGATTCTCTATGCACAAAATTGGCAATTTACATTACATTCTTCTCTATTCAGTATTAATTTGTTTGCAGACTGCCCAATATAGAATGGGGTTGTAAAAGAAAAAAAAAAAGAAAAAGAAAAAAAGATACAAAACAGCTCAAAAGTCTTCTCTTGCTTTTCTTTTTTATAGATATGATAAACATGAAGGAGCGCCCTATTGCTGGTATCAGCCAGATAGTGCAGGAGTCTACACCCTTTTCGCTGATGCTAGATCATGGAATTTTTTTCTGAAGTGGAACACCACACCTACCCTCAAGCTCCAACTTTACTGCATAGATCAGATTACCCAAGCTGTGCTACTCACGTGTTGAGTAGGCAAAAGCTGATATCAAACCTGAAACCTTGTGATTTACATTACATTCTACTCTATTCAGTATTAATTTGTTTGCAGACTGCCCAATATAGAATGGTGTTGTAAAAAAAAAAAGAAAAAGAAAAAAAGATACAAAACAGCTCAAAAGTCTTCTCTTGCTTTTTATAGATATGATAAACCTGAAGGAGTGCCCTATTGCTGGTATCAGCCAGACAGCGCAGGAGTCTATATATTACATAATTATTAGATACCTAATATTTATGTGCAATAGTGTAGAAATAAAAATGGCTTTTTTAAGTTACAGCCCACGGCCTTGAAGGATGAGTGACAAGGCTTGACCTCAGTCCTAACCTTCTGGTGGATACTGTGAGAATAGGTGGAGGAGACCCTCTTCCGGTTTAGATTAGATATAGATTTTAGTCAGTTGGTGAGAAACCACGACGGTGGTAAGTCGTGTTATACACGCGGCCGACTTTACATTCTTCTCTATTCAGTATTAATTTGTTTGCAGACTGCCCAATATAGAATGGTGTTGTAAAAAAAAAAAAAAGAAAAAGAAAAAAGATACAAAACAGCTCAAAAGTCTTCTCTTGCTTTTCTTTTTTATAGATATGATAAACATGAAGGAGTGCCCTATTGCTGGTATCAGCCAGACAGCGCAGGAGTCTATACCCTTTTCGCTGATGCTAGATCATGGAATTTTTTTCTGAAGTGGAACACCACACCTACCCTCAAGCTCCCAACTTTACTGCATAGATCAGATTATCCAAGCTGTGCTACTCATGTGTTGAGTAGGCAAAAGCTGGTATCAAAACTGAAACCTTGTGATTCCTATGCAGTGTCTTTGTGGTGTAATCAGTTGGTGCACACGGTTGCTAATGAAAAAGTTACCGGTTCAAATCCACCCAGAGACAATAACTCCTTTTTCATATGTTGGTTTATTTATTCATCAATTAAAAATAAAAATCTCCCAGAAATTAGCATTACAGAATGCCCTCCAAAAGCGTTGGAAATGACATATTGAGGAGTGTCCCTCCAAAATTCCTGGACACTGACAGATTGAGGTGTACTCTGTCCCCAACATACTTGTGATATCGGATACATACAAATTATCAAGTGATATCTCCCCATGTGGGATACATACAATGATATCTCCCAAGGATACATACAAATTATCAAGTGATATCTCCCAACTCTTGGACAACTATACATACAAATTATCAAGTGATATCTCCCCAACTCTTGGATACAATTATCAAGTGATATCTCCCAACTCTTGGACTCTTGGATACATACAAATTATCAAGTGATATCTCCCCAACTCTTGGATACATACAAATTATCAAGTGATATCTCCCAACTCTTGGCAAGTGATATCTCCCCAACTCTTGGATACATACAAATTATCAAGTGATATCTCCCCAACTCTCATACAAATTATCAAGTGATACTCCCCAACTCTTGGATACATACAAATTATCAAGTGATGTCTCCCAATCTTGGATACATCCCTCCCAACTCTTGGATACATACAAATTATCAAGTGATATCTCCCCAACTCTTGGATACATACAAATTATCAAGTGATATCTCCCCAACTCTTGGATACATGATATCTCCCCAACTCTTGGATACATACAATTATCAAGTGATATCTCCCCAACTCTTGGATACATACAAATTATCAAGTGATATCTCCCCAACTCTTGGATACATACAAATTATCAAGTGATATCTCCCAACTCTTGGATACAAGTGATATCTCCCCAACTCTTGGATACATACAAATTATCAAGTGATATCTCCCCAACTCTTGGATACATACAAATTATCAAGTGATATCTCCCCAACTCTTGGATACATACAAATTATCAAGTGATATCTCCCCAACTCTTGGGTACATACAAATTATCAAGTGATATCTCCCCAACTCTTGGATACAAGTGATATCTCCCCAACTCTTGGATACAAGTGATATCTCCCCAACTCTTGATACATACAAATTATCAAGTGATATCTCCCAACTCTTGGATACATCAAGCGCGCTCTCTGAACACATGCAATTCATCAAATTCTGCATTGCAACTATTGGACATATGCAATTCCTCAAGTTCTCCCTCCAAAAGCCTGGACACATGCGATTCATCAAGTGCCGCCTCCCCAAATATTGGGCATTTGCAATTCATCGAGTGCCACTTCTGCAAATAATGGACATATGCAATTCATCGAGTTCTCCCCCACAAAGCCCTGGACACATGCAATTCATCGAGTGTTGCCTCCCCAAATATTGGGCATATGCAACTCAACAAAATCTCACCCCCAAAGACCTGGACATTTGTAATTCATCAAGTGCCACCTCTCCCCATTTTGGACAAATGCAATTCATCAAGTGCCACCTCCACAAACATTGGACACATACAATTCACCAAGTGCCGCTTCTCCAAATATTGGACACATACAATTCATCAAGTCCTTCCTCCCAAAGCCCTGGACATATGCAATTCATCGGTTGCCTCCTCCCCAAATATCAGATATTATGCAATTCACCAAGATCTTCCTCCCAAAGTCCTGGACACATGCAATTAATCAAGTGTAGCCTCCCCAAATATTGATCACATGCAATTAATCAAGTGCCACTTCGCAAATATTGGGCATAAGCATTTCATCGAGTGCAGCCTCCAAAAATATTGGACACAGGCAATTCATCAAGTCTTTCCTTCCAAAGCCCTAGACATATACAATTCATCGAGTGCTGCCTCCCCAAATATCGGACATATGCAATTCATCATGTCCTTTCTCACAAAATCATGGACACATGCAATTCATCATGTCCTTCCTCACAAAATCATGGACACATGCAATTCATCGAGTGCATCCTCCCCAAATATTGGACACATGCAATTCATTGAGTGCCGCTTCTCCAAATATTGGACATAGGCAATTCATCAAGTTCTACCTCCCAAAGTCCTGGACACATGCAATTCATCCAATGCCGCCTCACAAAATATTGGACATATGCAATTCATGAAGTCTTCCCTCCCTAAACCAGAAGACACGCTATTCATCAAGTGCCGGCTCCCCAAATATTGGGCATATGCAATTCATGAAGTCTTCCCTCCCTAAACCCAGAAGACACACTATTCATCAAGTGCCGGCTCCCAAATATTGGGCATATGCAATTCATGAAGTCTTGACACAGTGCCGGCTCCCCAAATATTGGGCATATGCAATGCTTCACCATATGCAATTCAGCCAGTGACACTTCTCCAAATATTGGACATATGCAATTCACCAAGTTTTCCCTCCCAAAGTCCTGGACACAAAATGTTGGACACATGCATTCATCAAGTGCTGTCTCCCCAAATTTGGGCATAAGCATTTTATCAAGTGCTGTCTCCCATAATATTGGACATATGCGATTCATCAAGTGCTGTCTCCCAAATATTGGGCATAAGCATTTTATCAAGTGCTATCTCCCATAATATTGGACACATGCAATTCATCAAGTGCTGTCTCCCCAAATATTGGGCATAAGCATTTTATCAAGTGCTGTCTCCCATAATATTGGACATATGCGATTCATCAAAATCTCCCTCCCAAAGTTCTGGACACATGCAATTCATCAAGTGCCACCTCTCCAAGTATCGGACATATGCAATTCATCATTCTCTCTCCCAAAAGCCTAGACACATGCAATTCATCAAGTGCCGCCTCCCAAAATATTGGCCATATGCAATTCATCAAGTGCCACCTCTCCTAATATTGGACACATGCAATTCATCGAGTTCCGCCTGCCCAAATATTGGATAATTGGAATTCATCAAGTTTTCCCTCCCAAAATATTGGACACATGAAAATCATCAAGAATAAAAAAAAATATTAGTCATATGCAATTCATCAATTCCTCCCTCCCAAAGCCACATCATAAATATTGGACATATGCAATTCATCAAGTGTCACTTCTCCAAATATCGGACATATGCAATTCACCAAGTTCTACCTCCCAAAGTCCTGGACATATGCAATTCATCAAGTGCTGCCTCCCAAAGTCCTGGACATATGCAATTCATAAAGTGCTACCTCTCCAAATATTGGACATATGCAATTCATCAAGTGCCACTTCTCCAAATATCGGACATATGCAATTCACCAAGTTCTACCTCCCAAAGTCCTGGACATATGCAATTCCTCCTCAGTTCTTCTACCTCCAAAAGCCCTGGACACATGTAATCCATCAAGTGCTGCCACCCCAAATATTGAACACATGCAATTTATCAAGTGCCGCCTCCCCAAATATTGGGCATATGCAATTTATCGAGTGCCACTTCTGCATATAATAGACATATGCAATTCATTGAGTTCTCCCCCGCAAAGCCCTGGACACATGCAATTCATCGAGTGTTGCCTCCCCAAATATTGGGCATATGCAATTCAACAAAATCTCACTCCAAAGAACTGGACATTTGTAATTCATCAAGTACCGCCCCCCACCTCAAATATTGGGCATATGCAATTCATTGAGTGCCGCTTCTCCAAATATCGGAATAGGCAATTCATCAAGTTCTCCCTCCCAAAGTCCTGGACACATGCAATTCATTGAATGCCATCTCCCAAAATATTGGGCACATGCAATTCATGAAGTCTTCCCTCCCTAAACCCAGAAGACATGCTATTCATCAAGTGCAGGCTCCCCAAATATTGGGCATATGCAATTCAGCCAGCGCCGCTTCTCCAAATATCGGACATATGCAATTCACCAAGTTCTCCCTCCCAAAGTCCTGGACACATGCAATTCATCAAGTGACGCCTCCCCAAGTATGGGACATATGTAATTCATCGATCTCCCTCCCAAAAACCTGGACACATGCAATTCATCGAATGCTCCCTCCCAAAAACCTAGACATATGCAATTCATCAAGTGCCACCTCCCCAAATATTGAACACATGAAATTCATCAAGTGCCGCCTCCCCAAATATTGGACATATGGAATTCATGAAGTCTTCCCTCCCTAAGCCCAGAAACATACTATTCGTCAAGTGCCAACTCCCCATATATTGGGTATAAGCAATTCATCGAGTGCTGCCTCCCCAAATATTTGCCATATGCAATTCACCAAGTTCTCCCTCCCAAAGACCTGGACACATGCAATTCATCAAGTGCTGCCTCCCCAAATATTGGGCATAAGCATTTTATCAAGTGCTGTCTCCCATAATATCGGACATATGCAATTCACAAGTTCTCCCTCCCAAAGTCCTAGACACATGCAATTCATCAAGTGCTGCCTCCCAAATATTGGCCATATGCAATTCATCAAGTTCTCCCTCCCAAATTAGAATAAAAATGTATGTAGTCATTTTTACTGTTTGTTTTGTGATGGAATTTGAATGTTAGTTTGTTTTTATTATTTATTAATAGAATTATGGAACTCCTAGAATCTAAACCTTTTAAATACATTCTACCTAATGACATAAATTATTTTAGTTACATTGATGACATTATAATACTTTACCTCAATAAACACAATATATACCACATTACTCAAAAATTAAACCAAGTTGAACCCACCATTAACTTCACGATTGAACTAGAAAAAACAACTCCCTATCTTTCCTAGACATTTCATTAATAAATAATAATAATGAATTAACATTCAAAGTCCTTCACAAAACAAACAGTAAAAATTACTACATACATTTTTATTCTAACCACTATAAGAATGCCATTTTTTGTCTTATACAAAAAATAGCATTCTTATAGGATTCTTCCTTAGGGCCCAAAGAATCTGTTCTCCTAATTTTCAAAATGAGGAATACGAATACGTCAACAAATCTTTCATTAATTTACAATACCCGTTTCCTTCATACATCATGCCAAGTTAAAAGCTATTAAGATCTACAAAAACAAACAATATTCTACAAACTCAACAAATCCTAATAACATCCCCACAACCAAGTACATCACACTACCTCAAAGCCCGATAACTTCCCTAATTGAAAAAATCTAAATCATCTAGGAATTAAAAAACTGTCACCCGCACAAGCCAAACAATTAGACATTTATTAAAACACTCTACAAAGAAATGCAAATCTATGCCGGTGTTTAAAAAATATGTTGTCAACAATGTTGATAAGGTCTACATCGGTGAAACTTCCAGAAACTAAAAAAAACAAAAAAACGATTGTATGAACACTCAAGACCTAAAATTTGGAAATGCATCTAATTCATTACTAACACAATTTATTAACAAATCATAATTTTAATTTGCAGAAATCTTCAATAATCGCTTTTATCCATAATCAAAACGCCAGTCGTATCGTAGAATCTTCCACCTTTAACACTTTACCACAGAGACCTGGCTTTTATAAAATATCACCTTTCCTTGCTAAAATTATATTAAAAGATTTTAATATACAACACTAAATTTCAAAATTTAAACCAAATTTAAATTCCAAATCATTTCCAAACTATATAAAAAAATAAATCACTTCCATATGCCTATACTCTTCCTATTTCCTTTCTCTAGAGCTAAAAACTTTCTTGAATTTATATAAATTATATTTGACTATTTACTTTATCTTTATAGAATACTAAGTCCAATTACCGTCGAATTGGCAAGACAAGACGGCAAACAGTCGTAACTAAATACGATTCTGAGATGCTGTAAAGACCACTGAAAAGTGGCAGGATTTATGGAGCCTCAGAGGACCCTACAAACCAAGCAGCCAATCAGGACTCAGGGAATGGACTCACCCAAATGCATGGGTGGACTGTTCTGAATTCCCATAAGTACCAGTTGTCTTGACACTGGTGCAGTTGTGCTTGGCCAGTCACATTGCTCAAACCAATTGTTGACTGTCTAACTGACTTACTTCAATAATCTTGCTGTCATCATTATTGTTGGCTTTGCCCCACTAAAATAATAGTTTCTACTTACCCCCTAAAAACATGAAACAGCAAGTCTCTTTATATTTCCTAACATATTTTAATAACTCACTGTATTTTTTTTAAAACAAAAATTTTTAATAGTAAATCACTATTATGATATTAATAACAAATTAATAAATAAACCACCAACACAACACACAAACTCATAAATCAAATAACAAATTTTTTTTTAAAATTTTCACCCCCCCCCCATGCATTGAAAATTGATATTCCACCTGACTTTATTCCTTATATTATCTAACCGTCTTCTTTCTTTTCAAAATCTGTCACATACAACGATGACGTCAATATCACTATTTCTCTATCGCTGTGGAATATTTTCTTCAAACAATTTTAAAAAATTATTTTTTCTAACATTTTCAGAAATTCTCCGTATTTTAACCGCTTTGATTTAAAACACCAAAGAATTTACTCTGACGAAGGCCGTTATTCCTTGTATACTAAAAAATTTGAAGTTTTCTATTATTGTTATTTTATTTTGTATTTAAAATAATAATAAATAGAATGCATATGTACATGGATAAACACCTGGCCAAAACACGTGTAAGTAAAATAAAATCTATTTTATCCATTCAGCATTTTCTTTTCTTTATTTTTCCTTTCAATATAATGTTGGATTTGCTTCCATTTTCAACTTACATAGATTAAATAAATGTATTACTTCTACAACAAACACAAGAAAAATATTTATTTTAACAAGTTGCGCTTTGTTTAAATTTGAAGTTTTAAGTAAATAAATAGGCTTTTATGATTTCATAATATCATTTACAAAAATAACATTAAAAAAGGAAATTGCATTTTTGCAAGAGGAAGAATTAGAGGCCATATTGAAAATTTGGAAATCTTTTCTGTTTTTGATCAAATTACCAGAAAATTTTTTATCATGTTTGATAAAAAAGAAATGTCTGTCTCTGCCCAGTAAAATTTTTGAATATCAAAACTCAAGAAAGGCAGTGATTTATCAAAGTAAAACTAGAACCATTTGGTTTGTGGATAAAATTATTTGTGGTTTGAATGAAAGAAAAGAATTAAAAAAAAAAAAGAAGAAAAGATCCCATATTATATAATGGATGCTTATAAAGAAATTAGTCACAAACGACAATACTCCAAGGTTTGAAGTATGGAATTAACCACGAGTGTAGCAGACAGGTTGAGAGTTAAAGAAATAACCAAACAACTAGAAATATGAATAAAAGACGTGTATTACATGTAACAATAAGGTTGCAAACTTTAATTCGTCTGCACAAATATAATTTGTAATAAACTTATCTGAGTCCTGAGATAGGGTATTATCGAAGCCCTTGCTACGGCCTTCTGATAGTTCGGATATGATAGACTTTCTGTTTCATGTTCGACTCCGATTCTGGTTGTTGAGGAAGAGATGGAGCGACCCTGTTTTAGGTCTGTCCCCAGTGCTAGCTGGATCAGAAGAGGCATGAGTTTGCTTATTCGGCTTTGCTGCCAAAGTATGCTGGCTTGTGATTGGTTGGTTTGAAACAGAGGCTCGCAGACAAAGGACGATAACCCCCATATCCCAGAATTCTCAATATGCTACCTGGCTGACCCAGAATTATAATGGACTAGAAGCAGCTACCTTGTGCTTCCTGAGTATAGGAATGGGGGTGGGGGAACCCAGTGTATTGATTTGTTTACTTTTGAGAATATTGTATTTTGACTGTTCTTCTGTGCACTCAAGTCACTGCCAGAAGTAGTATGATCATTAGTTTTGTTTTATCCATCTCTGCAAGAGACTAAAGAATACCCGGTTTTACTTATGGTTAACCTCAACCAGTCTTTCTATTAATTAATATATTTCCTAGATTACCCACCCCAATGCTTGGTGAATTCAGTCTCAAAATACCTGTGAGCACCACAACCCGCATGGGGGCCCTTCCACACAAATGGCAGCACATGCAAACAATCTAAGACATCATCCACTTTTGTATCACCTCCTATTCAGTATTAGGGGTTGGCACTATATCCCCTCAAGGTTTTAATGCCAGTGCTCCCCTTAGTCTCAATTTGAGTGGCAACTCAGGCTCACTCTCTACCCTCCTTTCTCTTTTCATCCGATGTCTTTTTGTTTATCAACCAATTTTGTCTCATCCCTTTCTACAAATAATTATCTATCAAAAAACCTCTCTCTATCCCTCTCTCTCTCTCTCTATATATATATATAATATATATATGTTCATTCGTTTGTCCGTCTATCAATTTGCCATTTGGTTTGTCTTTTTGTTTATCTACCAATTTAACCTATTCCTGTCATTTTAAATCTACATGTAAATATTTTCTATCCATCTACCCATTTGTCTGTCTGCCTGTCTGTCTGTATATTCGTTTGTCTATCATTCTCAACGTTTGACATCTGGTATGTCTTTTTGTTCATCTGCACAACTGGTTTCATCTTGGTCTTTTTTAATCCAAACGTAAATTCTTCCATGAAAATTGTCTAGCCATGTTGACAGAGATTGGTTGGGTTCTGCACAACAAAAAATACGCTTTTAGGAAGTTGAAAGATTTCTGCTATTAGAATCATTTTCAAAGAGGTCAGGGCATGCATGCCAAGAAAATCAGCATCTGGTAATTGGAAAAGAGGTATTTGTTCTTCTTCCTCCTCCTCCGACTCAATTGGTTCTTCTTCAATTATGTTAGGACTAAGGGCATTATCCTCCTATCTTGTGCTACTGGCTTCTCACCTATTTTGATATACCTTTCACGATCATAAGGTATATTTAGATCCTCATTTTTACTATCTGTCTATATGACTTCAGGTTCTAGCAGTTACCTTTGTCATTCTTTTCTTTGCTTAGTTCTAGGTTCAGGGATTTCCCACTCATTGATCTCAGCCAATTTTAGATTGTTCACATGGGCCCTCTTTACCTTGCCTGACAACTGATTTGAATGAGACTGGACCTGTCCTAATCCTAGATCAGTACCAGAATCTTTCACCAGGCCAGTTCTAATTAATCAGCTAACCCAGTTAGCCTTTCACAAAGAATTTAATATCTTACTTCTTCATTTTGTAAGGCATCTATATACAGATCAGCCAGCTGGGTCTGGATAACCTTACAATTCTAAATGCCTCCTCCGAGTAGGAGAGCAATGTCAATTCAGTCACTCTCTCGTCCAAGACTTCTGCTTCAGCCTAAATAACTTCCTATTGGCCTCTATTTCAGTATGTACACTAGTGTACTTTCCCACCAAATTCTCTTTCAATTCCACCCACCTCAAACTGGGATTTTCCTCTATCCACTTCCTTATATTTTTGAAAACCAGCCCTGCTGTTGCCTCAAATGCTAACAGCACCGATTCACATATTTTCCTACAAGAGATGAAAAAAAAAAAAAAAAAACAAAGAAAAAGGAAAACCAAAAGAGTGCCCAACCTTATTCAGTCTTTGTGTCCTCTGCTTCTGGGTTGTTAGTTCTCAGAATCTTTTTTTATATATAGTCAATTGACTAAGTCTCTTTTTAAGGTTATGGATGCTTGTCTGTTGTCCAGTTCTATTCCTTTGTTACAGGGTCAGAAAACCAGGAAGTAATGGTGATGAAGGGGTGCTCCACATTCCCCAAACCTCCAAAACTGGAACCTCACCATCAGATAGAGTTTAACGTCATTCCCAGGACATGTAGACCCTCAGCCACCGCCTTCTAGCACCCATATGATAAAAAGGGTTGGGGCTTGCTATAAGGGCATAGCATTGAGGCAATCATATAGGTGCTAGGGCTTGATGTGACCAGTTGATTGATCAGAGGGGGCCCTCTCTGACCGCCCGTCTAGCCTAAGTAAGGGTCTAAGTGGAGTGTTGCAAGTCATGGACTGCTCATCACCAAGACTCTATCCTTAGCATCACGGGTCACCAACCACAGCCAACAGGTGTCCCCACTTGGGGGGAGTCTTACCCCTCTGCAGAGGTGCAGTTGGTGCATTCTATCTATCACTATCTATTACTATGTTCATATCTATCTCCTTCTGTGTATCTATGTATATATCTGTCTGTCTCCTCCTGTGCGTATCTATGTATATATCTGTCTCCTTCTGTGTATCTGTCTGTTCCTATCTCTCTCTCTCTCTTCTTCTGTTCTATCTCTCTCTCTGTCTTCTTCGATTCTCTCTCTCCTCTCTCTCTGTTTGTCTCCTTCTGTTCCTATCTTCTTCTCTCTGTCTCCTTCTGTTCCTATCTCTCTTCTGTCTCTTCTGTTCTATCTATCTTTCTGTCTGTCTCCTTCTGTTCCTATCTATCTCTCTGTCTGTCTCCTTCTGTTCCTCTCTCTCTCTCTCTCTCTCTCTCTCTCTCTCTGTCCCTTCTGTTCCTATCTCTCTCTCTATCTGTCTCCTGTTCCTATCTTTTCTCTATCTGTCTCCTTCTGTTCCTATCTCTCTCTCTATCTGTCTCCTGTTCCTATCTATTTCTCTATCTGTCTCCTTCTGTTCCTATCTATCTCTCTATCAGTTTGTTAAATCTTCTGTTTGTTAATCTTGTTTCTTTGAATTATATGCTAAGAAAATGTCAGCAATATTCTAACCTCTTTTCTCTGTGGTTGTTTCTTCTGATTATACCAATGCTCTTCTCTGGATATTTGTTTGTTTTTGTTGTTTTCTTCTAATACATTTTCATGGCAGGAATACATATGTATAAATCATTATCTCAGTCTTTACCTGTATCTTCTCATTCTCTTCCTTATCCCTTTTTTTATCTTCATTGTTCATCCATTGGGATTTAGAAATTAAACATTTCTGTTTGTTTATTTGTTTATGATTATTTTTATACTAAAAGAATATTAAAAGAAAATATGAAGAGATCAACTTTAATTATGAAAAGTTCTGTTGCTGAGATGGCCTTGATTTTTAGCTTTAGAGAGATTTAATTCTTAAATCCCTGGGTGACTTTTGAGACATCCTGTGTGTGTGTGTGTGTATATATATATATATATATATATATACACACACACACATATATGTATACACATATAGTCATATACACAACTCCCATGACCCCCCTCACATATATAAGAGCATTAAAAAAATAACCCACCTCATAGAGGTTCTTCATTGAACAAATGGACTTGCTACTACTAACACACTGGTCTACCCGGATTTTAATAGCATGTCAAACCCACAAAAACACTTCAATTTTTATAGTTCTTCTATAATGCTCCCTTTCAAAAAATCTATAAACAATTTCTTCAAATAAGAAATTTTCTCCTGATGATGACCTAAGGTCGAAAATAGTTGAGAATAAACAACATACAAGAAATATTTTGATTGTCTTATTACTTTTTGTTCATACTATATATATATATATATATATATATATATCATTCTTAGGGGGGGGGTTAATACTTTATATATGCAATTATGATAGAGAGAAACAAGAAACTTTAGGGCCCTTTCATCTGGGACATTTTCAAAAGGGAAACTTCTGCTAAGATTTAAAACTCACAGGAAAAAACAAATACATTAAAAGGGGTAAAATTGAATTGACTGGAGAGGGTAGAAAAACAATATATATATAGTTATTTACCAACCCAACACACGAGTAGGATGTGTGTGATACATGGGCACTTTCTTAAGTAGAGTTTAACAGGTGTCCTTCTCCTAGACCTGAGGTCTGAGTGAAAAGCAAATATCTTCAATTCTCCAGGACCCTTCTCAGTATTCTAGCCAATCTCAACAGCACTATGGTCTGGATGGTCTTAATTGTTGTTTTTGGTACAGTCGCTATTCATTATCATAATCATTAACTTCTTTTTCTTTCTCTTTCTTCCTTAATATTTGATAATCTGTTTCTTGCAGATAATAGAGAGGTTTTTATTTTTTTTTAAACATCAATTGCCATAGAATTTATGCTTATCAGTTTAGAAGAAAATATTTTTATTGCAATAATTTTGCTGTTATTATGATTACTAGTACAAAATAAAAAAACGGCCTCCGGGCAATGTAAAAATAGATTTTTGAAACATTGCCTGAGAGGTGAGAGTAAAAAATTCAATGTCAGCGAGTTTGTACCCTAACTAAGTAAAATCATCAAATTCATTAAAGGATTAAAAAATAAAACAATTTGAAATGTAAACTTTAAATATGTATTAAAATAAAACAAACTATATATAGATATATAATCCCAGTCATGTATTTATTAAAACTTGTTTTAAAAAACAATGAGGACTGTCTAATGTTGAATGTTCAAATTTTGAGTGTGTTTATTATATGTTATGATGATTATGGGTAATGTGACGTAAGCAGTGACGTAATTTTTCTTACAGACAAAAACCGGAAGCGAATCTCCATTATTAATAGATTATTATTCAGAATAAAACCATGTAATTATACAGCAATTGAAATAGTTTTAGACTATCATTATTCCTGATTTAATATGTGTGCATGTAGATAAAGATATGTGTGTGTGTAAGTATAACATATACATATATCTATTTTATATGTGTTTATGTATATATATATATATATATATATCTTATATATATTGTGTGTGTGTGTGTATGTCTATATATAAAATATATGTGTGTGCATATATATATATATATGTTTTTTTTCCGTAGTTAGGATCTTCACACGTGTGGTTTAACCAAGCTGACACAGGTAGACCATAAGGAGAGCTCAATGTGCCTAATACCAGTGAGTAGAATGACAGAGCAAGATATTTAGTAAATGAAGAAAAAACTCTAAACTTGCTTCATTACAATAATTTATTTCAACCGTATTAATACGGCATCTTCAGGTAATCACAAGAACATGACTCTTACTGTTTTTTTCTTTATTTACTATATATATATATATATGTATATAAATGTATGCGTGTATGTGCACATATATATGTGTGTGCATATATATACATGTATATATATATATATATATATATTATATAGATTTCACATTATTTTTGGTGACTAACATGTATTTTCTTTTTACTTGATATTTCTATAACATTATCAAATAATATGAAGCTTTTTAAAAATTTGTCAGACATAACTTTTCCTTTCCTTCCTTTGTTCTTCCTTCCTTTCATTCTTTTCTGCAACATTTTTTTATTCTTCTAATTTCAATTTTTCTTTATTGAGCTTCGCACTTCTTTATTAATATCATAATTCATAAAACTTGTCAAGATTTATCATTCATTCTTTTTGTTTTTTTATATTGTTTTTCAAATCATCATCATAATCATTCTCATTATTTGATGAATTATTTTCCAAATGACTCACCAAAATTCTTTATGAAATAATTCTTGCAGAATCTTCAAGTGGACAGAATTCCTAAACAGACATGGCCAACTTCATATCTAATACAACATTCCATTATATTTTTGGTTGTCCATTTTTTAATGCCCCACCCTTTCCCTCAAATGAAAAACCTTCAACAGAAAAATGCCCGGAAAAAAAAAAACACAAAAAAAAAACACAGAGTGATGATGAAAATATAAAATTACATAATTCAAAAGAAACTAATTGATTTAGGCAAATTCCTTCCCCCCCCCCACAAGAACAGGTTTTTATGATTTAGAACTTCATTTGTAGGGTGGGAGCAGCATTTTGCTGAATTCAGAAAAATGCCTTCAGTGATTAAAAAGAAAAAAATCTGAACTGTATGAATCAATAAGATAGTATTTTAATTTAGAAATGTTTAATTGATTTTTATTTTTTTATTTTTTTTTATTACGCTAACCAGATCAAAACTAGGACTGAAGTCCCCCACCAACACCCATGCCACCGCCTTAAGAATAGGATAGATTCCTGGGGTGGGTTTGTTTGTAGGCCCAAATGATTGGAAATATATACTGTATTGTTCAAAAATATGGACACCTAACAATTTTTGTCAATGAAATGGTCATATCAGCATTTTATTATTTCTAACCCTAACCCCTAACAAACAACCAGTGCTAGACGGTGTAAATGTAAAAAATGTACTTATGAATCAGCAAAGCAAAAGGGGTGCCTAAAGGTCATATAGTCCCATACTTGTTTTGCAACTGTACATATACAAAATGAGGTCTTTTTCACGTTGGTCATTGCCAAAAATATATAATTTTTACAGCATGTCAACTCTTGTTAGGTTATTTTATGCCAAAGATGTTTTCGTTTTATTCATTCTTGATGGGGACACAATTTTTTTTAAACACATTTTTTATCAAATAATAAAACACAGGTGTGTTGTATGTTGGTTGGAGGTAAATTTTATGTGAAATCTAACATTAAAGAAACAAGCAAAACAGTACAAATAATCACAAAGAAGTTTTGAGTTGTAATAAAATTGTCCTTTATATGTGTATTATAAATTGTATCAAATGAACAAGTTAGAAAGGTGTGGTTTGGTTAATGAATTTTCCTTTTATAACAAACAAGAAGGAATGAAAGTTCCAGCAAATCCCATGTAGATAAAGGAGAGCAAAAAAAACAAAAAGAACTCAGGAAATATCAGGACCTTGCCAGAGACTATAAAAAAAAGTTGAGAAATATGACGGTAATAAAAATTATAGTTGGAACGCTGAGAAACCTCGGGAAGATATGTGAAATCCATGCAAGTGTTGTATGTAATTTGGAGATAATTTTTATGTGAAATGTAATATTAAATAAACAAGCAAAACAGTACAAGTAATAACAAAGAAGTTTGAATTGTAACAAAAATTGTCCTTTATATGTGTATTATAAATTGTATCAAATGAACAACAAATTACAAAGATTTGGTTTGATTAATGAATTTTCCTTTTTACAAATTCTTATTAGTGTTAAAGCTTACTTGTATTTGTTCATCTTGTTCAAGAAGGATTAGTATTTCATGACTTGCCTGTTTACTGGCCGCTGCTTTTCTGAGCATTCTACTATTATCTATCTTCCCTTCCCATGCTCTCAGAATGTCCGTTAGTTGACGGGAATTTTGAATTTCTGGCGTCGGTCAGTATGGCTTTGTCTATCTTTAGAATACAATCCTTTTTTCCTTGTTGCACCAAACCTGGTCAAACAAGAATCTACAGCTTATGAACCCTTATAAGGAAATTCTCAGTAGAGTTCTGGGTTCGATACTGACCCTTGCCATCTCAGCCGATGAATTGCACAGCTTGGATCTGTGTGATAAAGTGGGTAGCTGGTAGTAGGTGTGGCATTCCACCTCAGTTGCAAAAACCAACTCCCTGGTCTAGTGCTGGGGAAAAGGGAATAGAAATCCAAGTAAGACAAACAAGACATGCTGGATATTGCTGGAGAAGCAAGGATGAACTCAAAGTGACATCTAAGTAGACACCTATACATAGACTCTTTACGGATTCTACATCCTATGCAGAAGACCTGCCAGGACTGATAGGGACGAGTGGTGAGATAAAGTCATGGGAAATCATGCTGTCAGCATGAACTGATGATCAAGTATCCTTATCTTGGTTGTAATAGTCATGATGTTTTGGCCATTTCTGAGTATGAATGTCAAGATGCTTGTGGTGTAATGGTTATCACCATAGGAATGGGACATGGCAAACAGAGTTCAAATCCTGGACAAGGCTGGTTGCATTTTACATTGCACTAATATCTTTGAGAAAGATATGAATCTAACTATTCTCCCTCCATCTTTGGGTAAATAGTAGGGCAGACTGGGCTATTAAAATTGATATAGCAACTAGTCTAAGGGAAGGAAAACTGAATTCCATCCTTTTAAATTCCATTCAAATATTAATCTTTTCGCATCCTGCTCATGCAAGGGGGTTGGGTAAATATATACAATGTGATTCCCTAACCTCTAAGAATAAAGTAACCCCAGACATAGATGAAATCCATATCTCTATACACCCACTTTTTGTAATTATATATTATAAATGCTTATAGGTATTTGCCTCATACCCCACTTGTATGGACTGGGCACAAGGCCTCGTTTTAACGAGCCGAGACTCATGGGTGGGAAAGAACAAAAATTGCGTCGATCCCTACGGCATTTCCCCACAAGGGGGGCGCCTCGGGTGCTGGGCAATAAACCCAGCCCTGCCCCTTTAAGTCAAGGGGGCAGGTATTGCCTGGGGGGATAGCCTCCTGGGATCGACGCTATTAACTTGTAAAGATCCAGGGCCGAAGCCACTGGACCCCCTCCCCGTTGGGCGGGTTTACTATAAATGCTTATATTTCCAACAAATTAACTTTAGATTGAACTCTAATTAAACACTTAAAGAAAAAGATAAATGAGAATGCTGTGTAATGTCTTGAAAGCAGCTGTATGGCCACTTGCCTCATATCACACAAACCACTCAAGTAAGATGAACAAGACATGCTGAACACTGCTGGAGAAGCCAGGACGAATTCACAAGTGATGTTCTCCTGTGGACACATACACATGGACACACCAGTATAGGCCGACCCAGCAAAACCTACATCAATCAGATCTGTGCAGATTCTGGATGCTGAGTGGAGAACCTGCCAGGGACAATGACCAATAGAGATGGCTAGCAAGAGAGATTTATTTATGGGTATATGTGCTGTCAGAGTGACAGATGATTTCTTTCTTTCTTTCTTTATTTCTTTCTATCTCTTTCTATTTTTCTCTTTTCTTTCTCTCCTTCCCTATTTCTCTCTCTTTGTCTACCTATATATCTATCTCTGTCTATGTATGCTTTCACCCCCTCTCTGCCTTTCTATTTTCTATTCCTCTCTCTCTCTCTCTCTCTCTCTTTATCAATATCAAAATATCCCTATATAGATACTGCAAGAAATCCTTACTGTGGACTGTGAATATATTTTTCCAATTTTTTATTCTTTTCAAATGCTGGTTGGTTGGTTGGTTGTTTTGTTTTATGGCATATCAACCTTTATTGGGTCATTTACTGCCGAATCAAGTCATTTTTGATAAAGGACTTGGGTTGGTTGGTTGTTTTATGGCATATCAACCCTGTTTGGGTCATTTAATGCTAAATCAAGTCATTTTTGATAGACAAAGGACTCGCATATATACATTCATGCTTGGTTGATTTGTTTTAAGGCAAATCAACCCTTATTGGGTCATTTACTGCCGAATCAAGTCATTTTTGATAAAGGACTTGGGTTGGTTGGTTGTTTTATGGCATATCAACCCTGTTTGGGTCATTTAATGCTAAATCAAGTCATTTTTGATAGACAAAGGACCCGCATATATTCATTCATGCTTGGATGGTTGGTTGTTTTAAGGCATATCAACCCTTATTGGGTCATTTGATTCTGTATGAAATCATTTTTGATAAACAAAGGACCCGCATATTCATGGTTGGATGGTTGGTGGTTTTATTTTATGGCATATCAACCCTTTTCAGTTCGTATTATTCGGACTATTATCCTCATCCTCATTGTTATCTGTACAACATTTCAGCCGATGTGCCCACTGACCTTCTTCAGATATTTCTTGTCGGACTCAGGAACCTTCTTTTCAAACTCAAAAACCTTGTCATAATCGAGAGCCATCACGGAACTTTGAACCTAACCCTTTATTCAGTCCACGGGGGTATCCTGTTCTCATTCTGCTAACCATAGCTGGGGTACAGGTGTTAAGCTGTGTTCATTATTATTCTATGTTACTGCTGCCCCTGGCCAGGATTGAACCTGCAGTTCAGAGATAACTGTCACTTAGAACTGTATTAACCTAACTCCTTTATCGACTATGTTATGTGTCCGTTCATTTAATGCTGAATCAAGTCATTTTGATAAAACAAAATTCAGGTTGCTTACAGTACTTTCTGTTGCTTAAGTGGTCAACCGATTAAGTATTTAACAAACTAATCACTGCTTAACACTGGTGATCTTAGAGAGAGGCTGAGATAGAGAGAGAGACTGAGAGATAGAGAGAGAGAGGCTGAGATAGAGAGAGAGAGAGAGGCTGAGATAGAGAGAGAGAGGCTGAGATAGAGAGAGAGAGGGAGGAGAGAGAGGGGGGCTGAGAGAGAGAAGAGAGAGGCTGAGATAGAGAGAGGCTGAGATAGAGAGATGATAGAGAGAGAGAGAGATAGAGAGATAGAGAGGGGCTGAGATAGAGAGATAGAGAGGGGCTGAGATAGAGATAGAGAGGCTGAGATAGAGATAGAGAGGCTGAGATAGAGAGAGGCTGAGATAGATAGGTAGAGGCTGAGATAGATAGATAGAGAGATAGAGGCTGAGATAAATAGATAGATAGATAGATAGAGAGAGGCTGAGATAGATAGATAGATAGATAGATAGATAGAGAGAGAGAGGCTGAGATAAATAGAGAGAGGGTTTGGTTTGGTTGTTTTTGTTTCATGACATGTTAACCTTTTTCAGATCATTTAATGTGAATCAAATAATTTTAATAAACCAAGGACTCAGGTTGCTTACAGTACCTTCTATTGCTTAAGTGGTCAACAAATTAAGTATTGAACAGGCTCAATTGCTGCTTAACCTTGTTGTTCTAGCGGGAACTGGTGCTTTCACTTTTCAAAGGTAAAAAAATTAGACTAAAAATTATGGCTTTTGAGGAGGAAGAATACTTCTGTTTTATGGGACATCATCCCCCACCCCCACCCCTAAATTCTGTTATCAAATATTTATCTGAAAATTATGCACTGGAGACGTATCCACGCATGATTAAATTCAACTGCCAATGTCGGTGAAAATGAATATCTTTAGCTAAAACATTTGAGTCTATATTTTTCCGTCTCCCCTTGCCCTATTTCTCCCTACTTTATTTTTACAATACATCTGAGTACATACTGATACACATGTACATATGACTAGAGTCTTATCAAAGCTTTCTCAAGTTCATGCCTCCAGGGACAGAGCTTTAGTTTCCAGTTATGTTTTCTGACTGAAAATGATAAATAATAGTATAAAGAGATATTTCTTACATGAAAACAAGAAAACAGAGATATATTTATAAGAACAAAATTGTTGA
>CM042158.1:41542916-41552916 GCA_023376005.1 Doryteuthis pealeii | reverse complement strand
AATCGAAAACTCGATTAATTTAACTAAAGTAACCCTGAAGAATCAATCGATGAAACTCGAGTAGGTTACTTCTTTCCATTGTTAAAATAAATTTATGCTCTACATTGTATTGAGCACTTTGTATTTGTTTTTTCTCAACCTTAGCCTCTGGATATTGTGCGCTTCCAACGATCATACTCATACCCACTGGTAAGTTAATACTTATATATATATATACACACACACACACACACACACCCCACATAAAAGTTAGGATAGTGTAGACAGTTTATGTGTGTACATATAAATATATCATACAGTGTAAAAGTTTTAAGCCAATTTTAACTATTGAAAGTTTCTAATTGCCAGCTCACAAGTGAATGCTTCACATCACATTTTCTACGGAGGAAACTCTTTGTTAGGCAAAGAACTCTTCAGCATTTCCACGTACTAACTAGCACTATTGTAACCATTATTACTACTAACTACACTGACATTTATCCTTAGAGACAAAGGCTTATCGGTCAGTCTAGTAGCCATAAAATGTGCGATATCACACTGGTATAAATAACTTTTCCTGATTGATTATTGAACACCTGCTATCAGCTTCCTTCAGAGATCTAAGCTGGGTGAATTTTTATTGAAAATCACTAATCCATTCCCCCAGTGATAAAACTGATATTGACAACTTTAGTTCAATACAACTTGGTAATCATCAAATATAAAGTCTTGAGCGGATGATATTGAAGGCAATAGAACAAGAAAAACAAAAACAAAAAGCAGAGATCAAATCAGACACTGAATAACCAGAGGCAGCAAAACAAGGTTGAGCCTGAGAAAGTGAATGAACGAATCTCGGCTCAATGTCATACAACTGATTTAGACTTCTTAACTTTTTGACTCTGGATCAATAAGTGCTTGTGTGACCGATAGAAATTGATCCACAAAGTTGAGGCAGACTTTTAAAAGTCCTTGTTAAGAAGGGAAAAAAAAAAATTATGTTACGCGAATTAAAGTTTAAGAACAGATTAATCTGGTAAAACTATGTAATTATATATATATATATATATATATATATATTGGCTTGGTTCTGGTGTGACTTGTTGGGGATTTCTTAGTTTTATTCCACCCCCCACCCACCCCCTGTCAAACCTATTCCTTATTCCATATCCATTCATGTCGTAATTAATTTACAACTTGACTTTTAATCGATTCCGGGTGTAAAACTTGAAAAGCACCGGACGAAAGGGCCCTTGTTTTATCAATAAACAAGTTTTTTTTCTTTTCCTTTCATTCCTCCTTTTAGTCTTCCATCCATTGTCATTGTGCTGATCACTATGATAACCCTAAACATATCAAATAAATTTGATTGTACCAAAGATTTATATATATATATATATATATATATATATATATATAAATAAGTTAGGATAGAGTAGACAAAGTCAATGTTGTTTAATAACTGTCAGTTTCTCACTTAAGTACTTTTCAAACTAAGTGATATATATGCTCTGTAAATGATATTGAGCACTCTTTACTTATACATATAGCAAATCATTATCATTATATATGTAAGGTTTTGGGTATGCTTTGCATATTTGTGTTATAAAAAGATAAAAAATACTGTTTCTTTTTAAGCATGAACATAAGTGTTAGAATAGACTAATATTTAAAAAATACTGTTGATCCACCAATTGTGTCCAAATTAACACTATATACTGCACTATTACTATTAACATTATATACTATTAACATTATATACTGCACTATGGAGAATTGTTAGCCAATTAGGGAAGTACAATCACTTGATGTAATTTTAAAAAAATTTTGTTAAAAATAACAAAAACAAACAAAATAAAAAAAGTTTTTATCTTATTTTTGATAACATATATATGTAACCAACATTTCCATCTTGGATGGGATATGACTAGGTCAGTTTTTAATATTAGTACAGCTGGTTTGAACTCCAGGGCTAAAGAACCCAATCTGCCTTACTATGTATGTATTATATATGTGTGTATATATATATGTGTGTGTATATATGTGTATATATATATATATATATGTGTGTGTGTGTGTATATATATGTGTATATATATATGTGTATACATATATATATATTCATTATATTCTTGTGTATTTCAACACTACTGAAAATTTCTTTAAAAGTTTTTCATTAATACTTTAAAAGGATTAAGTCAAAGTCACTACAATTTATGTGTATCAGTGGAAAACACAGACAAGAGATCTTATAAGGATCAATTAATTCTTTAGAATCAATTGAAAAAGAGATAACCTTTAGCATAGACAATAATATGAGAACAATCTGAACTGTGTGGATTGAGTAACAAATGGAAGAAGACTGGAAAGTATAACACTGAAATTGTTATAAACTTTATCTATTTAGTACTATTTGTATTATTCAGACTATTCTTCATTGTTATCTGTACAATGTTTCGGCCGATGTGCCCTCCGGCCTTCTTTAGGTATTTCTTATCAGACACAGAAACCTTCTTTTTGGACTCAGAATAGAGTAATAATTAACACAGATTAACACCTGTACCCCAGCTATGGTTTGCGGAATGAGAACAGGATACCTCCGTGGACTGAATAAAATGCTGGGTTCAAAGTTTCGTGACGGCTCCAGATTTTGACAAGAAACTTCTGAAGAAGGCCAGAGGACACCCTGGATGAAATGTTGTGTATATAACAATAAAGATGAGGGCAATAGTCCGAAAAATCCAAGTAATACAAATTATCAAGCCTCATCTTAAAAATTCAGATGAATAACGTTGCATTTTTTCAACCTTATGTTATGTACATAAATAACCCAAACAATATACATAGTGATGTATAGATATACAAAAATAAGACATATATATATATATATATATATATATATATATAATATGACATGTGGCCCAAAAGTTCTAAGAACATAAGGTGCAAAATATTTTATTGAAAGAAAGAAAATATAGGTAGACCACAAGGTTTCTATTTTTATAGTTGTATGATTCAAGAGACATGTGGAAAAACTAGGGGAAATTTGACAGATAAATAGATTGAAGAATTTGAACAAATGGTATACTAAGTTTTTAGTAGTACCTTGTTAAAAAAGAAAAAGTAAAGAAAGAATGAGGAAACAACAGAAAGGTAGAAAAAAAAAGAATAAAAAAGAAGAGGATAATGAAGAAGAAAAAGAAGAGGATAATGAAAAGAAAAGAAAAAAAAGAAAAAGAAAGAGGAAAAAGAAAAAGATAAAGAAAGAGGAAAAAGAAAAGAAAGAGGATAATAACAAGAAAAAGAAAGAGGAAATGAAAAGAAAAAGAAAGAGGAAAAGAAAAAGAAAGAGATAAGGAAAAGAAAAAGAAAAGAGAAATAATGAAAAGAAAGAGATAATGAAAAGAAAGAGGATAATGAAAGAAAAAGAAAAAGAAAGAGGATAATGAATAAGGAACAGGAAAAAGAAAGAGGATAAGGAAAAAGAAAGAGGATAAGTAAGGAACAAGAAAAAGAAAAGGAAAAAGAAAGAGGATAAAAAAAGAAAGAGGATAACGAAAAAGAAAAGAGAAAAAGAAAAAGAAAGAGGAAGAAAAGAAAAAAGGAAAAAGAAAGAGAGGAAGAAAAGAAGAAAAGAAAGAAGAAAAAGAAAAAGAAAAAGAAAGGAAAGGAAAGAAAAGAGAAAAGAAGAAAAAAAAAAAGAAAAAAAAAAAGAAGAAAAAGAAAGAAAGAAAAGAAGAAAGAAAAAAAAAGAAAGAAAAAAGAAAGAAAAAAAAGAAAAAAGAAAAAAAGAGAAAAAAAAGAAAAAAGAAAAAAAGAAAAGAAAAAAAAAAAGAAAAAGAAAAAAAAGAAAAAGAAAAAAAGAAGAAGAAGAAAGAAAAAAGAAGAATTAAGAAAAATGAGAAAGATAGATAAAAAGATGAAAAAAAAGAAAAAAATAGTAATGTCAAAAAAGAAAAAAGAAAGAAAAGATTAGAAGAAAAATATAAGCATTTAAGAATGAGAAAAATATAAGCATTAAGAATGAGAAAAATGAGAAAAATATAAGCATTTAAGAATGAGAAAAGAAAGAAATTATTTTTTAGATAAATTGCATAGAAAAATAGGAAGAAAAAAAGAGAAAAAAAAGAAAAGAATGAGAAATAATAAGGATAATAACTTTAGTTGAAGAAAAAAGAAAAGAAATGAAAAAAAGAAAGGAAAAAAGATTTTGTCAAAGGAAGAAATAAACTGTTAGGTGATTGAAAAATAGGAATAAAATAGGAGGACGAAAAAGGAATGAGATATAAGAAGAATGACAATAACCTTAGAAAAGAAAGAAAAATGAAAAGAGATTTTGTCAAAGGAAGAAATAATCTGTTAGATGATTGAAAAATAAGAATGAAAAAGAGGAAGAACAAAAAGAAAGGAATGAGGAATAAGAAGGCCAATAAGTTTAGTCGAAGAAGAAAAGAAAATGAAAGAAAAATGAAAAGAGATTTTGTCAAAGGAAGAAATAATCTGTGTTAGATGATTGAAAAATAAGAATGAAAAAGAGGAAGAACAAAAGGAAAGAAATGAGGAATAAGAAGGCCAATAAGTTTAGTCGAAGAAGAAAAGAAAATGAAAGAAAAATGAAAAGAGATTTTGTCAAATGAAAGAAATAATCTGTGTTAGATGATTGAAAAATAAGAATGAAAAAGAGGAAGAACAAAAAGAAAGGAATGAGGAATAAGAAGGCCAATAAGTTTAGTCGAAGAAGAAAAAAAATGAAAAGAGATTTTGTCAAAGGAAGAAATAATCTCGGTGTTAGATAATTGGCAAGAATTTCACTTAGGCTTAATTGCCTCCTGAAGTGCGTCACCGAAAAAGTGTTGCTGGGCCAAACAATTCAGTTTTGTCGTAATTTTATGAAACCAACTTCCAGAAGTTAATTTTACCACATATGGAATCTTTTCGGGCAAATCCTAAACCCTCAACTTTTGTCTTTAAGATTTTATTTTTCTTATCCTTATTTTTTCTTCTTTTCATTTTAATCTTTTTTTCTTTTTTTTTATAATCAACAGCAGCAGAAGCAAAGAATTTGGCCCCTAAAGCCATAGAAAAGAAAACAAAAAAAAAAAGAGATGATAAAAAAAAACCTAATAAATAAAAAAAGAATGGCATTAAAAAGTGTTTTGTTCACTGTCTCCGTGACTCTCCTTCTCCCTGCCAACAACCCTCCCCACCCGCCGCAATCCGAACTTCTACTCTTAGACTTTTTAGTTCCTCCGATCTTTTTTGTTTCATTTCTTTTCTTTTGCATCAATTCTTCGTCTCCTGATTATGAAAGTAATGTCAGACTTTTGCCGCTACAGACAGAATTAAATTTAGACGAGTACAATAATCTAAATTAAAGCATTCACAGGAATAAATTAAAAACAGGAATGTTCGTTCATCACGACCACCCCACCAACACCTATCCCCCCCCCCAGCCCTGCATCACACACTTTGCAGCACTATTCAGGTTTTACCCTAGAGCACAGTTCATTTGCTGGCTTGTACGATCATCGTCATAATGTATGGAAAAAAAAAATCATTGCTTACTTGGCTGGTAAGGGTGAGGCGTTATATGGACAAATGGCGATAGAGAAATGATAGAGAAATGATGTCTAGTGATAGAGGAATGAGGAGAGTGATGATGATGATGATGATGACGGACGAGGTGTAATATCGACAAATGGTGATAGAGAAATGATAGAGAAATGATGTCTAGTGATAGAGGAATGAGGAGAGTGATGATAATGATGATGATGATAGAAGTGGCTGTTACGGACAAGGATTAATATGGACAAATGGTGATAGAGAAATGATAGAGAAATGATGTCTAGTGATAGAGGAATAAGGAGAGATGATGATGATGATAGAAGTGGCTGTTACGGATTAGGCGTAATATGGACAAAGTGTGATAGAGAAATGATGCCTAGTGATGGTGAGAGGAATGAGAAGAGAGATGATGATGATGATGAAAGAAGTATGATGTCAATGTTGGAGCTGTTGATCATCAGAGTTGGCTACAGCATCTCAACCCTTGTTGGGTTATTTTATGCCAAAGACATTTTGTTTTATTCATTCTTGTTGGGTATTCAAATTTTTTTTAAATTCAACTGTTTAAACAAATTTTTAAACTCATTTTTCCTCTCTAACCCAGAGATAAGGTATTACCACTCCTGGTCAGAGTAAACCTGGGTGTGAACTCAATTTAAAAAAAAAAAACATTTTTTTAAAACTCATTTTTAATTTATTTAACCCATAGATGGGACCCTAACAGGTAATACCACTCTGGGTCAGGGTGGACCTCGGAGTAATGGTAATTAAATTGCACTGTACAGTCTTCAGATTTCCAGAATTGGAACCGCACCATCAGATTAACATCATACCCAGGAACCTCACCATTAGAGTTTAAGGTCATACCAAGAAACTAAGACCATCAGTCACAGCTTTCACAAATGATCCTGAGGATACTAATAGTTTTGTTTCTTTGTATAATGGCATATCAACCTTTGTGGGATATTTAATGCCAAAGTCATCCTTGAAGAAGAACAGTAGCAAGGGGGATGCAGTGGTATTAGTCTGAAAGTGATTAGAGTTGCTTATTACAATGTCACAGTCCAGCATGTTGATCACTATGCCATGGGTACTCCCACTCAATAATATATATATATATATTATAAAATGGGTACAAGAGATAACCTACTCAAGTTTCACCATAAGGATCTTCAGGGTTAAATCCACTGAATTAATTGAGACTGATTAATAGCAGTCGATTTCACATGTATGGTCATTGCATTGAATGGAATGCAATGACCATACACATGAAATCGACTGCCATTAATCAGTGTCTCGATTAATTCAGTGGATTTAACCCTGAAGTTCCTTATGGTGAAACTCGAGTAGGTTATCTCTTATACCCATTTTATAATAAATTTGCTCTACTTAGTATTGAGCACTTTGTATTTGTTATATCACTGACTTACCCCTCTGAATTCTACACTTACTAACCATTGTGACCAAATTCACCGGTAAGTCAAATTTATATAAGGAGAGAGAAATACATACCAATGATAAAATTTGGTTTGGTTAGTTTTCTCTGTTAATGGCATGGGTTATTTAATGCCAAAGCCATCTTTATAGAAGAATTACCCATAGCTGGGGAGATAATAGTAATAATGTGGAGATAAGAACCAGGATAATTTAAAAAAAAAAAACGGATTATCATGAAGATTATAATATTTCAGAATTTTTTAGATTTGATAATTTGTATCATTTAGATTTTTTGGACTGTTGTCCTCATCTTTATTGTTATATACACAATGTTTTGGACGATGTACCCACACATGTCACAATGGATATATGTATTGGGTTAATACAATTTTAAATGACAATCCTTTGGAGGTTGCCTGTTCAATCCTGACTACGGATGAAAATAACAGAACACTTAACATAGCTTAATACTTTTGGTTTGTTTTGTTTTACGGTATATCAACCTCAGTGGGTCATTTAATGCCGATAATGTTTTGAAATAAATCAATTCTTAATGGATAATACAATTTTTTTATAAATACATTTTTCTATTTAACCCATAGATAGGACCCTAACAGGTACTACCACTCCGGGTCAGAGTGGACCAGGGAGCAATGGTGATGAAGGGGTGCTCCACATTCCCCAAACCTCCAAAACTGGAAACTGAACATCAGATAGAGTTTAACGTCATTCCCAGGACATGTAGACCCGCAGCCACCGCCTTCTAGCACCCATATGATAAAAAGGGGTTGGGGCTTAGCTTAATACTTGTACCTGTTTATATTTACCAATCTTTCTGAGCAAGCAAGATATGACTCAAGACCAATTGCCTATGCAGCTAGTCTCCCATCTCTATGCTACTGTGGCGTTACTTTCGTATTTGCCTGGAGAGTTGTCTGCCCGTTTAGTTTACTGGTTCCCGCTAGGGGCCTGTTATATTTAAGCGGCTGGTTTGAACGTCTCTCTCTCTCTTTTCTGGTTGCTCGACCTACGAGACACATGGGTTAGACACGGTCTACCCCTTTTCGTTGGGGCTTTGGCCCCCCTTACATTACTGTAAGTGGTTTATACAGCATGGACTATTCTTAGTCTCATGTCTGTACTTTTATGTTTTTCCATTCATGAATGTGTCTATCTCTACTTTTGTATGTATGTTTATGTACACCTCTATGTATTATGTACCCTGTTTATCCATGTGCTGTACCATATTAAATGTTTTGTCTATCAACCCTTGTCGGAGTTTTATCCTCAAGTATTATCACTTTGAATCCTACACTACTATTTCTGCCAAAGAGAAAAGACCAATAGAGTTTGACACCAGTGTTTATATGTACCAATCTTTCTGAACAAGCAAGATATGACTCAAGACCAATTTCTTAAGATGAGTTTAACAGGTTGGAATTCAGGTTTCCTTCTATGGGTGAAAATAACAGAATATTTAACATAGCTTAATACTTGTACCTGGTCATGGTTAAAGAAATGAGAACAATCTATTCCAATGGATTAATTAAAAAGTTTGGTTAATTTTGTGCCATTAAAATCAATTAATTCAATGGACTGACTTTCTTTGATTTTACCATTTAGAACTTACTCTATGTTAGTATTATTTGGATTATTCTGACTATTGTCCTCATCTTCATTGTTATCTGTACAACGTTTCGGCCAATGTGTCCTCCGGCCTTCTTCAGGTATTTCTTGTCAGACTTGGGAACCATCTCAGACTCGGAAACCTTCTTGTCATAATCGGGAGCTATCACGGAACTTTGAACTTAACCTGAAGAAGGCCAGAGGGCACATCGGCCAAAACGTTGTACAGATAACAATGAAGATGAAGACAATAGTCCAAATAATCCAAATAATACTAATTATCAAGCCTTACTCTATGTTGTTCTGTTTTTTTTCTCTCTTGGCATGAGCATGTATTTGATTATGCTATTTCTCTAAGGATTTAAGATTTCTTATAACACACTGATTTGGCATAGATATCTATTCAAGTATTAGTGAATAATTTTAAATCTAATCAAGACTGTCTTTCCAACTGAATAATTCACCAAACTCCAAATCACCATTTGTTGTCATTGAATTGCTTATATTAAACACTTGCTTAAAAGCCACCCTATCAGGCAGCAATTAAGCTAGCTCCTGCGAAGGGAGCAAACCAACAATGTCACTTCATGCATTGAGTACATGTTAAATTCTATTTAATCATCCCCAGGCAACACAAGTCCCCTCGATTTAAAGGGGCAGGTCTGTGTTTATTGCCCAGTGACTGAGGTGCCTTAAGAGGAATGCCAATGGGATACATGCAATTTTTAACACTGGCTACCACATGAGCTTTAGTTTGTGCATGGCTTTTTTTTTTCTAATGTGATATTTTTGTGATAATTTTTTGTATGATAACAATTTTTAAACCGTATTACCTTTAGGCACCCCTTTTTGATCTCGATTAAGAAAGGACATGTTTTTCATTTACACCGTCAATATCCGGTTGTTTGTTAGAGGTTAGGGTTACGGTTTTAGTTTTATAATTAAAAAAAAAAAAAAAAAAATCTAAAATTCGTCTGTTAATACAACCGGATATTGACGGTGTAAATGAAAAACATGTCCTTTCTTAATCAGGATCAAAAAGGGGTGCCTAAAGGTCATATGGTCCTTTTATTGAATACAAATCCTTTTATGAGGGAAAAGTTGGGTCAATACATGCTTTAAATTTAGAACAAAGATCTTAAATTTCTTTGAAAATGGAACTTAAAATACAACAAAAATAGAAGAGAACAGGTTGTGCTGACCCGCCTTCACAGAGGCCACACCTACATCACCCATCATCATTTACAAGAGGTCAGAGAACCCCCCATATGCACTACATGCCAAGAAAGATTTACAGTGAAGCATATACTGTTAGAGTGTGTAGACTCTGATGTAGTGCAAACAAAATTCTACCAAGCAAGTAATTTGAAAAAAAACAAACTTTTTCCCAAAA
>CM042158.1:41537916-41540416 GCA_023376005.1 Doryteuthis pealeii | reverse complement strand
AAAAAAAAAAAAAGAATGTTACCTCTACAATGAAATGCAGCAAATTAAAAAATAAAGAATTTTTTAAAAAATTAAAGAAAAATGGTGTAAAATTTCACTATTTTATCATTTTTCCTGTTTAATTTCTTTAAACTTTAAAAAAAAATCTTTTAAAATTCTATTTTCACTTTTTTTAATTTTTTTTATTTAAAATTTTTATTAACTATTTTTTTTCTCCCCCTAGATTCCATTTTGAGAGATATTTAAATTTTTCTCACCTTGTAAACCTTTCTCTGTTCAAGAGCAAAACTGGCAGTTTATTGATTTTATTTGCTAATAGAAAACATGTACAAAAGAAAATGTGCAATACAAACAAAACACAAAATGTATCTGTTGATCCATGTATCTTGCATCATGGGATATAAATATTTATTACACACACAAAAAAAATACAATGTTAGAAAAAAAAGTCAATTTTTTTTTAAAACCATGGTGGGATGATCGCATCTGTTAATCTTTCAAAATTCCATTGATCTGCACCTGGATTTTGATGCCGGCCTGCATTAGGTTATTGTTACATAATTATTAGATCCCTAATACTTATATAAGGTAGTATAGAAACATAATGGCGATTAGTGCAGCTGACGGCCTTGAGAGTGAGTGACAGCGCTTGACCTAACTCTCACCTTGCCTTCCGGGGATAAATCGTGAGAACCGGAAGGCATAGAAGACCCTGTCTTCCGGTTTAAGGATAGTAAGTAAGTCTCAGTCAGTTAGAAGGTAAGAGCCAAGCTCGTAGAATGTAAGTCTCACCTGCACAGATGTCTGGGTTGGGGATTGAAAATAAAGTAACATCAAAGTAAATCGAAGTCTTGTGTTTATTACCTAAAAACTAACAATGACACAGGGCTTCTGATAAGAAGAAATCCCTAACAGAAACAAGACCTGAAGTCCCCAAGAAAGTCCAGACCTTAGAAGAGACCAGACCAAGATAGATGAAAAAATAGCAAAGCCGGCCAGAAGAAAATACGACCAGAAGTAAGAAGTAAGAAAAGGGTATACAACATTATATGGAACCAATTGCCTATGCAGATAGTCTTTTATCTTCATGCAACCATTGTTGCCAAAGGACAAAGACCAATAGAGTTTGACACCAGTGTTTTATTGAACACGCAGGATATGACTCAAGACCAATTTCTTAAGCTGAGTTTAACAGGTTGGAATTCAGGTTTCCTTCTCCAAGACTCTCTTCTGGTTCAGCAGAGTGAACCATATGAAAGTAGCTAGGAAAGTCAGTCTTTGACTGGGCATAGAGAAAAGAAAGTTTTGTGTTGATTAAAAACTCTGCAACGACACAAGATGACTCAGATCCAGAAACAGAAGATGCCACCTACCAACACAGAGGTAAATCCAGAAACAGAAGATACCACCTACCAACACAGATAGATCCAGAAACAGAAGATGCCACCTACCAACGATAGATCCAGAACAGAAGATAGAGATAGATCCAGAAACAGAAGATGCCACCTACCAACACAGATAGATCCAGAAACAGAAGATGCCACCTACCAACACAGATAGATCCAGAAACAGAAGATGCCACCTACCAACACCCCAGAAACAGAAGATGCCACCTACCAACACAGATAGATCCAGAAACAGAAGATGCCACCTACCAACACAGAGATAGATCCAGAAACAGAAGATGCCACCTACCAACCCAGAGATAGATCCAGAAACAGAAGATGCCACCTACCAAACAGATAGATCCAGAAACAGAAGATGCCACCTAGAGATAGATCCACAACAGAAGATGCCACCTACCACACAGAGGTAGATCCACAAACAGAAGATGCACCAACCCAGAGATAGATCCACAAACAGAAGATGCCACCTACCAACACAGGTAGATCCAGAAACAGAAGATGCCACCTACCAACACAGATAGATCCAGAAACAGAAGATGAAGATGCCACCTACCAACAGAGATAGATCCAGAAACAGATGCCACCTACCAACCCAGAGATAGAGAAAGATCAGAAACAGAAGATGCCACCTACCAACACAGAGATAGATCCAGAAAACGAAGATGCCACCGAACCAACCCAGAGATAGATCCAGAAACAGAAGATGCCACCTACCAACACAGAGGTAGATCCAGAAACAAAAGATGCCACCTACCAACCCAGAGGTAGATCCACAAACAGAAGATGCCACCTACCAACCCAGAGATAGATCCAGAAACAGAAGATGCCATCTACCAACCTAGAGATAGATCCAGAAACAGAATACGCCACCCACCAACCCAGAGATAGACCCAGAAACAGAAGATGCCACCTACCAACCCAGAGATAGATCCACAAACAGAAGATGCCACCTACCAACACAGAGGTAGATCCAGAAAACGAAGATACCACCGAACCAACCCAGAGATAGATCCAGAAACAGAAAATGCCACCTACCAACCCATCTGTCTACAACCATGGGTATGCAGATATACAACAATATACTATATGTAAGA
>CM042158.1:41435416-41532916 GCA_023376005.1 Doryteuthis pealeii | reverse complement strand
TGTGCTACTCATATGCTGAGTTGGCGAGGACTGGTATCAAACTAGGAACCTTGAGGTTTCTAGCCCAACGCTCTACCGACTGAGCTTACCTGGCCCCTATATCTACATAACGGACCTTAAATCTGTTGAGAGATAAAGAAGTTTATAATCCTATTTCAAACTAAATGAGAATAGAAAATACTTTTCATTTGTGTTTCCATGCACTCACCTCTTTCTATCTTTCCCCTTCTTCTTTCTTGTTATTTTTTTCTGTGTGGCATGTCCTTTTTCTTCCCTTTCTTTATTATAAAAACAGAATAGTCCATTATTTAGTTGAAGTGACAAAACTCATAAGAAATAAGAATTTAGCAGTTAAGCAACACCAGGTAATCAAGATTTACATTTTGCATTTAATCTTGGATGATTTGGATGGTAGAGACAGACTTAGATAGATAGATAGGAACAGACTTGGATAGATAGATAGATAGATAGGAACAGACTTGGACAGATAGATAGATAGATAGGAACAGACTTGGACAGATAGATAGATAGATAGAACAGACTTGGACAGATAGATAGGAACAGACTTGGACAGAGATAGATAGATAGAAACAGACTTGGACAGACAGATAGATAGATAGAAACAGACTTGGACAGACAGATAGATAGATAGAAACAGACTTGGATAGACAGATAGATAGAGATAGATAGATAGATAGGAACAGACTTGGATACAGACTTGGACAGACAGATAGATAGGAACAGACTTGGACAGACAGATAGATAGATCAGATAGATAGACAGACTTGGATAGATAGGAACAGACTTGGATAGATAGATATAGACAGACAGACTTGGATAGACAGATAGATAGGAACAGACTTGGATAGATAGATAGACAGACTTGGATAGATAGATAGATAGGAACAGACTTGGATAGATAGATAGATACAGACATTGGATAGATAGATAGATAGGAACAGACTTGGATAGATATGTACCATAAATTCTGTCCAATTTTTGAATGTAAGACTAAATATAGGAAGTGCTTTAAGTGATCAAAGAACATAGAAAATCTTGAGTCTGGTAAACAGATATATTATTAAATTTTTATTGCCTGATGTCTGAGGTGCTCCCTTAAGCAAGTATGCCAATGAGACTTGGATAATTTTTGCATCTGCCTGTTCAGAAGACTCACTTCCTGTCTGAGGTGAGAGGGGGTGTAGAGTCTCTGCATTAATCGGACTTTGTGTTACATCTAACCACCAACGATGTCAGATAGGTAAATATATTAAGTCCAGCAAATGATGATACATTTAGAAATTCTAAAACATTGGTCAGTTTTATAAAAAGCAGAAGGAAAATGTAAGAAAGTGACCCCCCACCATGTTATATATTTTCTGCAAAAAGATTTGAATCTTATGCGATATGATAATACAGTGGAACCTCAGTTCTGGAACATAATTCACTCCAAAAAATGTTTGAGAACCGATTTGATAAAAAACTGAAACTGTAAAAGAATTCCAATTACCATCGAATTGGCAAACAAGGCAACAAGGAAGCTGTAACCCAATACAGATCTTACCTTGTTGGAAGCCTACTGCAAAATGACAGGTTATTTATAAAACAACATAGAAACCAAGCAGCCAATCAGAACTCAAGGAATGGAATCACCCAAATGCATGAATGGAGTATTCCTACCTCCAGTTCAGTTGTACTTAGCTAGTGGCTGTTGTTCAAACCAACAGTACACTGACTTCAACAGAAACAATATTTCCCATAAGAAATAGTGTAAAATAGATTTATGGATTCTTGACCATCAGACCTCACAACTTCTTTCCCTTTTCGGTGGTAGCATTGTTGCCTTGCTTAGAATTCATGAATAAGGGTTAAAGTAGCTGTAAAATAGAGAATAAACACAAATGAAGCAAAAGAATTTGCAAGGAAACAATAAAGAACAGCAAATGATAAAACAGTAAATTTTATTTAAATTTGGTTATTTTTTGTTTATTTTTGAAGATATAACAAAAAATAAAAGTAAAAGGGTGCCAATAATAGTGACCAGGATTGTATATCCAAATATTTTTTTTCTTGGAGTATGGTCAAGTATCAGATGACTGTTAAGTATAATAATAACTTGATTCAGCATTAAATGACCCAAAAAGGGTTGATATGCCATAAAACCAACCAACCTATATAGTCTTAGACTGATTACAAGAATGCAAAACTACTTTTAAACACATAATAATTTGAGATTTTGCTATTTAGATGCTGAGGAATGGAGTTAAATATTGAATATAAATTTAGTAACTTCAGCGGCACAAAAACTATATTATAGTCTTCCAAGATTGAAATGCCAATAATAATAATAAATTTAGTCTTATGTTTTATCTACTGCTTGTGGTTAACAAAAAGAAAACATTTTCAGGATTTAAAGTTATTCAAGATAACGACTGATGCTACTCGGGTAGATTCGACCAGCCATTTGGCCCTCTTTGGTTTGCCTCAGCAGTCATTCACATGATTTCCATTTTCGTGTATTTGAAGACTGAATATATGTTCAACAACTGATTTTTTTAAATCATTTGTTTAACTTCCGAGTCATTTGAGAACCGAGGTTCCACTGTATCTTTCTCTCTTTGGCTTTCTTTCTCAATACATCTTTATATATATATATATATATATATATATATGAAAGTACATAAACATTGTGTTTATTTGATATGACTTTTAGCCAACAATTTTTGGAGGATATGTGCTTAATTGAAGTCATACCTAATTTTTGAAAATTAATTAGTTAATAATTAATGAATTTAGGTGGACATATATGTTCAAATGTTCTTGATCTGTTTAGCCTTACATTTAAACATATATGCCTGCCTAAATTCATTAAATTATTAATTAATTAATTTTCAAAAATTAGGTATGACTTCAATTAAGCACATATCCTCCAAAAATATATATATATATATATAAGTATATTTATATATATATAAGTATATTTTGGCAGCATTTTTTTAAAAACATGTTTTGTTGAACTCAACAGACAATTCTTGTCGGACAGTTAGAAAGGATTGAACAGAATTAAGTATATTTATGTTCGCAGCGCCATATTGAAGTCAGTTAGTCTACTGTTGGTTTGAATAACAGCAGCTAGCTAAGTACAACTGAAGCAGTGTCCAAGACAGTTGATATATATAGAAATCAAGAATGATCCATTCATGAATTTGGGTGATTTGGGTGATTCCATTCCTTGAGTTCTGATTGGCTGCTTGATTTGAATGATATTGTGGAGTTTTATAAATACCCTGTCATTCTGCAGTAGACTTTGCAACTATTCGGGTTTGTATTGGGTTACAATCGTTTGTTGCCATGTCTTCCCAATTCGACGGTAATTGGAACTTTGATTATTCTTCAATTTATATATATAAGTATATTTTGGCAGCATTTTTTAAAAAACATGTTTTGTTGAACTCAAGACAATTCTTGTTGGACAGTTAGAAAGGATTGAACAAGAATTGTCTGTTGAGTTCAACAAAATATTTATATATATATATTTACAAACCCCTCTTCATGAGAATGATATGACACTTTTCTCTCGGTCTCCTTTCCTTCCCTATCCACTTTTCTCTCGGTCTCCTTTCCTTCCCTATCCACTTTTCTCTCGGTCTCCTTTCCTTCCCTATCCACTTTTTCTCTCGGTCTCCTTTCCTTCCCTATCCACTTTTCTCTCGGTCTCCTTTCCTTCCCTATCCACTTTTCTCTCGGTCTCCTTTCTTTCCCTATCCACTCTTCTCATCTTTATGTGTACTTCTCTCTCCTTTTTGCTTCTATCTTTCCCTGTTACAATTTTTACCCCTCTCTTTACTTGATTCTACTTCTTTCTTTCCTAATCCACTTCTCTCTCTCCTTTTTGCTCCTATCTTTCTCCATCAAAATTTTCACTTAATTCAACCTTTCTTTCACTATCAACTTTCGCCCCATCCCTCTTCACTTGATTTCTTTCCATGTACTTGTCTCTTTTTCCTTTTATCTTTCCTGGTTAAAATTTCCACTTAATTTGATCTCTTTTTCACCTGGCCACTTTCTCCCTCTCTTTTCTTGATTCTTTCTTTCCATGTATTTCTTTCTTTTTGGTTCTATCTTTCCCAGTTAAAATGTTCATCTCTCTTTCTGTATCACCACCCTCTCTTCACAACATACTCTCTCTGTATTCCCCCCACTCTCTTCACAACATACTCTTTCTGTATCCCCACTCTCATCACACATACTCTTTCTGTATCCCCACTCTCTTCACAACATACTCTTTCTGTATCCCCCCACTCTCTCATCACAACATACTCTTTCTGTATCCCCACTCTCTCTTCACAACATACTCTTTCTGTATCCCCACTCTCTCTTCACAACATACTCTTTCTGTATCCCACTCTCTCTTCACAACATAATCACCACCCTCTTCACAACACACTCTCTCTGTATCCCCCCTCTTCACAACACTCTCTCTGTATCCCCCCACTCTTCACAAATACTCTCTCTCTTATCCCCCCCACTCTTCACAACATACTCTTTCTGTATCCCCACTCTCTCTTCACAACATACTCTTTCTGTATCCCCACTCTCTCTTCACAACATACTCTTCTGTATACTTCTATCTTTCACTTCTAATCTCTTTATTTATCATTAGAATCGGTCAGAGAACCATCGTCTTAACAAGTCAACCATTCCAAGCCATTGTGATGGGACTTGTTGACGAAGAATCTCTGCTAGAATCATGTTTGTCAACACCATCTTAAAGGAACCATTGCTTTCACTGGAAGAAGCCATCTCTTGTTTTTGCCTCAAGTCATTTGCTTGTCTGATTTCTTGAGATGATATTCAACCACCATTTTATTGTTTTGTTTCCCACCATTTCATATTACAATTTCTTTCTTTTTCATCTATTCAATTCCACTAAGTATCTCTCGTACATTTTGGCTTTTAAAACATTTTCTATTTTCGAACATCTGTGAGTGACAACAGGAAAGGTAGCCTAAATATTTTCATCTAATGTCTCTTTTTATGTATGTGTATATATATATATATATATATATATATATTTTTTTTTTCAAAAAGAAAGAAAAAAAAATGCTGGTACCGATTAATTCCAATAACAAAAAAAAAAAGAAAAAAAAAAAGAAAAAAGAAAAATTATCTCAACTGAATGTTGTCTGCAGATCTAACTAGGTTGAAGAAAAAGAAAGACAAAAGAAATGAGAAATACAGCGGCGTCCATATTGAAGAAGTGGTGAACTACAAATTGAGTATTTGTTTATATTTTTTTTTTCTTCTTTTTATTCAATTTTCTTTTTCTTTTATTGGCCTGCCCCTTCCATTTTATTCAGGAATTAGAAAAAAAAAAAAAAAAAAAAAAAAAACTCTTTTACTGGAGAGTTCCTTCTTTAATGGCAAATTATTTTTGACCTTCTCAGGTTTGGTACACTCACATTTTGGCTATTATTTTTTTAAATTTTATCTTATAACAGAATTTTAATGAAATTCCTTGAACTGAAAATAAATCCGTTATTTGGAAGGATTTCTTTATTGACAATTAAGAAAGGAATTGTCAAAGATTTTTGGTGCATTATCAGAGAATGATAGGAATAATAAAGGATTTTATTTCTGATATCTCTTTTGTTACGGCTGTTCTTATTTTTTTTATTTTTCTAAATTTACTCTTTGAAATTATCCTTTTAAAAATCTTTCACCTTTATATACAGTGATGCTGATAGCATTTTGATTTGTCCTGGGACACACATATTTACTTTGAATGAGTCCTCGGGAAAATTTATGGGTCCCAATTCAAATTTCTTAAATAAATTGTAGGGTTTTTATTTATGATCTGGGGAAATAACTAAAGCCGTCAAACTCCTACCTTGTAACCTATCTTGTGTAATTTATTTCTTAGAAACTGTAGAAATGTATTTACCGTAAGCTTGAAATGGTGAGGGAAGAAAAAAGAAAAAGACTGGGATGCATGGATATGATTTTACTGCGTCCTTTTTTTATTTTTGTGTGTCAGGGATGCAGGACACATACCTATAAGCATCTCTGCTGACAGGTACGTGTCCTGCATCCCTGATGCACAAAAATCTAAAAGGATGCAGTAAAATCATATTCATGCATCCCTGTTGAAGAATAATTAAAGTTCCAATTACCGAACTGGGAAGACAAGGCAACAAACGGTTGTAACTTAAATACAAACCCGAATAGTTGCAAAGTCTACTGCAGAATGACAGGATATATATAAGACTCCACAATGTCATTCAAATCAAGCAGTCAAGGAATGGAATGACCCAAATCACTCAAATTTATGAATGGATCATTCTTGATTTCTATATATACCAACTGTCTTGGACACTGCTTCATTATGTACTCAGCTAGCTGCTGTTATTCAAACCAACAGTAGACTTACTGACTTCAATACCTGTGATTTTCTTTAGTTATTTCCCCCAGATCATAAATAAAAACCCTACAATTTATTTAAGATATTTAAATTGTTCTATTTAATAATAGTCATTTGTTTTAACACTGTTATATGGTTTCAAGTAATTAAATGACCTCCTCCTGTAGACACACCAGTATAGGCCAACGTATAAGTGACTTTGAGAGGAGATGGACACTGTCAAGTAAATCTATTTGCCCCTGCGAAATGCAATGAAGGATAGTATTTAGTATCCAGATGATCTCCAGAAATATGGGATAATTTGAAATGTCTCCTGTAGTGTTTTATTAACTGGGGATCTTCATTTCAATTTCTATACACAACCCAGACACATTATCATTGGTAATCTGGTTGTATTAACTCGACACTAAAGCGATAAACATTGAAATTTGGTTATTCACTAAAGTGAGGCTGTACAATATTCCCAGCGATAATAAAGCATATCATTTTACCAATTTTCAGTTGATAACCATCATTTAGTTTTTTTATTTCCTTTTTTCTTTTAAAGGATGGTTCACATTGCCCAATTTTTGCTATGATTAAACCACACCCTTCTTTCCTCCACATTTATATAATCATTATTTTAGCCTGTTCACCTGTGAAAGTCTGATGAAATGTAATCCTGTAGTTCTAGAAAGATTATAGACATTCATATAAACAACCCTGTAATTTCCTACACACAGATTTATATATCGATAACTTTGAGATTTAAGATGTTTTGTTATCTTTATGTAAAGTTATACAAACCAAAGACTTTTTTCTTTTCAATTACAAAGTACAGTTTTTTCCTTTACATATTTTTTTATTATTTGTTTTAACTTTTTTTTTATGTTCAACCTGTCTATATCCCAGTCAGCAAAAAACTGCACATCAAAGCAAAAATTCTTAGTAGGGCAATGTTACATAGGGCCAGACTCTAGTTGTAGTAGTAGTCGTTAATAGTAGTAGACATCATTAGTTCAGAAACAACATACGCAAGTTGTATAGACATGAAGGGGTTCTTTATTCCTTTCTAGGCTTGTGGGTTCTTTCTGAGAGAGAGAGAGAGAGAGAGAGGGTAAGGTCAAATTATTCTATTGTAAATTATATTTGGTACTACTATGCGAAACCCATCACGGGCAAAACCGGGTAGCTCTGTCTGCCCCTTATGAAGGACCATCTGAAAAAGACCGATTTTTCACTTCTTCCCTTTTTTATCCCAGGAGTGGGAGGGTCACCAATCCTCCGCAGACTAGAACTTCCGGTTTTATTTTTAACTTTATTTCCGGTGTCATTAGTTAGTCAGTGGATAGCCCCCACCCCACCCTATTGAGTGTTTACCGTTTCTAACTTTAACGTCTCTTTGTTCTTATCTCTTTTTCTTCTCTTTCTCCAGAAATCCGATTACCGTTTTCTTTTCAATCCCCAAATTCCCCGTAGACCATAATAATTACGCTACATTAAGTTTTTGTCATATATACGGTGGGGGAAAGGCCCCCACTTCTGCTCCTCCTCAGAAACTAGAACTTCTGGTTTTATTTTTAACTTTACTTCCGGGTCATCGGTCAGTCAGTGGATGCCCCCTCCCCGTTGAGTGTTTACCGTTTCAAATTTTAACCTCTCTTTGTTCTTATCTCTTTTTCTTCTCTTTCTCCAGAAATCCGATTACCGTTTTCTTTTCAATCCCCAAATTCCCCATAGACCATAATAATTACGCTACAGCAATACACTTAATATGCTTTTGTAGAAATTCGTATCAGGTGATCAGTATTCAGCTGTGTTGCAAGTTGAATCTGCTCTCAGAATCTAGAGTTGGTAGATGGTTTATATAGCAACTTAGGCTATTCCACAGTGTACCTTGGCCAAGTGCATTCCCAGGATTCTGATTGGTTGCTGGTTTTAGTGTGGACACTTTTATACATTTACCAATTTTTGTATGGTGATGCTTGGTGTCAGGATTAGAGTCATAGGAAATGGAGTTCAAATCCTGGATGAGGCTCTTTCACATAGTGCTAATACCTTTGGGGAAAGGTATGAATCCATATATTCTCCATCCAGCTATGGATAAATAGTAGGGCAGACTAGGCACTTTAACCTTGAATAGGTAACCAGTCTAGGAGAAGGAAAACTGAATTCAAATCTGGTAAACTTAAGAAACTGACCTTATGTCAGATCCTGCTCATGTGGAGGGGTTGGTGTGTGTGTGGGGGTTGGTGTGTGTGTATATATTTACCAATATATATTTACACAAGCAGGATAAAGCACAATGTCAATTTCTTAAGCAGAGTTTAACAGGTTTGAATTCAGAGTTTTCCTTCTTATATACCCAACACATGACTGTTCTGGTAGGTATCACAGAGCCTGTATTCTGTTACAGTCCCCTTTTTTCTGGTAACTGGACGCTAGCTACAGCACTCTTGTGAAAGTGAGTATAAGTTGATTCTACAGCTTTAACTTAGAAGATAAATATATAAATATATATATAGTTATCATCTTGACAGCCTGGATTCTCATGACTCTCTTGCCCCTCACCCTGTCCTTATTGGTCATCACTCTTTGCAAGTCTTCCTCACAACATCCAGTATCTGAACTGAGTTGATCAATATAATTCTTTGCTAGTTGGCCCAATCTGGTGTGTCCATGTGTCGGTGTCCTCCTCTCACTACAGGAATACTTGAAATCATACAACTGTGTGTGAATTATTTGTATTAGATAGGAATACTTGATATATGATGGTGTACAAAAAAAACAAAACAAGAAAACTATACAAAAGATGTAAATAAATATGTATGATTATTGCAATTCCTTAACCTCAAGGCATAAAAATCAATAGTGTTGTATACCTCTTTTCTTACTTCTATTCTTCTTCTGGCGTCTTTGATATCTTAAGTTCTTCTAGCGTCTCTTCTAACATCTCTTCTAGCGTCTGGACTTCGTCTTGGTGGTCGGTCGCACTTAACTCATTTCTTCTTCTAGATCAGTCTTGTTACCAAGACATTCACCAACTACAAAACCGTGTTATTTTCTTAAGCTTTTACTTAACTAAACATTTCATGTAACTAAACATAGCGCGCGTATGCAGGTGAGTTCCAGTTAAGGCAGTACATCTTCTCTGCCTGACGTCTAAACTGAAACTGAGGACCCAACCAGGTCCCACGTGACTTCACGTATTTTGCGGGCTTTCTATACTATTCCATGGAAAGTCCCGCCCGTGATATGAAAAGGGCCATCCCTTTAGAAATACAGGGGATTAACAATAATCTTATGCAACCGCATAGATTATGTAACAATAGTATCTATCTTCATTGATAAATATATTTAAATTCTCCTCAGTATGTTAATTTCTGTTTATTATATCTGTCCATATCTATTACATAAATATAGCTATTCACTAAACCCCTCTGACAAAAGCTGGATTTCACACAAAGTCAATTTTTAAGTAGAGTACAGTTGTTTTGCATTCAGAGTTTTCATTCTCCTAGACTGGTTGCTTTTCCAGTTCAAAAGAATCCAGTTTGCCTCTACTATTTACTCATAACAGGAGAGAGAACAGATATATATTAATGGGTAGTGACATCAAAAATGGAGTCAGCAATGTTAGTTCAAATCCTGGAGAAAGCTGTTTGTATTTCCATTTAAAGTAATGCCTTTAAGAAAGGCAAGATATATATATATATATATATATAAATAAATGAAAACCTTAAATTTATCAGATACAAATGTATTTCAGCGTCATGGCTTTTTCAAATCCGACTTGAAAATGGAAAAGGATTATAGACCATGGTGGGGTATTAATAGATTAGGTTGGAGGGTGGAGATATTAATTAAATGTTTTTTTTGCTTTGTAATGATCCCTTGTTAAAAAAAAATAAGTTTATATATATAAAAATAAATGCAACTGTACAACTTTGCATTATATCAGTGGAGGAAAGTTGTCAGTAGAGAGAGATAATAGTTGGATTCATTTCTCAAAGGTATTTCAACTCAGTCCACCGGGACCATTTCCCATGATTATAACCATTACACCATGATAGATTATACAAGGTGTGTCAAAAAAGTATAGAGATTTTTTGTACTTTTTGACACACCTTGTATTCTGAAAAACAAAAAAAACTTTCCATTCATTAACTTTTTTCTGAATACAAGCTGTATTTGCCAAGATAGAAATGAAGAATGAATAAAACATTTTTTTTTTCAGAATACAAGGTGTGTCAAAAAGTACAAAAAATCTTGATACTTTTTTGACACACCTTTGTTGGATTTTGTGTAAAGTATTCAACTCTGTTACAAGATGAATGCCCAAACTAAAACTAGAGTTTGGTAGGTGGCTTATATGGAGCTTTGGATTGTTCCATTATGAACTCAGGCAAGTTCACTTCCTGAGTTCTGATTGGCTGTTGGATTTCAGGGTGAGTAAGAACATGGATAAGTACCCACTCTTCAGCCATCACTTTGCATTATGCCAGCAGCATGCAAGGACTGTATTAAGTTACAGCTTGTCTGTTGTTTTCGTCTACTAACTCAACGGTAGTTAGAACCCCACTGACGGTATCATATTGTTTCTATATCTGAAGGATAACTTCTACAACCTTGTATATTATAGTTATTTAGAGTCCCTTTTATTCTTGAACACCTCCCAAAATAAAAGCTTCAAATACTTGTGAATGCTAGACTAATTTCCAGATATCATTAGTGATTTTTAAATAAGATTTTGTTAGCTGATTTTACTTGTTTTTACTTGTGGCAATAAGTTTTGTCTCCCATAAGAATCAGTTGATTTGTTATTCAATTCATAAAAATACAATTAGCAGATAAATACACATTTAATTACAGCACAAAACAAAACAATATTTGTATTTCCGCAGGCCAAAGTCAGTATCTGACTTTTTGAACACAGAAGATTTGTATATTACAATGTAAATAGAAAGACTTTTTAAAAAGGTTTTAGAAGTATAAAAGTAATTATTTCAAAAAAGGTGTCTTCTGGTGAAATGGCATATCACAATTTTGTTAAAAGGTTAATGGAATTTAGATATTGATTGGTTGAATTTTACAGCATATCAACCCTTGTTGGGTTATTTTATGCTAAAGACATTGTTTTATTCATTCTTATTGAAGAGACTTTTTAAAAAAGTTTTAGAAGTATAAAAGCAATTATTTCAAAAAGGTGTCTTCTCAGTGATCATTGGCATGTTACTATTTTATTAAAAGGTTATTGGAATTTGTATTATTTCTCTGGACACATGGCACAATGGATAATGGGTTGAGTTAATACAGTTCTAACTGACAATCATCGGTATGTTGCATGTTCAATCCTGGCCAAGGTAGTAATAAAATACTTAAAATAACACTTGTACCCGGTAATGGTTAATGGAATGAGACCTGTCTACCCCGGTGGATTGAAGAAAAAGTTTGGTTTGAAGTTCTGTGTAACTATAAACGTTCTGTTAGGGAGAGTTATCTCCCCTAACGATCTGGAACACATATACTCATATGGTATATAGTATATATAAACATCCAATGTACACAATTTTTGGTAACATTATAGTATGTGGTCTACCTTTTGAATGTGGCCTACAAAATCATGTCTCTCTTATATTATGTGACCTACCATAAAAAGCATATTATAAGGTTATAACAATAACTGCTAACCCTAACCGAATTTTAGAATATTTTAGAATTGAATAGATCTCTGTAAATTATGGATAAATTATTTTTTAATTATTTTTAATTACTATATATAACTTATGACTGAATTGTATTTCTTGAAATTGAATATATGTAAAAAAATAATTAGTTTCAATGAATTGCCTACTACTTATTGAGTCAGTAAGCCTATATCTATAAATATGACAGAAGGTTCCTGAGTTTGACAAGAAACACCTGAAGACACATCGACTGAAATGTGTATATAACTATAAAGATGAGGACAATAGTCCGAATAATCCAAATGGAATTTGTATTATTTAGATTTTTTGGGGCTGTTGTCCTCATCTTTACTGTTATATACACAAATTGGGTTACATCATGATTCTTGGCACCAATTAATCTACACATATATAATGGGCAGTTGTGTGTATGTATGTCTGGAAGAAACTACGAAAATAAAACAATTAACGACAAAGTAGGACAAAATACACATTCACAATCACCATGGATCCAGTAAGAGTCATCTATACATATATAAAGGGCAGTTGTGTGTGTATGTATGTCCTGAGGAAACTTCAAAAATAAAACAATTAACGACAAAGTAAATATATATACACATTCATTATCACCAGATCTTGGTCTTGGAGTAAAAATAATGAAGATTTGATTTAAATTCGTGAAGATGATTAAAAATAAAATTTAAATGATAACAGCATAGAACCTTTTTTTGCATTTAATATTGTAAATAGTAGACATTAATTTTTCTTTTTAGAGTGGCTGGATCAACGTAAGGTCTTTTTTATATGGAGATTTTAATTGGGCATCCTGCGGTGATCCAACTCACGATTCAGCAATAATGGACCTGCAAGACCTACTTTTTAAAAAAAGATCCTCTTCCCAGGTGAGAATTTGAGTCCAACCGAATTAAACACCAAAATTTGAAGTGTGCTACTAGAAAGGGTAATTTTCAGCCCAGTAATATTCAAAGTGGAGAAGTTCCAACATGTAGTTTATATGAAAGAGCATGTCTCTCCAGGACTGGCCTGATGAGTCATCTGAGAAAACACAAGGATAGAGTGTCTAATGCTACTGGCACCTAACTATGATGATAAAAAAAAATGAATAAATAAAAAACAAAACAGGAAATGGTCTTACTCGAATACGAGTTGACAGCCATTATTATTATTATTATTATTATTATTTACTCTTTTTAAGTTTTCACATTAGCATTAGCTGATGGTCTTTCACTGGAGTCTGAGTGACAGCAAGTCTCCTCAGGTCTCCAGAACTCTTCTGAGTATTCTGGCAGATTGCAGCAGTGCAGTGTTCTGAATGGTTTCAATCCTTCCTCTGATTTCCAAACTTTCCAAACCCTTTTGGGACCGTTCCAAGTGCACCAACTACAATTGGTATCACTAATTATTATTATTATTATTATTATTATTATTATCATTATGCATAGGTGTCCACAGGAGAATGTCATGAATTCATCCTTACTTACACAGCATGTTCCATTTGTCTCACACTCTCCAGAGCTCCAAAATAGGTTGGTTGGATTTTATGGCATGTCAACTCTTGGGTTATTTTATGCCAAAGAGGTTTTGTTTTATTCATTTTTGTTGGGTATTCAATTTTATTCAAACTTTTTTTTAAAACAAATAAACTCATTTTTTGATCAATGTAACTCAAGATAGAACCCTAACAAGTACTACCATTCTGGGTCAGAGTGGACCTGGGAGTAATGGTGATGAAGGGATACGCCACACTCTCCAAAGCTCAGAATTAGAACTTCACCAGTAGATGCAGTTTAACACTAAGACCTTCAGCCACTGCGTTCTAGTACATACATAAAAAAAGGGTTGGGACAATCATATAGACCAGGCAGATCGTTTTTGCTGTGAACCACCACACCTACCGTTAGCTCCCAAATTTACTGCACAGATCAGATTACCCAATCTATGCTACTCATATACTGAGTTAGCAAGGACTGGTAACAAACCCGGAACCTTGCGGTTCTTAGACAAGTGCTCTACTGGTGGAGCTAAACTGGCTCCTTAAGGGGTATATATATATAAACATAAGTATTACATGAATATTATAAGTAGAGTCATCAGGGTGGCCTAAAGTTGGTATCAGCTAGACAGTGAGGGAGTCTATGTCCTTTTCACAAGCACTAAACCAAGGAGATTGTTTTGGCGTCTGAGATGGAGCACCATACCTACTATAAAGGTCCTCACTTTACCACACAGATCCTTGTGCTACTCATATGCTAAGTTGGTGAGGGTTAGTATTGAACCTGTAACCTTATGGTTTCTAGTCAGACACTACTGACTGAGCTAAACTGGTACTGTTACATAATCTATGCGGTTGCATAAGATTATTGTCAATCCCCTGTATTTCTAGAGGGATGGCCCTTTTCATATCACGGGCGGGACTTTGCATGGAATAGTACAGAAAGCCCCGAAATATGTGAAGTCACGTGGGACCTGGTTGAGTCCTCAGTTTCAGTTGGATGTCAGGCAGAGAGGATGTCCTGCCTTAACTGGAACTCACACTGCATACGCGTGCTATGTTAGTCAGATATTTAGTTACATGAAATGTATAGTTAAGTAAATAAAAAGCTTAAGAAAATAACATGGTGTTGTGTTTGCTGAATGTCTTGGTAACAAGACTGATATAGAAGAAGAAATGAGTTAAGTGCGATCGACCAGCCAAGACGAAGTCCCTAAGATGTTAGAAGAGACACTAGAAGAAGAATAGAAGAAAGTAAGTAAAGAGGTATGCAACAGTACTACCGGCACCTTAATGAGTACATATATAAAAATATAAGTATTACAGGAATATTATAACAATAAACATGAGTATTGAAGAATAATCAAAGTTCCAATTACTGTTGAATTGGGAAGACATGGCAACAAACGGTTGTAACCCAATACAAACCCAAATAGTCGCAATGTCTACTGCAGAATGACAGGGTATTTATAAAACTACACAATATCATTCAAATCAAGCAGCCAATCAGAACTCAAGGAATGGAATCACCCAAATCACCCAAATTCATGAATGGATCATTCATGATTTCTATAGATACCAACTGTCTTGGACACTGCTTCAGTTGACTTAGTTAGCTGCTGTTATTCAAACCAACAGTAGACTAACTGACCTCAATAGGTATGACATTAAACTATCTGATGGTGAAGTTCCAGTTCTGGAGCTCAGCAAATATGGAGCACCCCTTCATCACTACTGCTCCCAGGTCCACTCTGACCCAGAGTGGCAGTACCTGTTAGGGTCCCATCTATGGATTAAATAGAAAAAATATTGACTTTAAAAAAAAATTGAGTACCCTTCAAGAATGAATTAAACAAAAATATCTTCAGCATAAAATGACCCAATGGGTTAACGTACCATAAAACCCAACCAACCAATATATAAAAACACAAGTATTACAGGAATATTATAACAATAAACATATTCCAAACAGATGAAATGTACACAGTGTTTTATAACAAAGCAATGTATCAAGATAAATCAAATTAGTGAAAGTCTTGTGTTCTTTAGTGGGTTTCATCTGAATAGAGAAAGACAAAAGGACAAAGCCATTTGCCAGACGATGAGACCAAATCTGTTTTATGAACAGAATTGCAAAAAAGAAAGTCTGATCTGTTCTCTAAAACAGGAAATCAAAAGAGGAAGACAAAGAACTCTAGTCTCTCATATAAACAATGTACTCTGGATATTCAAAAACATACCACCTCCCCCAATCCAAAGGAAAACAATTATTTATTGTCTCCCTAAAAGGTCTTCCTTCAGTTGATGGGTGTCACTGTTTGTAAATAAAGTAAAGTAGGCAGAATGGCCAATTGTTAGTTTCAGCCAGACAGCAAAGGAGCCTATCTCCTTTACACTAGTGATAGTCCAAAGAGATTGTGTCTGAGGTGGAGCACCACAACTACCATCAGTCTGATCTGTTCTCTAAAATAGGAAATCAAAAGAGGAAAACAAAGAGATTTGGTCTCTCATATAAATAATTAGAATCAGCTACCCAGTGTTGCCTGGGTAGAGGTGGGGAATAATAAAAAGTTAGTCTCGCAGATCCATTGATTGTTTTGGTCTTACATAATTGATTTATGTTTTAACCACGAATGCAACCAATGACTTTCTCTTCTCTTACTATTCAAATCCTAATTTTTAAATATCTTCACAGATATAAGTAAAATTTTCATTATTTTTGCACAAAAAGCAAGCTCTGGTGATAGTGAATGTGTATATATATTTACTTTGTTAATTGTTTTATTTTCATAGTTTCATCCGGACATACATACAAACAACTGCCCTTTATATATGTAGATAGATAGATGTATATGGATTGTAAGGTTCAAGGTTATAACAAAGTCATAACTAGTTGAAACATAAACTCCGACACGTCTGTGGGAAAAAACATTTTATATAGATAACAGCACATGAATATGACAAGATACATAAACAATAGAATAGTGTACATAAACATACATACATAAAAGGACTGGAGCGTCCATACATAAAGATCACTTACTAGTGAGGGGGGAAGGCCGAAGCCCCCCACGAGGAGGGTGACAATGGTCTAACCCATGTGTATGCCTACGAGCAGAAGTAGAAAAGAGGGAGAAGCATTTGAATCAGCCGCTTAAATACTCTAGCCCCTGGTGAGAACCAGCAGCAACCCAGCGGGAAGATAACTCTTACAGGCAAATGTGAAGATAATCCCCACAGGATCTTCAAAACACCCCAGTCCCACCCCAAGAGAAAACAATTATTTATTGTCTCTCTAAAAGATCTTCCTTCAGTTGATGGGTGTCACTGTTTGTAAACAAAGTAAAGTAGGCAGAATGGCCAATTGTTGGTTTCAGCCAGACAGCAAGGGAGCCTATCTCCTTTATACTAGTGATAGAACAAAGGCTTTTTGTGTCTGAGGTGGAGCACCACATCTACCACCAGCCACCCACTTTACTGCACAGATTCAACCTTGTGGTTTTGAGGCAGATGCTCTACGGACTAAGCTAAACGAGCCTCTTATTTGTATATAGTGATTAATTGATTAATTTTAACAGGATGTCAACCTGTCTAGGGTTATTTTATACCTAGAGAATAGAGAATCTTGTTAATTTTACATTTATATTTTGTGTAGTTGTTTCCTAAGAGTTTTTTTTTTGTACACAGTCCTATGGTTTGTTTGTTTTTGTTTTATGGCATATCAACTGCCATGGGTCATTTAATGCCGGAAAAGTTTTGAAAGTTTTGTAGCAATAGTTTGGAAGAAAAATCTTTTAAACTCAATGGGTTTTTTTTTTGTAAACAAATTTTCAATTTAACCCATAGATAGGGCCCTAACAGGTATTATCACTCTAGGAGAGTGGTCCAGGTTGGTTGGTTGATTGGGTTTTACGGTATGTCAACCCCTTGGGTTATTTTATGCTGAATACTTCTATTGATAAAAAAATGTTTAATGCTAACAAAGTTTTGAAATAATTTCATTTTTAATGGATATTACAATTTTGTTTATAAACTCATGTTTTCTATTTAACCCATAGATGAGTCCCTAACAGGTACTACCACTCCGGGTCAGAGTGGACCAGGGAGCAATGGTGATGAAGGGGTGCTCCACCTTCCCCAAACCTCTAGAACTAGAACCTCACCATCAGATAGAGTTTAACGTCATTCCCAGGACATGTAGACCCACAGCCACCGCCTTCTAGCACCCATATGATAAAAAGGGTTAGGGGTTGCCATAAGAGCAATAGGGTTGGGGCAATCATATTGGTGCTCAGGCTTGACATGACCAACTGATTAATCTCCAAACGCCCATCTAGCTTAAGTAAGGGCCTAAGTGGAGTGTTGCAGGTCATGTACTGCTCAGCCACCTGGGTTCAATCCTTAGGCATCACAGGTCGCTAGCCATGGCCAACAGGTGGGCCCCATTGGGGGGGGGTATACTCCTCTGCAGAGGTGCAGTCGGTGTATTCTAAAGCCCCAGCTGACAGGGCAGCATAGCTGGAGGGAGAATGGTTGGATTCATAACTTTCCCAAGGGTATTAGTGCTATGTGGCTTCGTCCAGGATTTGAACTTGGGTCGACGGATCCGTTTCCTAAGACTATAACCATTATACCTCCAACTATTTGATCTTTGATCTGGATGTCCCGTACGTGTTTGAATGAATAATTAAAAAAAGAAAAATGCTTAAAATCAATGTATTCAATATGAATATGATTTGTGTACTGAAGAAAAAAAATGAGTCAAAACCAGGACTGAAGGCCGATTTTCAAGGCAAGTCAAAACTAATTATTTCACTTAATTTCCTTCATTTGACCTTTAATATCAAATCTTCAGTTTTTTTGTAAATCACATTTATAGTATTCAATAGGCTTCAAATTCATAAACATTTAATAGAATTTCACATTTTATCAAAGAAAAGAAAAGCCTCAATAAATGTGGTTTTGCGTTATTGCATATATAAGACTAGAAGCGGCTACCCAGCATCACTTGTATAAGGGGGAGGGAGACAAAAATCCCTGGTGTATTGATTTGTTTACTTTTGAGATTTACAAATGCTGGACATTTTAAAGTAGAAATTCAATGCTGTTTCTATGTATATTTCAATTTTTAAATATATTCAAATATAAATCAAATCTTTATGATATTTGCACAAAAAACAAACAAAAAACGGTGATATTTAATGTGTGTACATATTTACTTTGTCATTGTTTTATTTTCATAGTTTTATCCATACATACATACATACATACATACCAACTGCCTTTATGTAAGTATAGATAGATTGCTCACACTTACATACTTATGTGTGTGTGTGGATGTTTTATTGAAGACTACAGATAAATTTTTAATTTAATATATTTTTAGTAATGTTTTCTTGTTTTGCTAAATCAAGAGAAAACTATTAAACATTTTTGTTTTGTTTTAAACAAACCTTGTCCGGTCTTCAATAAAACGTGTGTATTTTTTCTTGTCTGGTCTTCAATAAAACCTGCTTAAATGAAAAATTCATATCTGTCTGTCTGTACCTACCTCTACATCTATCTATATGTTTGTCTGTCTACCTCTTCATCTATCTATCTGTCTGCCTCAACATCTATTTATCTATCTGTCTATCTCTACATCTATCTGTCTGTCTGTCTGTCTACCCCTGTCTGTCTATCTCTACTTCTACCTCTATCTGTCTGTCTATCTCTACTTCTACCTCTATCTGTCTGTCTATCTCTACTTCTATCTGTCTGTCTGTCTACCTCTATCTGTCTACCTTTACCTGTCTGTCTATCTCTACATCTATCTATCTGTCTGTCTGTCTACCCCTGTCTATCTCTACATCTATCTATCTGTCTGTCTGTCTACCCCTGTCTATCTCTACTTCTACGTCTATCTGTCTGTCTGTCTGTCTACCCCTGTCTATCTCTACTTCTACCTCTATCTATCTGTCTGTCTGTCTACCCCTGTCTATCTCTACTTCTACCTCTATCTGTCTGTCTGTCTGTCTACCCCTGTCTATCTCTACTTCTACCTCTATCTGTCTGTCTACTTCTACCTCTATCTGTCTGTCTACTTCTACCTCTATCTGTCTGTCTACCTCTACCTGTCTGTCTACCTTTACCTGTCTGTCTATCTCTACATCTATCTCTCTACATCTGTCTGCCTATCTATCTCTCTACATCTATCTGCCTATCTATCTCTCTACATCTATCTGCCTATCTATCTGTCTGCCTATCTATCTACATACACAATAAAACATACTTGCAAGATATGAAATATACTAATGAAAAATAAAACTGCAACACACTGAGTATATAAGATTTCAATTTCCTCAAGATGGAAGGTACTAGTAATATAATTGACTTACAGTAAATGTTCCCAACATGCAGATTAATGACGTGCACAGATTTCAAAGTAAGGGATATATTGACAACCCTTGGATTGAATATTAATACATTGGATATTCTCTTTGGGAATTAGGGTTAGCCTGAAATCTCACTGCACAAATCTAGGAGTGTTACTCATTCACAAAATGCTCATAGAGTTTGAAAATTTCATCAGAATATATACTACATCCAGTATATAAAGTGTGTGTGAGGTGTGTAGTGTAATACATACTGTTGAAGAAAATGGACTTAGCGACACGAGTTCAAATCCTGGATGAGGCTGTTTGCATTTCACATCTATTAATAATAGAGATTGGGTGTATTTCTGTCTGTAACCACAGGTAATTTAAGAAGAAGTGCATCCCGGTCTCCTGCCTCAAAAATTGCTACCCGGTGACTATCAAAATAACAACCCCAGCTCGTCGTAATTCTTGTTTATTTATCGTAATTTGTCGTAATTATTGTTTAGATATGAAGATGGATATATAGTTTGGAATAGACTGAGATAGATAAACAAACAAAATAATATAGATAGATATGAATAAATGAAGATAGATATTTTCGACAAGTAAATGTATTTGGGGGGGGGGGTCGCTTCTTTTTTTTGTCGTAATTCTTGTTTATTTAAACTAAAAACAAGACATTAAACAAACATGAATAAAAAAAAATCTTAGTATCTAAAGTAATATAGATAAATATGAACAAATTGAGATGGATAGATAGATATGAAGATGGATAGTTTTGAATAGACTGAGCTGGGTTGTTATTTTAATAGTCACTGGGTAGCAATTTTTGAGGCAGGAGACTGGGACGCACTTCCTCATGAATTACCTAACCAAAACTATGTCACCACTTACGTCACATTATTCTCTATGATTGCATATGTCTATTAATGAGTATTTAATTTATAGTCAAAATTATTGATATATAGAATAAAAACAACCCTGTGTTAAATACTTAAAATCTGAGTAAGCAATTTTAAAAATTGTTTTTTTACTCTCACCCCTTTTTTATCAGCAACAAGTAAACTAAAAAGTTTTAAAATAAATGAAAAACTATGATTTTATGTAAAATTAATGTGTAAAATATTTAAAATAAGTAATTAATAGATGCATGTAACATTTTATTTGAGGGGAATAGGACTATGTTTCCATTTCAATTAAATACAAAAATGTGAATCCTGATTTTTAGTGTAGCTTATCAGCCAAATTTTTATTTCTTATGAGTGCTGTCACCTCAGCTAAATAATGGACAATTCTGTTTTTATTATAAAAAAAGGGAAGAAAAAGGATATGCAACACAAAAAAAATATAAGGAAGAAAGAGTAGGGGACTGATAGAGAGAGGGGGTAGCAATAACCCTAATTTGTTTCAATCGAACATAATAAAAGGAAAGAAAAAAAAAGAGTGAGAGCATGTTAAATCAAGATTATTATACTTTTTACATACTGAACTAATTGCAATAGCTCTTTAGTAATCATATCAAACATTATGATAATTAAATTATCATACTGTGGTATATCCACAGGCCCTGCTAGTCAAGATTATTATACTTTTTACATACTGAACTATTTTGCAATAGCTCTTTAGTAAACATATCAAACATTGTAATAATTAAATTATCATACTGTGATATATCCACAGGCCCTGCTAGTCAAGATTATTATACTTTTCACATGTTGAACTATTTTGCAATAGCTCTTTAGTAAACATATCAAACATTGTAATAATTAAATTATCATACTGTGATATATCCCAGGCCCTGCTAGTCAAGATTATTATACTTTTTACATATAGAACTATTACGCAATAGCTCTTTAGTAAACATATCAAACATTGTAATAATTAAATTATCATACTGTGATATATCCCAGGCCCTGCTAGTCAAGATTATTATACTTTTCACATGTTGAACTATTTTGCAATAGCTCTTTAGTAAACATATCAAACATTGTAATAATTAAATTATCATACTGTGATATATCCACAGGTCCTGCTAGTCAAGATTATTATACTTTGTACATATTGAACTATGGCAATAGCTCTTTAGTAAATATATCAAACATTGTAATAATTAAATTATCATACTGTGGTATATCCACAGGTCCTGCTAGTCAAGATTATTATACTTTGTACATATTGAACTATTAAGCAATAGCTCTTTAGTAAACATATCGAACATTGTAATGACTAAATTATCATACTGTGGTATATCCACAGGCCCTGCTAGTCAAGATTATTATACTTTTTACATATTGAACTATTAAGCAATAGCTCTTTAGTAAACATATCAAACATTGTATTAATTAAATTATCATACTGTAATATATCCACAGGTCCTGCTAGTATTTATTAAAACCTGATCTGATGATATTTGTGTTCATTTTAGATGATGTTGATGATATTTGAGTTTGTTTATGATAACGACGACACTATTTGTATTAATTTCTTTCAGAAAATGTTTTAAGTTTAATGTTACTGTGATTTTGTATTTTTGAATTTAACCCTATAGAGAGAGAGAGACACACAGACAGACACAGGATTTATTGATTACTATTGATTTATTGACTGATTTGCATAATTATTTTTCCAAATCATCAATTCACCCAGGCAAGAAAAAAAAAACCCAAAACCAAAAAAATCAACAAAAAACAAAAGAGTTATGAACCGTGTTAGGAATATTCTCATTGATGTCCTTGAGCAAAAGATGTTTTCAATTTTTTTTTTCTGTCTTGTTTGTCACCTTCATTCCTTTTTGAATATTTTTGGTCTGTGCGCACATTTTTTTTGTTGCTTTGTTTTTTTGTTTTTTTGGGGTTTCTTATTTTTATTTCTTTGATTTTTCTTCCAACATCTTTAGTAAAATGTCAATAGTATTTTTGCTACTGTAGACTGATCACAGAAATTGCTAAATGAAAAAAAAAAAATTATATCAAGAATGTTATCACAAAATATTCATTTTAATTGTGGATGTTTGTAAAGTACATCAACAGATGCCGTGTTAAACATAAAAAAAAATAAATCTTATAATTTCGTTTTTTTTTTGTTTTTTTTTTAAAGTTTAGATTCGAAATTCAAAATATTTATCAGGTTGTCACTCAAAGACAAACAAAAAAACATTTGAAATGTTCTACAAACCAAAGAAAATGGAAATTCACAAGATTCTATTCTTGTGATTATTTTTACCATTTTTAATAGATTCTCAAAGACTTCTACTAATGCTTCATATTGTGATTAATTCTTTTTTATATTTTAGCATATACATGTGGAGGGGAGGGATATATATATATATATATATATATATGTATATATAGAATACTAAGTCCAATTACCGTCGAATTGGCAAGACAAGACGGCAAACAGTCGTAACTGAATACGATTCTGAGATGCTGTAAAGACCACTGAAAAGTGGCAGGATTTATGGAGCCTCAGAGGACCCTACAAACCAAGCAGCCAATCAGGACTCATGGAATGGACTCACCCAAATGCATGGGTGGACTGTTCTGAATTCCCATAAATACCAGTTGTCTTGACACTGGTGCAGTTGTGCTTGGCCAGTCACATTGCTCAAACCAATTGTTGACTGTCTAACTGACTTACTTCAATAATATATATATCTCCCTCACTTCCACATATAAAGCAAGACTCATCTGTTATTTAGAGATTTGAGTTCTCTACTGATCGTAACATACATATGATGATGTATTTATCAGTTAAAAGCTTGCTTCTTACTGACAGCTGAAGACGACCAAGGGGTTAAGGAGTCGGACTGATGAAAAGTCAGTCAGGTTTCGCTCACAGCTAGCAGTAGTTGCTAACTCTAGCCACACTGATGACTATATATATATATATATATATATATATATATATATATATATATATATAGAGAGAGAGAGAGAGAGAGAGAGAGAGAGAGAGAGAGAATGGGAAATGAATCCGAAAATATGAGGAAAAAATGATTTTTCCTATTATTATTATCATCATCATCATTTCAACTCCATCTGATTATCTTAATAATAATAATAATGTAAATCCGTATACATTTTGATAAACAGACCGAAACACATGTGTAAGTGATATCAATTAAAAGTGATATCGATAAAAATTCATTTTTATCCATCTACATTTCTTTCTTTACTCATTTTTTCCTCATCTATATATATATATATATATATATATATATATATATATATATATATTCACACACACACACACACACACAAATTTGGAGGTGCGTAGTATAATGGTTATCATTGAAGGGTTGGTTGCTTAGATTTTATGGCATGACAACCCTTGCTGGGTCATTTTATGCTGAAGATGTTTTGTTTTATTCATTCTTAATGCCCTATTCTTTTACTTGCACCATTGTTTGAGAAAATAGCATCAAATATCATCTACTAAAATGCACTAAAAATCCTCATTTTCTAAAGGCTAAATTTTGTGAAAACAAGGATTTTTAGTGCATTTTAGTGGTGCAAGTAAAAGATCTAATTTTTGGTATCAGTATTCAGTATACTAACACACAACTTTCACATAGATGGACAATTTGGTATTTTAACAAGGATTTTTAGTACATTTTAGTAGATGATCTTTGATACTATTTCCTCAAATAATGGTGCAAGTAAAAGATCTAATTTTTGGTATCAGTATTCAGTATACTAACACACAACTTTTGTATAGATGGACAATTTGGTATTTAACAAGGATTTTAGTACATTTTAGTAGATGATCTTTGATACTATTTCCTTAAACAATGGTGCAAGTAAAAGATCTCATTTTTGTATCAGTATTCAGTATACCAACACACAACTTTTGTATAGATGGACAATTTGATATTTTAAAAAAAGTGAAAAATCAAACTACCCTATTGCCCACCCCCTATCAACAGGTCATTTGTACTCCCCAATAAATCAGGCCTTTTTTTTGGGGGGGTGAGGGATCAACCAGTGAACTGTACTCACTTACACAATAAATGGTAGGTAATATGGCAACACTTTCTTCACAGGTAGAATGCCTAGAAGATAAACAGATTTATTAGTAAGATATATATCCAAATATGTCCCTTTGAAGATCCATGTCCTCTGGAAAAGGAGCAGTGGACACCTATGGGAAAGACACAATCTGGTGGACTAAGGCAATTATTTTCCTTTTCAATTTATTGGTTTATATATATATATATATATATATATATATATATTATATATATATATATATGAATGACAGGTTTTTCTTTGTATTTGTTTTCTTTTGATCAAAGGAGCAAAAGTTTTATCAGATACACTATCAGATCTACCAAAAAGAGTTTGTTATTTCTAGTTGAGTTTGTACAAAGAATACCTCAATAATGAAGTGTCAGCAGAAGCAATTTTGACTGGTTTTCTTTTGTATCAAGGGACATTTTTTTGGCAATTCTCACCTTTAGTTGACTAAATTCCTAGCAAATAAGGCAATTAGAGTAACCTCCCTTGACTCTCACTTTGAAACAAGCTGGTAGCCATTTTGAAAATCTCCGTGCAAAATACACAAATCTTAGAAATTTTTTCGAAAACAATACAACTGCATGCTTTAACACAAAATATCATAAAATGTGTTCTTAATAATAATTAAGTTCATTTCAGATAATGGGCATGCACAATTTTTATTCTAGGAATTTAGCCAACTAAAGGTGAAAATTACCCATTTTTCTTCTTCTCCAAGATTCAATTCTTATTCTGTCAATGGAATATCTAATTTTTTTTCATTAGTGGGGTTCATAAATGTAACACAATAGGGGAAAGAGAGAGATGTGGAGAGCCAGGAATGTAACAGTGACATGTAAATTAGCATGGAAAAGTTTTTAGGAAGAATGTAAGAATTATGTGTAGATTAGCATGGAAAATTTTTAGGATTAATCAGCACAATGCCACATGGTATTTTTCTATTGGTCGAGACGTGTCACATAGCTGGAGATCTGAGAGATATGGTGTGCCCCTCGATTGCCAGGGAAGGAGTAACAAAGAGTAGGAGAGAGAGGTGAGAGTGTAGAGTCAGTTTGGGACAATGTGTTGACTGAGTGAGATGTGTGTCTCGCTCAGAGGAGTTTGAATTTAAGGGAAAATAAAAACAAAATACTAATGATCTGTTCAATTGATTCACTAACACTTACAACACATCAAAACAATTTGGATTATTCAGGACTATTATCCTCATCTTTATTATTATTTGTACAATGTTTTGGCTGATGTGCCCTTCAGCTTTTCTTCAATGTGTCAATTGGACACCTAGCATAGAGGATATAGGTGTTGAGTTAATACAGTTCTAAGTAACAGTTATCTCTAGGCTGCATGTTCAATCCTCGTCAAGGGTAACCGTAAAATAGAATAATAATTAACACAGCTTAAAACTTGTACCGAGCCATGGTTAGTGGAATGAGAACAGGATATCCCCATGGATTGAATAAAGGGTTGGGTTCAAAGTGTCATGATGGCTCCTGATTACGACAAGGTTTCCGATTTCAAAAAGAAGTTTCCAGAGTTCAAGAAGTCTCCCGAGTCTGGCAAGAAATACCTGAAGAAGGCCAGAGGGTGCATCAGCCGAAAAGTGTCATATTGTGTTATTACTAAAAACTATAAATGGTAAGATGTCTCCTAGCATCCCAAGTTGCTTTCTAAACTCTAAACATCAAAGAATTACTAGTTAATTCAACATCAGATCCAGCAGCTGGATTCGAGCTTCTCGAGAATAGTTCCAATCCAGTGATAAGTATACAACAATTATTTTTATCATCAGCATGTTATTATCACTTCATTCCAACTGAGAATAGAATAATTAAAGTTCCAATTACCGTCGAACTGGGAAGACAAGGCAACAAACGGTTGTAACTGAAATACAAACCCGAATGTCACAAAGTCACTGCAAAGTGACAGTATATATAAGACTCCACAATGTCATTCAAATCAAGCAGTCAAGCAGCCAATCAAACTCAAGGAATGGAATGACCCAAATCACCCAAATTCATGAATGATCATTCTTGAGTCCTATTTATACCAACTGTCTTGGACACTGCTTAAGTTGTACTTAGTTAGCTGCTGTTATTAAAACCAACAGTAGAGTACTGACTTCAATAGAATCAAATCATGGGAAAACTGTAGACAATATTTAAATGTTTATGGAGGCGCGTGGTCTAATGGTTAGAGTCGTAGGAAATGGGGTCGTCTACCCAAGTTCAATTCCTGGACAAAGCCGTTTGCATTTCACATGGTGCTAATACCCTTGGGAAAAGTATGAATCCAATTCTCCGTCAAGGTATGGGTAAATAGTCGGGCAGACTGAACTCTTTAACCTTGGCTAGGTAACCAGTCTAGTAGAAGGAAAACTGATTTCAAACCTGCTAAACTGCTTATAAAAATGACATTGTGTCGCATCCTGCTCGTGCGGGGGGGGGGGGGGGGTAAATATATATTTAATTGTTTATTTAAATCTCTTTGAAATAATTTTACAAAATTGAGCTCACAAGAATTTTTTTACCTTTTGAACTTTATGATTGACTGATTAATTTTAACGACATGTCAACTGGTCTAGGGTTATTTTATACCTAGAAATTAGGGTATCACAATCATATTTGCTTTTTCTGCCTAGTTGTTTCTTAAGAGGGTTTGTTTTTTTGGGGGGGGGGGGGTTGTACAAGTCTAATCGAATAAATCATTTTAAAACAGTTGATTAATTGATTTATTGATTGATCTATTGCTTTCTGAATGACCCACCTAATTTCACAAGGAAAATAATGTTTATTAAAATTTTGTTTGTCTCATTTCATTCTCACTTTGTCAATCACACATACACATTCTCAAAATATTCAAATTTTGATTTGATTAGGCAATTTATTCAAAAAATATTTCAGTCAGAGCATTTATTCTAAATAAATGTTTACTCTAAATTAAAAAGGCTAATTTTTTTTTTCGTTAGTTTTTGTTTCACACATTGATCCCCCATACAAGTTTCTTACAATTTTTTCATGGAAAAAATAAATTTTACATTTTCGAAAAGATAATTCAATGACGGAACATATGTAAAAAAAAAAAAAAAAGTAGATACTCTGATTATTTCGGTAGTAGGACGTCTTACAGTTTGAAACTTAAATCTCGTAGATAAGAACATATTAATCCTTTTTTTTCTAAATTTTCTAAAGAATGTTAAAAGTTCCAGTTGTCTATATTTCTAAATTTTTAATCTTTTTATTTTTAGGGATTTTTTAAAAATTTATAATGTGTAAAATAAATGGTCCTATTCACTGGAAGGCAAAAACGTATTTATTTAATCAAAGAAAAGTTTCTGGGTTCAATACTGGCTCTTGCCAACTCAGCACATGGCTAGTGAAAAGGGAATATATATATATATATGCCCTATTTATTATTCCACCCATTCACCACAGGTATGATGTGACACAAGGCCATAAGTAAGGGGAGTTTATGATTAAGTCACATTGAAAACACTAGTTCCCACTAGATCACTGAAGTTAAGCAGCGATTAGCCTGTTCCATACATGGCTTAATATCTTTTTATTAAGAAAATTTTGATGCAAAGAAAAAGCTACAATTAATGACCAAAGTTAGCAAATAAAATTTGACAAAAATGAAAAAAAGTTTGGACCATATAACCTTTAGGCACCCCTTTTGCGATCTCAATTCGTGGGGACATTTTTTCCATTTACACCGTCAAAATCTGGTTAATTGTTAACAGATGATTTTTAGAGTTTTTTTTTTAAATTATAAAACCCCTAACTCTAACCCTAACCCCTAACAAACAACCGGATTTTGACAGTGTAAATGGAAAAAATGTCCCCACAAATTGAGATCGCAAAAGAGGTGCCTAAAAGTCATATGGTTCAAAAGTTTATACATCAAAATAATTGATCACTCTGGATGTTTTTAAAAGACACAATGCAACAAAACAAAGAAAAAAAATTACAGGAATTGAATTTTTATAATTTTAGAGTTCTACAAAGGTTTTTCTTTTGTTTTTCTTTTTTGTTTACAAGAACAACATTTTGCAGGTGTTCAGTATTTTCATCTGAAATAACTGTGTGACAACTTCACTATGATGTGGGGGAAAAATGAAAAAAAAATTACTACCTTGGTCAGTTGGTAGATTATTCCCTGAGCTGATAGGTGTGGCACCCCACCTTAGCAACAAAAAAAAATCAGTACCGTTATAGTATGTGGCCTACCTTTTTGATTCTGTTATAGTATGTGGCCAACCCAGTTTGAATGTGGCCTACATCAGTAAGAACATATTTATAGATATAAGTAGTAGGCAATTTATTGAAACTAATATTTTTCACATGTATTCATTTCAAGAAATGCAATTCAATCATAAGCTGTATATAGTAATTAAGAACAATTAAAAAAGAATTTATCCATAATTTAATTCTAAAATATTCTAAAATTCTGAAATAGGGTTAGCAGTTATTATAACCTTATAATATGCTTTTTATGGTAGGCCACATACTATAAGAGAGACATGATTTTGTAGGCCACATACTATAACAGAAATAACAACTAAACAAGTAGAACTTACTGTTGTTATGAAGGAAAGGTACAAGGCAATTATAAGGTTTATAATTGGGTTAACAGTTTATTGGTTAGTATTAAATGTCTTATAGTATACATTTCTGTAAATGTCTTTAAGAGTTGCCAGAGCATTTCTCCTGGCGGGATATATTTTTAGGTAATACAAAGAGGTTCAAGTACACTTATCTTGTTGTATTGGTCTTAGTAATTCTAAGTTGTTCGGTGAGGTCGCTGTGGTTCTGTTGTCCGATAAGGTCGCTGTGGTTCTGTCATGTCTTCTTGTGTCAGCTAGTTCTGCTCCCTTTGCCTACCGGGTCTGTTCTGTCGAATTTTAGGGGTCTGCCCCTGGCGTCTGATTCCAGGAACTAATAGGGGCAGATAACCCAATTTCTGATAACTATAATGGTACCAAAAAATCTCCATAATCTAGCACTAGTGAAAAGAGGAGAGACTAATACCAACAATAAACCACTCTGCAGACTTTACTTCTACTGCATTGGTATAACTATTTCCTTAGTTTTTGGTAATTCTTTTGTCTTGGAGTATAAAAAAAATAAGACTAAGAGGATTGAAAAATAACCAAGCTGACCCCCAGAGGTAAGCAGAATGTATGGTCAGAACTTATACTTGAAAACAAAATCAGTCAACCATCAGCTAGTATGCACCACCCCCTCTTCCTGCCCACTAAGTTGACTTATAGGAACCAAAGCCAGACTAGTCGAAGTAATCTTTCATCCCACCCCTCACCTATCAGTGCAGATCTGAACTCTGGCCTGGATCAAAAACATATGACCTAAGATGTCTCCAGCAGGCAGCGAGCAAAAGCAGAAGTGACCAGATCAGCAAGCAGGTGACCAATGCTACAAATGTCAACCTCTACATAGTGCACCAATGCATGAAAGGGTTCGGACACCTGACAAATATGCTGGTCAACCAACTAACCCTGATAGCACAGTGTTATGTAATAGGTTGCCATGAATTATACAAGAATATAGTAAGTAGTATATTAGGAAAAAACGAAAAAACACAGGTTTAAATGGGTTAAGTGGTGAGTTTATTGGCCGACGCTGCAGTGTTTCGATCTATTAATTAGATCATCTTCAGGGCATTTGTTGGTATATGGAAGGTGATAAGAAATTATTTATCACAAAAACAAGAAAAGCGAGTGGTAGTTGTTATTCAGTCCATTTAGAATTTTTTTTGAGGTTTGAAAAAAAAAAAAAAAAAAAAAAAAAAGGGACGGTTTTGAAATATGGTGTCAAATATTCTATTTTACTGCGTGGGTATGGGAGGTGTATGTGTATGTATCGAAAGGAAACATTGTGCATTTTTTAGGTGTGTGGTTGTGTGTGTGTATAAATTTTTTTTTTTGCGATGAACGACAGCGGAAATAAAGAATATAGTAAGTACCTTTTTGTAGAGAAGTTGGTGATTGTAGGCTATTGTTTATATCAGTGACCGAAGGTTTGTTTGTTTCGTTTTACAGCATTAAATGACTCACCAAGGTTGATATGCCATAAAACAAAACAAACAAACCTTCGGTCAATGATATAAATCAACCTCGGTGGGTCATTTAAATGCTGATTATGTTTTGAAATAAATTAATTCTAAATGGATTCTCAATTTTTTTTATAAAACATTTTTCTATTTAACTCATAGATGGGACCCTAACAGTTACTACCACTCCGGGTTAGAGTGAACCTGGGAACAATGGTGATGATGGGGTGCTCCAAATTCCCCAGACGTTCAGAACTGGAACCTCACCATCAGATAGAGTTTAATACCCAGGACATGTAGACCCTCAGCCACTGCCTTCTAGCATATATATGATAAAAGGGTCAGGGTAATAGGGTTGGGACAATCATATAGGTGCTAGGGCTTGACGTGAGTACGAAAAGAAGTTCCCGATTATGACAACAAGGTTCCTGATTCTGAGAAAGTTCGAGTTCGACAAGAAATACCTGAAGAAGGCCGGAGGGCACATTGGCTGAAACGTTGTACAGATAACAATGAAGATGAGGACAATAGTGAATAATCTAAATAATACTAAGAATAAAAGATAAAATCAATATATAGAATTTTTTTTTTATTAATAGATAAATGAATATAGTTAAGAGATTTATGTTTTAACTTTAAATCCCAAACAATGATGGGTAGCTTTGCAAGTTGATAATAAAACAATTGTATTAATTGAATATTGTCAACCATTTGTAAACTATTTAATTGATAGGATGAAGAAAAGTTATTTATTTAAAAAGTGTTTTAATCTATCAATTTTTTTTCTTCATCTGATTTTACCAATTTCACCCATTTCATTCATAACATAAAGAAGGGAGAAAAGAGGAAAAAAGAGAAAAAAGAAAAGAGGAAAAAAAGAAAAAAAAAAAGAAAGTATCACCACACAAAAAACAAACTTAAGCACGTCCATTTCTGATTTTCGTCTCTGAAGATAAAGTGTTCTTTGAAATCGATAAGACAATTTTTTATATTGCCTTCAAATTATTAATATATTATAACATACTTAACATACTTTTGTTCAGAATATATATATATATATATATATATATATATATTATATATATATAATCCTATTTCAACATATTACATCAATTTAGTGCAGCTAGACTTTTTAAGCTGCTTCAAGTCAGGATCTAAACTCAACCCATTTTTCATCAGTCAGAGCTTCTAACCACCGGGCTATCGGCACACCCACTAGCAGAAGGAAATTTTTACTGATAAATACATACTTATGTAAAGGGTGCTAAAGAGAGCTCTATCTGTTTTAAGAAGAGCCTTGTAATATATATATATATTATATATATATATATATATATATATATATATGAGGAAAAAATGAGTAAAGAAAAGAAATGTAGATGGATAAAAATGAATTCTATCGATATCACTTACACGTGTTTCGGTCTGTTTATCAAAATGTATACGGATTTACGTTATTATTATTATTAAAATAATCAGATGGAGTTGAAATGATGATGATAATAGGAAAAAATGCATAAAATGTTCCGTATTTTTCCTATTATTATTATCATCATCATTTCAACTCCATCTGATTATTTTAATAATAATAATAACGTAAATCCATATATATTTTGATAAACAGACCGAAACACATGTGTAAGTGATATCGATTAAAAGTGATATCGATAAAATTCATACACACTCACACACACATATATATATATATATATCTCAACCGCTCTGCACGAGCTGGATGCGACACAAGGTCAATTTCTTAAGCAGCGTTTAACAGATTTGAATTAAGAGTTTTCCTTCTTCTAGACTAGTTACCTAACCAAGATTAAAGAACCCATTCTGTCCTACTATTTACCCATAGGAGGTAGAGTAGTTGGATGCATACTTTTCCCAAGAGTATTAGCACTATCTGATATGCAAATTACCAATTACTTTTACCAATTTGATTATTTTGGGGGGAGTCAAATTGTTTCATTTTTAATCATTAATTGCTTAACTCTTATTACACGTTTCTCTCATTCTTTTCCTATCACTTATCCCCCCTCCTTTTCCTTTTTTCCAATTTACCCCCCCCCCCTCTTAATAACAAATCTTTCTCTTTCATTTTTTTTCTCTTTCTATTCCTATCATTTACCCCCAGTTTTTTTAAAGTTCCCCCTTTTTAATTTCACTTGACACCCCTCATTATTTTTCTTTCTGTTCCATCACTTTCCTCAATTTCACCCTCCCACTTAATTGCACATCTTTCTCTCTCTCTCTCATTCTTTTCTTTTCCTATCCCTTCTCCCCCTCCACTCTTCCCTTTACTCGATATCACCTCCCTCTTAATTACACATCTTTCTCTCTCATTCTTTCTTTTCCTATCCCTTCTCCCCCTCCACTCTTCCCTTTACTCGATATCACCCTCCCTCTTAATTACACATCTCTCTCTCTCATCATTCTTTTCCTATCCCTCTCCCCCTCCACTCTTCCTTTACTCGATATCACCCTCCTCTTAATTACACATCTTTCTCTCTCATTCTTTTTTTCCTATCCCTTCTCCCCTCCACTCTTCCCGTTACTCGATATCACCCTCCCTCTTAATTACACATCTTTCTCTCTCATTCTTTTCTTTTCCTATCCCTTCTCCCCTCCACTCTTCCCTTTACTCGATATCACCCTCCCTCTTAATTACACATCTTTCTCTCTCATTCTTTTCTTTTCCTATCCCTTCTCCCCCTCCACTCTTCCCTTTACTCGATATCACCCTACCTCTTAATTACGCATCTTTCTCCCTCTCTCTCTCATTCTTTTCTTTCATTATCCATTCTCCACCCTCCCTCTTAATTACATCTCTTTCTATCCTCTATCCACTCCCTTTCCTTTTCTCAATTCACCCCTCCCTCTTAATAACGCATCTTTCTCTCTCTCTCATTCTTTTCCTATCCCTTCTCCCCCTCCACTCTTCCCTTTACTAGATATCACCCTCCCTCTTAATTACGCATCTTTCTCCCTCTCTCTCTCTCATTCTTTTCTTTCATTATCCATTCTCTAACCTCCCTCTTAATTACATCTCTTTCTCTCTATCATTCTATTTCTATCCTCTATCCACTCCCCTTTCCTTTTCTCAATTCACCCCTCCCTCTTAATAACGCATCTTTCTCTCTCTCTCATTCTTTTCTTATCCCTTCTCCCCTCCACTCTTCCCTTTACTCAATATCACCCTCCCTCTTAATTACACATCTTTCTCCCTCTCTCTCTAATTCTTTTCTTTCATTATCCCTTCTTCACCCTCCCTCTTAATTACATCTTTCTCTCTCTCATTCTATTTCTATCCTCTATCCACTCCCCTTTTCTCAATTCACCCCTCCCTCTTAATAACACATCTTTCTCTTTTTCCTCTCTTATTATCACTACTTTCCTTACAGTTCTCTCCCTTTGTGAAATTCACTTCCTTAATTATCTTCCCTTTTCTCATTCCCAATCTCTAATCCCAGCCTCCCTTACAACCTCTCCTTCTCTCTCTCTCTTTCCTTTTATAATTATTTTTGTTTTACTCTTTATCTAATTCATTCGTTATTTTATCCCAGATTCTATTTATTTCCACAAAATTTTCCTTTGGTGTCTCTCAGTTCCTTTTTATTTGTCTTTGCTCTTCCCAGTAATTATCTTCCCTTTGTGCAGGCTTCGCCCACCAGGTGGCATCAGTATAGCTTCTTTATTGTGTAAAGTCAAAGAAGCTCAGCACAAATTGTTTCGTTGTGTCTAGAAGGAATTGGAAGAAGATTAAAGTTTGTCTTGTGCCAGCTTCCATGCCCTACCCACCCCACACACACTGTTGCTGTTACTGCCAATGATGATGAGGATTGTGATGATCATTATGATTATGTTTATATTGATAGTAGAGGTGCGTAGTGTAATGGTTAGAGTCATAGAAAATGGACTTGTCAACCCGAGCTCAAATCCTGGACAAGGCTGTTTGCATTTCACATAGCGCTAATATCCTTGGGAAAGGTATGTATACAACTACTCTACCTCCAGCTATGGGTAAATAGTAGGGCAGATGGGCTCTTTAACCTTGGCTAGGTAACTAGTTCAAGGAGAAGAAAAACTCTGAATTCAAACCTGTTAAACTCTGCTTAAGAAATTGACCTTGAGTCATATCTTGTTATAGGGTCGATAAATATATATATATATATATATATATATATATATATATTATAAAGTTTTAACCATGAATGGTGACAGACAGGTCAAGAGTTAAGAATGAAATGAACAACTTGAAATAGGAATAAAAGACATGTATTACAGATATATAACAATAAGGTTGCAAACTTTTAGTTTGTCTGCACAAATGTTTACAATTTGTCCACTTAACTGAAATCCTGAGGTAGGGTGAATTATCGGAATCCCCTGCTATGGCTTTATCTGGTCATAATGCTGGATATGAGAGACGTTCAATTTTGTGGTCCGTCTTCAATGCTGGTCGAGTAGAAAAGGGAAAATTTCCGACTTTGAGTATGCCGCCAAAGTATTCTAGCCTGTGATTGGTTGGTTCCATAGTGAGGCTCATAGTCAAGGATGATAACTCCTGCCTCAGATTTCTTAATAATATTGATAGGATTTTGATAACAGCTAAGTAAACCTGTGGAAAAGCCATTGTTTAATTAGTATATATAGTAGTAAATAAAGTCAGTGTAGTGGACTATTGTCAGTATTAGCCAGACAGTGAAGGAGTCTATCCTCTTTTTACTAGTACTAGACCAAGGAGGTCATTTTTGCATCTGAGTTGGATCAACTCCCCATTCTATCACACAGATCCAAGCTGTGCTACTCATGTGTGTAGAATAATCATACTAATTCCAATTACCGTCAAATTGGCAAGACAAGACAACAAGCAATCGTAACCCAATACGATTCTGGTATGCTGCTAAGACTACTGCAAAATGGCAGGATATTTATGAAGCCTTAGAGGATCATACAAACCAAGCAGCCAATCAGGACTCAGGGAATGGAATCACCCAAATGCATGAGTGGACTATTCTGAATTCCCATAAGTACCAGTTGTCTTGACACTGGTTCAGTTGTGCTTGGCCAGTTGCTATTGTTCAAACCAATAGTAGACTGACTGACTGACCGACTTACTTCCTTCAATAATGTGCTAAGTCGGCAAGGGCCAGTATCAAACCCAGAACCTTTTGGTTTCTAGACAGATGCTCTACTAGCTAAAACGTCCCCTACAAAGTAGGTGGAGTAGCTTGCTGTTGGTATCAACCGAACATCAAAGCAGTCTATTCCCTTTTCACTAGTACTAGACCAGGGAAGTTGTTTTGCATCTGAAGTGGAGTGCCACACCTACCATCAACTCCCCACTTTACTGCACAGATCCAAACTGTGGTACTCATGCACTGAGTTGACAAGAGTTGATTTAAAACCCGGAACCTTGTGTTTCCTAGGCAGATCTTCTATCAACTATTATGCCTTTACAACAATCCATTGCTAACAGGTGGCCCAATTAAGGGAATTTTACCCCTCTGCAGAGGTGCAGCCAGCATATTCTACAGCCCCAGCTGACAGGGGGTGGGGGTGGGGGTTAAATTTCCTTAATCAGGCCACCTGTTAGCAGTGGACTGTTGTAAAGGCATAATTTTTTATCATCACAGAAAGAACTAAACAAGTGCCATTTAGAGAAATTTATTTACAGAAAGGAAAGAAAAAAAGTGGGAGAGAGTTAAATCAGTATTGTTATAGTATTATTTGGATTATTCAGACTATTGTTCTCATCTTTATTGTTATCTGTACAACGTTTCAGTCGATGTGCCCTCCAGCCTTCATGTATTTCTTGTCGTAATCAGGAACCTTCTTTTTGTTATCGGAAGCCATCATGGAACAATAACAAAGATGGGGACAATAGTCCAAATAATCCAAATAATACTAATTATCAAGTCTCATCTCAAAAATTCAGAAAAATAAGATTATTATACTTTTTACATTTTGAACTCTTTTGCAATAGCTCTTAAGTAAACATATCAAACCTTATAATAATTGAATTATCATACTGTGGTATATCCACAGGTCCTGCTATTTATTGGTATACTATCTTTTTTTATGCAGAATTAAGAGATTCTATAATGAGGATTTTTAATTACTACAATAGAGCATCATGTATATTGAAGTCAGTTAGTCTACTGTTGGTTTGAATAACAGCAACTAGCTAAGCACAAGTGAAGCAGTCTCCAAGACAGTTGGTATTTATAGAAATCAAGAATGATCCATTCATGCATTTGGGTAATTCCATTCCTTCAGTTTTGATTGGCTGCTTGGTTTCTATGATATTGTGGAGTTTCATAAATACCCTGTCATTCTGTAGTAGAATTTCAACAAGACGGGATTGAATTAAGTTACAATCACTCGTTGCCGTGTCTTACCAATTCGATGGTAATTGGAACTTAGTATGACGGAGAATGAAAAAGAGCAAGACATTGTCTTGCCTGCCGGGATCGAACCCGCGTCCTCCCGCATGCAAAAACAGATGCGAATTAGGCACTGGACGGATGCGAAGTGCCAGGATGTTTCGGTAAATACGTACATAAATAACATGTGAGTCGAGCGCTAGGCAGTCAGGAGTTGCAGTAGCAGGTTGACTGACGTGAACAACCGAGTAAAGAAATGTGATTTTGAACTGCTAAAAATTATTTCCACTAAGATGACGGATTTTGCAGCTGCTAAACGAAAACGAAGAGCGTGTTGACCAGGGGAAGGTTTGGCTTGCTGGAAGACTGTGGACTCGCTAGTTTTTGTTTTTGCCCCCCCCCTCTTGGTGGGAGCTTGTTGATATGAACATCTATTTCTCCCCATAAATTTCCCCCCCTTCCATACTTAGTTTGATTATTCTTCAATGTAAAAATAAAAAAACAAAACAATTAGTATTATTTCTTTAAGGATTTAATAGTTATTAGCTTATCACTTTGATAACAGTATTAATCACTGGAGGATTATCTAATAATCAATTTTATTACAGTGATAATTTGATAAAATTGGGTCTGAGAATTTTGTAATTATTGATATAATTTAAGAATAGTCAAGAGAGAATTTGTAATTATGCTGTGATTTGTAGATTGTTCAGCAATAAAATTGGCTAGAGTTAGGGTTATGGCTAGAGTAAGTGGGGTGTACTTTTAAGTTCATAAACGTGTCTAGCTTCACTCATCATATTGAAATAGGTTATATCTTTTCTATAGATTATGTAATTGAAATCTTACACTGTAGTTGCTTGAATTATCTTTATTTTGGAAGTCTGTCACAGACGATAATGACGTCACTCCATATCTTCAGTTGTGGACCCTCTGGGTAGCTCTTAGTCCAATTCTGGACTTGCACATGTGGACACACACACATGCAGGCAAAATTCCCATCTACATTTGGTTGTTCATGATGATGATGACGAAGACGTTACCACTCTGCAGTCCTGTTTATCTCGATATCGAGCTGCTTAGTTCCTGTGCGGCAGGTGTCTCACCAACCCTGTTTGTTGGAGGCCAGATCTTCCACACTTGAAGGTGTGATGGTACATTTCTTCAGCGTTGTCTCATCCCCAACACAACCTGGCGCTTGGGTGCAAGCACTGGGGCTTCCAGGGAGGCTTACCTCTCATGAAGTGACTCAATACTACCTGAGACAGCACCCTGCAGCAGCTCGGCAGCCCAGTTGTCTTGAACTTTCCCTGCCACTGGACTAATTGCGGGACTGCCAAGATAGTGGACTGGGGTCTGTGCAGCATCTTTCCACTGCATGCCACCTTTAACTTTAAACAATTGTTTATCTTAGTTAACATATAACAAAACTAAAATGATGTAATAGTTTAGGTCTATTTTTATTTCAGAACTGATCTGAAACAGATCTAATTTTATCTGAACTTTAACTGTTTCATCAATATTGTGAGTTTGCAAAAGTTCCCAGCACGTTTTTTTTTCTTTAAATTAGATGCACATTATGAAAAGAAAAAAAAACAAAAAACAAACAAAAAAAACAACATGGGAAAATTATTTTTATCTGTGTAAAAAACATTCAGTCACTGCTTTCTAACATATAATAGAAAGGGTGGTTGGTCGGTTGGATTTTACGGCATGTCAACCCTTGTTGGGTTATTTTATGCTAAAGATGTTTTGTTTTATTCATTTTTAATGGGTACTCAATTTAAAAAAAAAAAAAATTTTAAACTCATTTTTTTACTATTTAACCCATAGATGGGATCCAAACAAATATCACCACTCTGGGTGAAAGTGGAGTAATGGTGATGAAGAGCTATTGCAAAATACTTCAATATGTTAAAATTATAATAATCTTGATTTAACACTTTCTCACTTTCTTTCATTTTTTTCATTATGTTCAATTAAAACATTAGCATTATCGCTTCTGCACGCTCACCCCCTCCATTTTTCTTCTACTCTTTCTTTCTTATATTTTTTCTGTGTAGCATGACCTTTTTTTTTTCTTTCTTTATAATAAAAATGGAATGGTACATTATTTAGCTGAAGTGATGACACTTGTAAGAAATAAGAGTTTGGTGGATAAGCAACACCAGACAATTTACGTTTTTATCCTGGGCAATTTGGATGGTCTCATTTTTAAGCAGAAGACATTGTAAGATGACAAGTCGTACAATTAAGGTACACGAGTATTAATATATAGATGTAATAAAGATTATTAAAGGTAATGAGATTCTTATAATGGTACTCATGGTTATCATAATTGTTCTATTAGTGTTTGTAGTACAAGAAAAGGTCATTTATGAGGAAGTACGTCCCAGTCCCCTGCCTCCGAAATTGCTGCCCAGTGAATTTTAAAATAACAACCTCAAGTTTCGGCGCCACATCGGTGTTACTTGAAAGAAAACAACCAACTTAGGGTGTTAAATGTATTTTTTTTTTTGGGGGGGGGGCTCTTTTTAGTCTTAATTCTTGTGTATTTGTCGTAATTCTGGTTTATTTATCGTAATTTGTCATAATTCTTGTTTACTTATCGTAATTTATCGTAATAAAAGAAAATCTTAGTATTTAATAGATAGATAGATAGAAATTTCTATAAATAAACAAGAATTAAGACTAAAAAGAGACCCCCCCCCCTAAAATACATTTAACACCCTAAGTTGGTTGTTTTCTTTCAAGTACCACCGATGTGGCACTGAAACTTGAAGTTGTTATTTTTAAATTCACCGGGCAGCAATTTCGGAGGTAGGGGACCAGGACGCACTTCCTCATAAATTACCCAATGAAAGAAGGATGAGATCAAGATAAGTATTGATGGGGTAGATTTTGCTTTAAGTCATGGCATATCAACCCTTTCTGGTTATTTAATGCCGAACCAAGTCATTTTTTGATATCCGGTTGCTTATAGTACCTGATGTTGCTTAAATGGTCACTCATCTAAGTACTGAACAGGCTCATTGCTGCTTAACTTCAGCTGGTTATTTTACGGCATATCAAACCTTTTTGGGTCATTTAATGCCGAGCCAAGTCATTTTTGATATCCGGTTGCTGACACTACCCAATATTACTGAAATAGTCACCCATCTTAGTATTGAACTGCGTCATCACTGCTTAACTTCAGCTAGTTGGTTGTTTTAAGGTATATCAACTCTTTTTGGGTCATTTAATGCTGAATCAAGTCATTTTTTGACATCCAGTTGCTTACAGTGCCTGATGTTGCCGAAATTGTCACCCATCTAAGTATTGAACAGGCTCATTATTGCTTAACTTTGGTGATCAATTGGGAACCACTGATTTTAACTTGACTCAACTTAACTTAACTTGGAGCCGGGTTAGCTCAGTCGGTAGAGCGTTCGGCTAGAAACCACAAGGTTCCTAGTTCGATACCGGTCCTCGCCAACTCAGCGTATGAGTAGCACAGGGATCTGTGCGGTAAAGTAAGGAGCTGATGTTAGGTGTGGCGCTCCACCTCAGATGCTAAAACAATCTCCTTGGTCTAGCGCTATTGAAAAGGGGATAGACTCCCTCGCTGACTGGCTGATACTGACTTTAGGCCGCCCCGTCGACTTTACTTACTTTAACTGTAAGCTAGATAGGCTAGATAATAATGAGGACCCCATTGCATGCTGCTGCTGCTGCTGCTAGCAGTAAGGTAGGAAAAATATAAAAAAAGATTGAGATGATACTGTAATGATCCTGATAATGTTGTGGGTTGGAAAAAAAAGAGAAAGGGAATTGGGTACGAGCTTGTTGGAAGATTGGGGAATTCTTTGTGAGAAAGGATTTCCCTAACATCCACCCACCATCCCTTAAAAAGTGATGCTAATAATGGTTTTTGGTAACAATGCTTAGCAAATGAATTGAAAGGAAACGCCATATCAAGAAAGTGTGGGAATGTGTAGGAAGGGGATGTATGAAGAAAAAAGGATATTTAATAGGGAAGGTGGGAGAATTCCCATTGATGAAAAAAAAAAGGGGAAAATAAGGAAGAGGGTGTAAAAATTGAGACAAAAGAAAGGGGGAGGCATCAGCAGTAATGTGTTCAAAATAACAAAGATGAAGATACAAGTTCAAATAATTTAGCAAATAAGGTTATACTTCGTCTTAAATCTTCTAACACGAGAGCCCTGTTTATATAGGCATAAAATATGTCCTAGACAGGTTGATATGCCATTAAAATCAATCAGATATCACAAGGAAGGCTTTGGCATTAAATAACCAGTAATTGTTGATATGCCATTAAAATCAAGCCGATTATTGAAGTCAGTTAGTCTACTGTTGGTTTGAATAACAGCAACTAGCTAAGTACAACTGAAGCAGTGTCCAAGACTGTTGGTATTTATAGAAATCAAGAATGATCCATTCATGAATTTGGGTGATTTGGGTGATTCCATTCCTTGAGTTCTGATTGACTGCTTGATTTGAATGATATTGTGGAGTTTTATAAATACCCTGTCATTCTGCAGTAGAATTGCAACTATTCAGGTTTGTATTGGGTTACAACCGTTTGTTGCCATGTCTTCCCAATTTGACGGTAATTGGAACTTTGATTATTCTTCACAGATGACACAAGGAGGGTTTTGGCATTAAATAACCAGTAATGGTTGATATGCCATTAAAATCAATCAGATAACACAGGGAAGGCTTTGGCATTAAATAACCATTAATGGTTGATATGCCATTAAAATCAATCAGATAACACAAGGAAGTCTTTGGCATTAAATAACCAGTAATGGTTGATATGCCATTAAAAAAAAGAAAAGAAACCAAACCAGTGAGTAATAAAAAAATTCATTTTCATTGCTTAGTATCAAATAACTTGGATGGTGGGAGAACTTACTGGCTGAATCAGTGAATAAAAACAACAAAGGTGAGGATACTTGATTGAATAATTTATTGGATAATGAAAATTCTTCAACTCAAAACAAGAATTTAGTTCTTGAAGTGGAAGTGATAATGATGCTATTTGTAATGATATTTCAAAATCAGAATTAGTTCCTGCGTTAGAATCCCAGGTTGTACACATGCTGTGTGGAATTACCATTGTCCGACCTTTTTTTTCTAATTTTTAAAATTTTTTTACTTTCCCTTTTTTTAGACTGTTGCTTCACGTTTTGCCTCATTTTCAATTAATGAATTTTCTCATTTTCTCTCTTTTTGACTCCCATCAAGTGTCGGCACTGTCGCTTGCCAACAGTGTAAGGAATAACACCAAAACACATTAAAAATGCAAGATCAATCCAGTTTTAATTAATCGAATAATTTGATTACGGCATAAATTTGAAATGAGAAACCAGCAGGAGATTCACTAAAAAGAAACTTAAAAGGTTTTGCGATCCGAACATGGCAATAAGAAGTTCCTGGTTCAGCTTTACAAACAGATTGCGAATTTGTTTTTCTCGCCCTCAACTCCCCCAGCCCACCCCAATTTCTTTGCTTTTAATTATTTTTATTTTTTTTAAATTTTTATTTATTTTTATTTTTTTTGAGAATTCATTAAAATGTTTTATTTTAAAAGTTTGTTTCAGATGTTACTTCTATTTTGAGATCTCTAATTAATTTGCCATTGTTGTCTCAAAAATGGTGCAAGGTAGTATTGACTTTGTACTGCCAGTTCTATGTTATCTTCCAACTGGTTAATGCTCATGGTAAAAATTACAATGGAAGCTAATTGAATGAAAGGCGATGAGATATTAAAATAAAACAATTTATCATATCGTTAATCTAAAAGAAGACGTTTAAACAATTCAATAAGAGAAAAAAAATATCTATGGCAACCGTAAAAGGGACAAATGTAATGACCTGGCCTATTTATCTCCCTTGGCTCGCACACTATGAATTATTTTCAATATTAATGGGAACTCTCTATAATTTCAAATGTTATTTCTCAGAATTTTTCAGATGAGGCTTGATAATTAGTATTATTTGGATTTATTGAAGTCAGCAAGTCTACTGTTGGTTTGAATAACAGCAGCTAACTAAGTACAACTTAAGCAGTGTCCAAGACAGTTGGTATATATAGAAATCAAGAATGGCCCATTCATGAATTTGGGTGATTTGGGTCATTCCATTCCTTGAGTTCTGATTGACTGCTTGATTTAAATGACATTGTGGAGCCTTATATATATCCTGTCATTCTGCAGTAGACTTTGTGACATTCGGGTTTGTATTTCAGCTACAACCGTTTGTTGCCTTGTCTTCCCAGTTCGACGGTAATTGGAACTTTAATTATTCTTCAGGATTATTCAGACTATTGTCCTCATCTTCATTGTTATCTATACAATGTTTCAGCCGATTTGCCCTCCGGCCTTCTTCAGGTATTTCTTGATAGACTCCGGAACATATAGCATAGTGGATAAAGGAGTTAGGTTAAGACAGTTCTAAGTGACACTTATCTCTAGACTGCAGGTTCAATTCTAGTCAGGGGCAGCAGTAACATAGAATAATAATTAACACCTGTACCCCAGCTATGGTTAGCGGAATGAGAACAGAATACCCCCATGGAATGAATAAGTGTTAGGTTCAAAGTTCCATGATGGCTCCAGAGTTCGAAAAGATGGTTCTCAAGTTCACCGAGAAATACCTGAAGAAGTCCAAAGGGTACATTGGCTGAAACATTGTACAGATAACAATGAAGATGAGGACAATAGTCCAAATAATACTAATTTTGAATGTTATATGATCGATTTTAATGGCATACAAACCTATCTACACTTTATGCTTTGAGGTAAGAGAATCAGGTTTTCATGTTTATACAGCGTTTCTCTGAAAAAATATATATTTATATTTATGATATTTTAAGAGACCAGAAGATGAAAAGAAAATGAAAGTTAAATGAAATTAAATATATACTAATTTTATATTTATGATATTTTAAGAAGTGACTCAAAGAACAGTCAACAGAATTTTATGGGCTAGGGATACATGCTCTCATTCAAAGCTGGAACATTGCTATTGAGAGAAATGGTTATAGAATACTAAGTCCAATTACCATCGAATTGGCAAGACGAGACGGCAAACAGTCGTAACTGAATACGATTCTGAGATGCCGTAAAGACCACTGAAAAGTGGCAGGATTTATGGAGCCTCAGAGGACCCTACAAACCAAGCAGCCAATCAGGACTCAGGGAATGGACTCACCCAAATGCATGGGTGGACTGTTCTGAATTCCCATAAATACCAGTTGTCTTGACACTGGTGCAGTTGGGCTTGGCCAGTCACATTGCTCAAACCAATTGTTGACTGTCTAACTGACTTACTTCAATAACGGTGACTATGTGGAGAAGTAGGGATGTGATCCATAGAGGATGAGCTTCATTTTGATGTGTGATACATGTTTCTGTGTTGGTAGTTATACATGTCCTAAACAAAATAGCATTACTTTTTGACTCGCCCTCATAGGTTTGGTTTAAAGTTCCAAGATGGCTTCCAAGTATGACAAGAAACACCTAAAAAGGTGGGAGGGTGCATCGGCTGAAATGTCTATATAATAATAAAGATGAGGAAAAATTCAGACAAATAATAAAAATGAGTACAACAGTCCGAAAAATCTAAATACAAATTATCAAGCCTTATCTCAAAAATTCAGATAAATAATAAAGATGAGGACAACTGTTTGAAAAATCTAAATAATACAAATTATCAAGCCTTATCTCAAAAATTCAGATAAATAATAAAGATGAGGATAACTATTTGAAAAATCTGAATACAAATTATCAAGCCTCATCTCAAAAATTCAGATAAATAATAAAGATGAGGACAACTGTTTGAAAAATCTAAATACAAATTGTCAAGCCTCATCTCAAAAATTCAGACAAGTACAATTTTTTTTCGGACTGTTGTCCTCATCTTTGTGAAATATCCATGTTTTTCTTGATATCTCCCCATTGCTGTATCCTATTGGTTCTGTACCAATTTGATATTGGAATCATTTTGATGTTTTGAACTGTTGTCCTTTCTTTGATATTACACGTCAAGTTGTACAGGAAACAGGATTGTGATTCTTCTCGTGACACATGTCGGAATAATAGGCATACAAAAACAATGACATAATTATTTAAATAAGATCGTCAAAAGTTCTTTGACACCTTTTTCAACAACAACAGGCTCGGTCATTACTATGCTCGGATACACAGGGGACACAGCGGTTGAAACTGTGTTTATATCACAATAAAGATGAGGATAAAAGTCCAAAGAATTAGAATTATCCACATCAAGCCTCATCTAAAAAATTACGGACAAATAGAGATTGATCTGAATTTCACATTAAAGATGAGAACGTCAGCCCGAAAAATCAAAATACATATAAAAAATAATCAAAATACAAAATCAAAAATCAAAATACATATCAAACCTCATCTGAAAAATTCAGACAATTTAGTTTTACTAAATACTAACGTCCAGAGATGACCACAACAAAATAAACGTTTTTTACAAAGAAACTCAACACACCAACAATCCTAAAATCTACCTGGGATTGGTCATATATAGCAACATTCTTTATTAAAAACATCTTAAAGCCTGATTGAATCAATAATCATTAAAGCTATTATATTCCGGACAGTACCTAGTTACCTTGCTGGTAATTATATATTCATTTAAGCTAAAAAAAAAAAAATTAAAAAAATGAGATAGCAAAAATATTTTTGAAAAGTGTTTTCTCCACATTTACTTGTTGACCTGTTTTTTTTTTCCAGCTACAAATCTGTTTCTTTTTGTGTCATTTGATGCTTCCATAAACCTGATTCCTAATCTTTTCTGACAAGACAGAATATTTAAAGAGGAGAAAGAAAAAAAAAAATCAATTCTTCACCGGCTGAAATAGCTTAGTGGAAAAACATGAGTCTGTAGGCCACAAACAGTGAGGTCTTATTTCATTGTTGAGTATCCAATCCACACACACACACACACACACATGTATATATTAGACACATACACATGTATATGACTTATTTTGGTGGTACCTATATATCACGTACAAAAGTAGCAGGGTATAAAAACATTGATCCAATAGTCTTTAGAATCTATTTCAGGAATTTACAAGGTGTTTCAAAAAAGTATCGTGATTCTTTGTACTTTTTGACACCTTGTATTCTGAAAAAAAAAAAGAAAAAAAAGAAAAAGTAACGTTCCATTCATTAATTTTTTTTCAGAATACAAAGTGTGTCAAAAAGTACAAAAAAGCTTTGTACTTTTCGACACACCTTGTAAATCTCTGAAATAGATTGTAAAGACTGCTGGATCAATGTCTTTATACCCTGATATACTTTGATGAAATTGATTTGGTATGTAATCTATTTAACTCTAACCTCAAAACTAAAAAAGTGGACTGTTTTAATTTTTTTTTAAATTGTTACTCTGAAATAAAAATATCGTTAAATAGTCGGCAAAAATTTCAGTGAATAGTCATTTTCAGTTTATTTCAGTATATATATATTTACCAATCCCTCCGCACGAGCAGGATGTGACACAAAGTCAATTTCTTAAGCGGAGTTCAACAGGTTGGAATTCAGAGTTTTCCTTCTCCTAGACCGGTTGCCTAACCAAGGTTAAAGAGCCCAGTCTGCTCTGCTATTTATCCATAGCTGGAGGGAGAGTAGGATTCATACCTTTCCCAAGGGTATTAGCGCTAAGTGAAATGCATTTACCACATCCAGGATTTGAACTCGGGGCGACGAGTCCATTTCCCATGACTTTAACCATTACACCACGCGCTTCCTACTAATTTCTACTAGTTTATTTCAGTATAGGACTTGATAATTTTATAATCTTAATTCCCTTAAAATAACGACGCTGAGATGAAAAAAGTGCATTACTGAATCACTACGCAACAACTTTAAATCTATACAACATCAATTAATGCAGATCTTTATTTAAAAAAAAAAAAAACAAAACTTAAATGAATTAACGTATTAAGTTATGCTTTCCTTAGAGTCTCATTTTTATTAAAAGTCATAATCCCAGTTCAGTAGGTACCACCAATTTTCCCTGTGAAATTTAACACCGACCCCCCCTATATTTAAATAATTAATTAATAATAAATAAACATAATTCTGCTAAAAATATCAATAAAGAAACTGACCCTGTCTAAAAAAAAACGGACTGTTTTACTTATTTTTCAAGATAACGGTCAGTAATTTTCCCCAATTGGATAATTTGATCTTTGAATTAACTGTTTTTCTTTGTAACAACTCTTTATGTTCGTTATTTCATTTTTGCAAGATTTTTAAAAAGTTCAAAAATATTTACGTTTCTTCCTTTAATATGGCCTAAACTGATCGCATGACGTATTTTTAGAACAGGGTCAATTTCTTTATTGATATTTTTTAGCAGAATTCTGTCTTCATTTTTCTTTTACTAAAAAGCTCCCACATTAAAACTTATTAAAATCTTCTGATATAATTATTCCGATTCTTATCTTTATAAAAAAACAAAAAGTAAAAATCATCTTTTGTCGGTTCATTTTTTCATGTTTCATAAAATAAAATTGGCGGGGTGGGAGTAGTTCTCGTAAAAAAAATATTTACCCTCATATTTTAGGAAAAAAAAAACTATTTCAGACATATTTACATCAAAAGGTAAGTAATTATGGAAATTTTCGTGAAAATCGGACCATTAATTGATTTTTCATAATTTTTTTAAAAGTCGGTAGTCATAACTTGTTTTGGCTACGTTAAATTTCAATTGATTTAACGGCGCAAAAATGTAAACATTTTTTCTTTCGAATGGTCAAAAAATTTAAGATAATATTAACCTTTATGCAAGTTTCGTTGTGTTGAATATAGGGCGGGGTGGGGGTAAATTTCACCGGGAAAATTGGTTGTACCTACTATATTTAGATCACATACTAAAATAAACTTTGATCTTTGTATATCACGTTGGTACTGTGACGTTTATTAACCATTCTTAAAAGTAACAATAGTGTGAGACACTGAACTGCATTCGTTTCCAATTTCTGGTAGGTTATCTTCACTGACTATACTCAAATTATAAAGAAAGGGAAGGAAAATGACATGCTAGACAGAAAAAACATAAGAAAGAAAGAAAGAGTAGGGGAAATACAGAGAGTGGTCAGCGTGTGGAAGCGATAACGCTAATCTGTTTCAATCGAACATAATGAAAAGATGAAAAAAAAAGGAAAGAAAGAAAAAAAAGTGAAAAAATTAAATCAAGATTATTATACTTCTTACATATTGAACTATTTTACAATAGCTCTTAAGTAAGGCACGAAAATGTTACTAAATTATTCCTTACTTTTAGGATTGAATTATGTTTGAAAAAAATTCTGTTTTAATTGGTTCTAATTAGTCGTAATTTGCAACTAAGTCAAAAACCGAACAATCTCTTACTTTACTTTCTGTCTATCAGTTTCTTCCCCTCTATATATCTCTTGACTACCATCTCGTTATATAATGTTAGTTTATTTGGGGATAGAGGGAGAGAGACAAGAGAATTTGAAATGTATTTATATGTTAAATTTCACAACCAGCAACCCGTAGCTTAAATGAGGTCAAACATTTCCTTTCTTAGAAGGCTTACAAAAGGATTTTAAGGTTTCGTCCGGCCGTATTAAAAAAGAAAAATTTATTCGCTTTGCTAACTTCCTTTTCCCTAATCTCAATTATCTACCAAGAGCTGAATGGGTGACCCAACGGATCACATTTTGTTTAGTATTTCTATAAAGAGACAATGTTGACTGCTGTAGAGTCTATATACAAAACTAATTCAGACTAAGTTTCTTGGCCCCCAAGCTACAACTATAATTGAAGAATACTCAAGCTAAGTTCCACTTACCGTCGAATTGGTAAGACACGGCAACAAGCGGTTGTAACTCAATACAATCCCATCCTGTTCGCAGCGCCATATTGAAGTCAGTTAGTCTACTGTTGGTTTGAATAACAGCAACTAGCTAAGCACAACTGAAGCAGTGTCCAAGACAGTTGGTATTTATAGAAATTAAGAATAGTCCATTGGCAACAAGTGGTTGTAACTCAATACAATTCCGTCCTGTCGCAATATCCCATCATACAAGTAAAATAAAATGAATTTATTCAAATTGTATATATCTTTTGAATTCTATATGTAAGTAATGTAAAACTTCCTCTCTGACATTATATATATATATATATATATATATATATATATATATATATAAGGATGCTCCCAATATCCCGGTAGAGCACTCTAGAGGAGACATCAATTAAACTTTCACCGTTTAGCGTAAGGCATTTACTTGTTCGTTATTTACAGATTTGAGTTCTCTGGTGATCATAAAACATACATCTTTGTAAGTATGTACCAATTAATTGTTCGCCTCTCACTGACAGTTGCCGAGAGCCGTGAGGGTAGGGAGCTCAACAGAAGAAAATTCAGTCGGTTTTTGCTCCCGGTTAGAAGTAGCTGTTAAAGTCGAGCCGCACTGATGAGACGTAAACATTGGAACTTAGCTTGAGTATTCTTCACTAATATCCCCACCCAGATTTACAATACACACACACACTCAATTTCTTGTTGTTTGGTCTACAACAAACTTTAAACAAACTAATTTAACACTGTAATCCTAACTATCTAGCCTTGGTCTATGAAGACAAAGATGCAATGATCACACTGCAAATGCCTTGAGGGCTGGTGATCTGGCAGGGGGTGTTGCACATGTCTGGGCCAGCCTGTGTCACCAAGATACTAACGTATCAGAGATAAAAAGTCAACAAACTCCAGTTTATGACACCCCTGCCGGCAGGACTTAAAACATGCTGACTGTATCCTCCTGTAGTAGATTAAGGGTGTCTCCTGGGTATACATCAGTTTTGGAGATCTGGGAAATATGAAGTCACTCTTTCTTTGCCATCTCTCTCAAGTCCACTTAGAGTGGTAGTACCTGTTAGGGTCTCATCTATAGGTCAAAGAGATCTTTGAAAATTATTCATATTGAATAGGAATACACAATACCATAAAACTGCAAATTATTTGTATTAATAATCATAATCATATATATGCAAATTATTTGTATTAATATTAATAATCATATATATGCAAATTATTGTATTAATAATCATAATCATATATATGCATATATATTATAATATAATCATATATTAATAATCATATATTGCAAATAATATTAATAATCATATATATGCAAATTATTTGTATTAATAATCATAATCATATATTAATAATCATATATATGCAAATAATATATTAATAATCATATATATGCAAATTATTTGTATTAATATTAATAATCATATATGCAAATAATATATTAATAATCATAATCATATATTAATAATCATATATGCAAATAATATATATAATCATAAATCATATATTAATATCATATATGCAAATTATTTTATTATAATCATAATCATATATTAATAATCATATATATGCAAATTATTTGTATTAATAATCATAACATATAATAATCATATATGCAAATTAATTAATAATCATAATCATACATATATACGCAAATTATTTGCATTAATAATCATATATCATATATTATAATCAATATAATATATTTAATGATCATATATATGCAAATTATTTGTATTAATAATCATAATTATATATTAATATCATATATATGCAAATAATATATTAATAATCATATATATGCAAATTATTTGTATTAATAATCATAATCATTTATTAATAATCATGTATTAATAGTCAATTGTTTACTGTGGATTGTTGTTAGTTATTTGAAACCATATAATTGCTTGCAAATTATTGGTGTTAAATAGGAATACTTAACAGTGATACTGATAGTATGTTGATTTAGTGCGTCCTGTGACGCACATATTTTCTTTGAATGAGTCCCCGGGAAAATTTATGACTCCCAACTAAAGCCGTCTAACTCCTACTTTGTAATTTATCCTGTGTAATTCCTAAGAAACTATTGAAATGTATTTACAGTTAGCCTGAAATGGCGAGGAAAGAAAAAAGAAAAACACTGGGACGCATGGATACGATTTAACTGCACCCTTTTAGTTTTGGTTTGGTTTGGTTTGGTTTTTACGGCATATCAACCTCGGTGGGTCATTTAATGCCGACAAAGTTTTTAAATAAATTCATTCGTAATGGATAATACAATTTTGTTTATCAACTCATGTTTTTCTCTTTAACCCATAGCTGGGACCCTAACAGGTACTACCACTCCGGATCAGAGTGGACCAGGGAGCAATGGTGATGAATTCCCTAAATCTCCAAAACTGGATCCTCACCATCAGATAGAGTTTAACGTCATTCCCAGGACATGTGGACCCTCAGTCACCGCCTTCTAGCACCCATATGATAAAAAGGGGTTGGGGCTTGCCATAAGGGCAATAGAGTTGAGAAGATCATATAGGTGCTAGGGCTTGACATGACCAGCCGATTGATCGGAGGGGGCCTCTCCGACCGCCCGTCTAGCCCAAGATAGGGCCAAAGTGGAGTATTGTAAGTCATGAACTGCTCATCCACCTGGGTTCTATCCTTAAGCATCACGGGTCGCCACCCACGACCAACAGGTGGCCCCATTGGGGTAGTCTTACCCCTCTGCAGAGGTACAGTTGGTGCATTCTAACGCCCCAGAAGATAGGGCGGCTTAGTATCCTGGGTATTACGTTAAACTGTACTTAGTAGTCAAGTTCCAAGCCAGGAACTGTGAAATGTGGCGTAACTTTTATTGCCATTACTCCCAGGTCCACTCTCAACCGGAGTGGTAGTACCTTTTAAGGTTCCATTTATAGGCTAAACATTAAAATGTTATTAAAAATATGTTTACAAAAGTTTGAAAAAAATTGAAAACCTAACAAAATGTATAAAACAAGATATATTTGGCATGGGTTAACCATGCCGTAAAACCCAACCAACCAACCTCTTTTATTCAACGATTGGAATCAAACCAAATATCTTGTGGTATCGTTCCCATTGCTCAGACAATGGAGCTATACTTTTGCCAGATGTACAACCTATTTGCTTGTGCAACCATCTTGTTTTTGTGGTCTCTCAGATTTCTTACCAAACACCATTCATATGATTAAGATGTTCTTACATAGCTATCTGATCATTTTCCCAATAAACAACTCATTTTTTCTTTACTTCCACCCTCCCCCCTCTTCACTCACTATCAGTCATTGAATCTTGTTAAAAACTTCATTTTTTTTTTGTTGTCATCGTAAGTATAGAAATACCAACCTTATATTATTTGTTATTCTTTAATTCGCATACATAACCACAACACACGATGTTTTTTTTTTGTTTTTTTTTTGTTCTTTAGCTCAGATACATATAACACACACATACGCACACCATGAATGCATGCACACAACACTATGCACATATACCCACAATACAAACATTCACAACTTAGGTATATACAACACACATGAATCCACATTTACACCTCATAATCCGCACACAAATACATCACACACGCGCACAGACTCTCCCACTCCCGCATGAACACACAATACGTACACATGCACGCCCCCAATTCACTGTATATACAACTCTGAACTCACGCCTCGGCTGTTGGTTAAATAGTACCACTACTGTTCTTATAAATGGATGGCTTTGGCATTAATTAACCCATGAAGTTTGATATACCATTAAAGAGACCAAACCACAACACTTGCATACACAAGTTACAAGACATACATAAAACATAGGCACAGTACTTTTACAAACAATATGCGCACACAATACATATATATATATTTACCGACCCCTCCGCAGGAGCAGGATGTGACACAAGGTCAATTTCTTAAGCGGAGTTTAACAGGTTTGAATTCGGAGTTTTCCTTCTCCTAGACTGGTTACCTAGCCATGGTTAAAGAGTCCAGTCTGCCCTGCTATTTACCCATAGCTGGAGGGAGAATTGGATTCATACGTTTCCCAAGGGTATTAGCGCTATGTGAAATGCCAACAGCTTCGTCCAGAAATTGAACTCGCGTTGACGAGTCCATTTCCTACGACTCTTACCATTAGTCCACGCGCCTCCATACACACAATACATACACACACACACAATATACATAAACACGATATACACACACAATACATAAATACGATATACACACACACACACACACACACAATACATAAACACGATATACATACACACACACACACACACACAATACATAAACACGATATATACACACACACACAATACATAAACACGATATACACACACACAATACATAAACACGATATATATACACACACACAATGCATAAACACGATATATATACACACACACACAATGCATAAACACGATATATATACACACACACACAATGCATAAACACGATACACACACACAATGCATAAACACGATACACACATACACACACACAATACATAAACACGATACACACACACACAATACATAAACACGATACACACACACACACACAATACATAAACACACGATACACACACACACACACACAATACATAAACACGATATACACACACACACAATACATAAACACGATATACACACACACACAATACATAAACACGATATAACACGACACACACACATACACGATACACACACAATACATAAACCGATATATACCACACGGCATACAATACATAAACCCGATATACACACACACGCATACAATACATAAACCGATAATACATACACACAATACATAAACCAATATACACACACACACACACACAATACATAACCCGATATATACACACCACACAATACATAAACCGATATATATACACACACACACACACACACACACAATACATAAACCCGATATATACACACATACAATACATAACCCGATATATACACACATACAAACATAAATACACACACACAATACATAACACGATATATACACACACACAATACATAAACCCGATACACACACACAATACATAAACACGATATATACACACACACAATACACATATACACACACGATACATAAATACGATATATACGTACACAAGACAATACACCTTTCTATTAGAGCTATTATAAAACAGGTGACCAATACCCACTTATCAATAAATCTTGTATCAAGATATTTACTTAAGAATTCCTAAGTAACACAGTCTCAGTTTTGTGATGTTTTATTAAGAGCCTGTTTATGCTGCGAGATATTTTTAAATTAAAAATTTAAAAGAAAACCAATGATTTTTTTTAAATGCTAGAATTATCAAGCTGATAATACTTCAGAAAAAACTATTTACATAATTGATAATGTATGTTAGTCATACGGAAGAAATCAGATGGCGAATTCATTGTTACAATTTTCGACACACACACACACACACATGATATATATAAAGAAAGATTTGAGCTTTCTCTGGCGACATGAAGTAAATAAAAATAATCTATAAATGAACCACTTTTTTTAAGTATTAAATCGGACACATTTTGAAAGAGTGAAAAAATCAGACAATGTGTTTTGAGTGAGGTGACTCATATGTACAAGGACCTACTTATGTGGTTATAAAAAGATAGATAGGGGAATGGAAGAAAACTGGTGATTTTTCCTTGAAAATATTCTTAAAAGTTTATATATACATATATACATATATATATATATATATATATATATATATGTGTGTGTGTGTGTGTGTGTGTGTGTGTGTGTGTATGTTGAAAGATAAATGGAAAGAAATGTATGGAAAAAATTATTAACTGAAATGCCGACACGTATTTCGACTAAGAGTTTGTATACATTGTATTCTATTTAGTATTATTCTAAATATAAAATAAAATAGAGAAACATAAAATTTAAGTCTACAAAAAAGCGGTCTTCACCAGACGAGATATGTTGCTTATATATATATATATATATATGTATATATATATGGGAGTAAATATGGAAATAAATCCGACAATATTAATAAATTTGAAAAAACAAGTGTTCTAAAAATGAGATGAATTTATTTATCGACGCTTAGACGTTTCGGTTTCTTTAAACCTTCATCAGGATATGTTATGGGGTGAAATTGATGGATGTTTTATAGATGACAGGAGATAAAAAAAATCTTTATAAAATTTTTTTTTTTGTGTAACTGTATTTGTTCAGCGTTAAATATAACGCTGAACAAATACAGTTACACAAAAAAAAAAAAAAATTTTTAAAGATTTTTTTATCTCCTGTCATCTATAAAACATCCATCAATTTCACCCCATAACATATCCTGATGAAGGTTTAAAGAAACCGAAACGTCTAAGCGTCGATAAATAAATTCATCTCATTTTTGGAACACTTGTTTTTTCAAATTTATTAATATATATAATATATATATATATATATATATATATATATATATATATATATATATATACCCTCCAAAAATAGACTCTCCTAATAGAATAAGAAAATAAAATGAAAAAAATCCAAATAAATAAAACCAAATAAACACGACAAGCACAACAACCAACAATCCCCTAAGGACGACCAGAGAAAATGGTTGACATTTCTTGGGTCATCTGGATCCTGATCTACGCAAAACTACTAGAAGACTCGTACGTCTACTACTGGAGATCATAAAGAAATATTCCGTTGTCTTTAACAATACCTGTCTAAATAATATATATATATATATATATATATATATATATATATATATATACAGTGATTCTGATAGCTTTTTGATTTAGTGCGTCCTGGGACGTACATATTTGCTTTGAATGCATCCCCCGGGAAATTTTATGGGTCCCAACTAAAGCCGCCTTACTCCTAACTTGTAATCTATCCTGTGTAATTCGTTTCTAAGAAACTAATGAAATGTATTTACAGTTAGCTTGAAATAGTGATGAAAGAAAAAAAAACACTAAGACGCATGGATAAGATTTTATTGCGTCCTTTTAGACTTTTGTGCGTCAGTATAGTCATCCACATAGTCTTGTTTCGACGTTTCACGGCTCATCAATGTGGCTAGACAACGCAGGCTGCGGGATTGAAACTCGAGCGGATTTGTCGTCAGAGTTCTTACCTCTGCGCCATCTACACACCTACTTTTTTAGAAAGCGAATTTACCGATATAAATATATCAGGCCTCTAGATCGTTATCCGTTTTAACTATATATATATATATATATATATATATATATATAGCCAGATAAGTTTGTGGTGGGGATGATTCTATTCAGGACCTTTTTAATATACCCATATTATATAACCAGCAATGACATCCTGAGCGGATTCTTGATGCCGGGTGGAAGACCACAACGAGGTGATGAGAAAGTCATGGGAATCCGTGCTGTCAGAGCAACACGATTTATTTTCAATCTTTTTTTTTTCTAACTTATTTTCTTTTTTTTTTCATACCTAAATATGCAGATTAGTTAATCTCATTAGAAAGAAAGAAATCGCGGCAAAACTTGCAAATTGGTCGGAAAATTAAAACGCAAAGTTTTTTGGTGGTCCCCCATGACAGTTTAACTACAGTCTATAAATGAACTTTTTGCGAATTGGGTTACAGTTTAGGAGATTAAGTTTGTTTTTTGTTACGGATTGCTTAAAAAACAAACAAATTACTATAAATTTAATTTTAAAAAATATTTTTTAAAGCCAAGTTTAATTGAAATTATACATTGCAATACTAACACAAACAACTGAGACTAATGTGTCTACCGTTGGGTTCAATAATTAATTTCAATGGTTAATTAAATTTATAGTAATTTTGTTTTGTTTTTTTAAGCAATACGTAATTAAAAACAACCTTCATTCTCAAACCCCTAAACCGTAACCCAATTTACAAAAAGTTAATCCATAGACTGTAGTTAAACTGTCATGGGGGACCACCAAAACTTTCCGTTTTAATTTTCCGACCAATTTGCAAGTTTAGCCAAAATCGCTACCCTTGCCAAGTTTTATAACAGGTGATGCAGTCACTTGTTTGAGGTGGAAAGATCGATTAAATCGTTTTGGGGATACAATTTCAGGTACCATTATAGAATGTGGCCTACTAAATCATGTCTTTCTTATAGTATGTGGCCTACCATAAAAAGCATATTATATATATTTACCAACCTCTCCGCACGAGCAGGATGCGACACAAGGTCAATTTCTTAAGCGGAGTTCAGCAGGTTTGAATTCAGAGTTTTCCTTCTCCTAGATAGGTTGCCTAACCAAGGTTAAAGAGCCCAGTCTGTCCTACTATTTACCCATAGCTGGAGGGAGAGTAGGATTCATACCTTTCGAAGGATATTAGCGCTAAATGAAATGCAATTACCACGTCCAGGATTTGAACTCGGGGACGAGTCCATAAAAAGCAATTATAAGGTTATAATAATAACTGCTAACCCCGACCCTTAGGTACCACCAATTTGACCCTGTGAAATTTACCCCCCCCCTACATTTAACACAATGAAACTTGCAGAAAAAATAATATTTTGTTGAAAAGATTTTTTCCATTCGAAAGAAAAAACATTAAATAAACTCCTGATGATTTTTTAAATTTTTTATCAGCTTACGAAAATAATGAAAATTATGATTGAAAAACAATGTTTTCATTTTTGCACTGTTAAATCAACTGAAATTTAACGTAGCTAAAAACAAGTTACGATAAGAGGACTTTTTAAAATTCTATGAAAAATCAATTAATAATCTGATTTTCCCGAAAATTTCCATAAATGTTTACCATTGGATGTAAATACATCTGAAATAGTTTTTTCTAAAATATATTAGGGGAAATATTTTTTACGAGGTCTATTCCCCCCCCCCTATTTTATTTTATGAGATAAAAAAATGACGCGTCAGAAAATTTTTTTTTCTTTTTTCTATAAAGATAAGAGTCTGAATAACTATATCAATGAAATTGTATGAATGTACAAGGTCTAGTTTTTTGAGGAAAAATTAATGAAATCGGAAATAAAAAGTGCAAAAAAATGTCATAATATTAATATTTGAAAACTTTTTTTGCTTTTATAATTGGTATGTACTATATTCTATTAAATTGTCAACAAAAAAAAATTTCTTTTTAAGAAATTAATTTTTAAGAGATTTTCAATCTTTTGTGTGATTAAATATTTTTATTTTCTGCGTGAAATAAATTAAATTTTTTTTTTCCTGCGTCAAAAAAATCGAATTTTTCACGGATATTTAAAAATATGAATTTTATAATTGAGGTGCACTAAACATTGGTCCGATACGAGCTCGATTAATATTTAAAAAAAAAATTTGTAATTTTTTTTGTTGTATAGTAATGTGTGATCCTTAGAATGTACGGAAGAGCATTGCTGACATTTGTTTTACAAAGAGACGAGACGCTTCTATGTAACCAAAGTTTGTTCCTGTTAGGCTGACAGTGTTAGCGTGAAAAAAATTATTTTATTTAACTTTTTTCAATAATTAAAATAAAAAGTAAGTATAATAGATTATTTTATCAGTTTTTCTCTTAGAAAAAATATTCAAATTTTCATTCCATACTTTTACGGGTTAATTGTAAAAGGGAAATAATTAGAAACTTTTCTGTCTATATTACGGTCTGAAAATTACCCTTTCGCATGTAATACGGGCAGGTTTGTTTATTTTTTAAGATAACGATGTAATTTTTCCCAATCGGATAATTTGATCTTTGAATTAACTATTTTTCTTTGTAACAACCCTGTACGATCTTTTTTTTTACGAGATTTTTGATAAACAAAGTTCGGAAATATCTATTTCCGTTTTATTCAAGATGGCATAAACGGTCTGGTGGTACCTACCGACCCTATTTCAATATATGTGAAAAATAATTAGTTTCAAAAGATTGCCTACTACTTATATTTATAAATATACTCTTCCTGGGGTAGGACACATTCTATAACAATCAAAAAGGTAGGCCACATACTATAACGGTACCCAGTTTTATTCAGAACACTGGCCTGTATAGACAGACTCAGCAGCTTTATACATGCCATAGTTTATGATTAACAAGTGTTATCTGTAATTTTGTTAAGATTTCAAGTATACAGCACTGAAACTTTATCCAAAGATATGAATCTGAACTGCCCTTATATTTATACAATTTTATATTTGGTTACAGAGTTTCAACGCTGTAGGTTTTGGTAGTAAACAATATCAAATAATATCCATTTTGATTGTATAATGTTTCACTAAAAATAACAAATCCTGATAACACTAGTTTAAAAGAAAATTAACTATTTATAAAAGAATTGTTACAGTGTTTTTATGGGCAATACTCTCTCACTCACTCACACACACACACACACACACACACATATATATAATATATATATATATATATATATACACACACACACGTACATACAGAGGGTGTTTCAGAGAAATATATATTTCGTAATCTAAACATTCTGAAGGAGAATCGGTCAATATACACTTACACACACACAATATAAATATATATATATATATATATATTGTGTGTAAATTGTGTGTGTGTAATATATATATATATATATATTATATATATATATATATATATATATATATATATATACACTAGACAATTGGGTCACCCATTGGGTCACCCATTGAGCTCATGGTAGATAATTGGGATTAGGTGGGTCTTGCCAAAGATGACGTCAAATCCGTATTTTACAACATATTTTTTATCCCCCACCTCACCCGACTGAAGAAAAAAAAAGAATCAGAGAATTATCCGATTTTAATAACATTTTGTGTTGACTTATCAATGAAAGAACTTTATAATGCATTAGTTATTTCATTTCAAAATGTTCCGATTTTTTTCAGGTCACTTAATTTCACCCCCCTATTTTTGGCGCAAAATAATGGTGGGGTTATATAAAGGTGAAACTAATTACAGAATAAATAAGACAAAAAACCGAAGGTATGAATAGAAGAAAAAAAATTAAGAGATCGATTCTGGTAGAAAATAAGTAGCGAAAATCGGAAAATTACATGTAAAAAAAATTTTTTTTTCGCGATTTCTTTTACTCTGGTGGCTTTTTGAATATCAGTAAAAAAATTATGCAGCGATATTTGTTCTGTCTAAAAGGATGGGGGCCTAACTTTTCAATTGAGTTTTCTCCAAAGATTATTAGATCACACTATTAAAGTAGACTCTTTATTAAATAAAGATTTGTTTTTAGAATCTAAAAATATGAAATTTGAAACTTAAAATTAAGCGATTCATATTTTAAATGAATTTTATCTATTAATTAGGTATGATAAATTATTTCTGCTATTGTAGACAGCAATGGTAGTATTTATTTTAAAGAATTTCGATTTATTTCCATTCAAATATTTATTTAATAACTACTATAATTTATTGTTATCTAATATTTTTTTTTGTAGAAAACTTTATTGAAAATTTAGCCTTCCCCCTTTTAAACAGAACAAATATCGATGTGTAATTTTTTTCTTTTACAAGATAATAACCAATTAGATAATTATCAAAAAGAGTAAAGTTTTTATTTTTTATTTTACATTTAATTTTCCGATTTTCGGTACTTATTTTCTACCAGGATAATTTTTTTTCTTCTATTCACACCTTCGGTCTTTTGTCTTTTTGTTGATACTGTAATTAGTTTTGAATTTATATAAACCCACCGATATTTTGCGCCCTCAAAATAAGTAGGGGTGACTTAAGTGACCTGAAAAAATCAGAAAGTTTTGAAATAAAATAACTGACGCTTTATAAAATCCATTCATTGATAAACCAACACTTAAATTTCATTAGAATCGGATAATTCCTTGATTTTGGGTAATTTTTTTTCAATGGGTGTGTGTGTATGTGCGGGTGGGTGGGTGGTGTGGTGGTGTAAATTTATTTTTTAAAATACGGATTTTATGCCATCTTTGACAGTGCCTAGTGTAAAACGTATCAAAAATACATCATATAATATAGCATTTTGCTTTTTAATTTTTATTTATTATTGATGCTCATTATATAACTACTTCTCCACTTAGACAAAAAGGTGAATATCGCATAAATGCGTCCTGGCCTCCTGCCCTAAAAAAACGTTAAGCGGTGCCTACTGAAAATCCGACCCGTGCTACTTATGAACTCCCTGGCTGGCGGTAGGGATTTTTTCCATAAAAGTTAATGCGATATGAAAGCGATATTTTACCCACCAAGACTATTCTCGACAAGTAAATGTAAATATTTTAAATTCCTCCCTTTCTTTAAAATATTTTTTAGCGGTTTGAAGGTGTGTTTATCGACAAATAACTTTTTTTAGTGGTTTGAAGGTGTTAAAACTAACCCACCCCAGGTTTTTTTTATCGACAAGTAAATGTAAATATCCCCCGCCCCACGAAATCTTTTTTTTTCAGTATTTCTATTTTAATTCAAAACAACTCACGATTTTTAAAAATAAATACGAGAGTTTCGAAAATAAAAGCAATCAACACATTATCAAACAAAAACAAATAGAAAATATTTACATGTATTTATCGAGAAAAGACTGGGGGGAGTGAAATATCGCTTTAATATCGCATTAACTTTTCGGGAAAAAACGCCTTAAAAAAGCTAAGGAGTTCATAAGTAGCACGGGTCGGATTTTCAGCAGGCACCGCTCAGCGTTTTTTAGGGAAGGGGCCAGGACGCATTTATGCGGTATGCACCGACAAAAATTTGACCATAAATAATTAATTTAATTAAATTTAATTTGTTTTTAAAACGAAAATCAGACAAAATTTTGGCGAGTCCACTAGTGGTCCCCGGTAGCTACGCTCAGTCCTACCTTGAAATTAATTTAAACAATCTCTAACACAATAACTCTCCCATCTCCCTCTTACTCACATAGAGAGACTGGCATATAAGGAGGAGATAATCAAGATATACATAGAGAGGGTGAAAGTAATATGCAGAATGTGGGTAAGAGACGGGTCAGTTTTTTTTTTACTTAATTGCTAATTATGACTAATTAGAACCAATTAAAATGAATTTCCCCCCAAACATAACTCAATCCTAAAACAAGGTATAATTTTCTATGAATGTTGTGTCATTAAACTGAACAGGAAAAAAGCCTTTAGGAAATAAAAAAAGGATTCTCTCAGCTTTAATATAATAATAGATAGATACACAGAGGGTGTTTCAGAGAAATAGATATTTCGTAATCTAAACATTCTGAACGAGAATCGGTCAACACACACATTATATATATATATATTGCGGACCCCAACAGGCACCACCACTCCGGGTCAGAATAGACCAGAGAGCAATTGTGATAAAGGGACGATCCACATTCCCCAGACCTGCAAAACAGGAACCTCACCATCAGACAGAGTAACGTCATTCCCAAGAGCTGAAGACCCTCAGCCACCGCCTTCTAGCACCCATATGATAAAAAGGGTTGGGTCTTGCCATAAGGGAAATAGGATTAGGGCAATCATATAGGTGTTAGAGCTTGGCGTGACCTGTCGTATAATCGGAGGGGGCCTCTCCGAACGCCTGTCTAGCCTAAGTAAGGGCCTAAGTGGAGTGTTGCATGTCATGGACTGGCTGGTTGGGTGGGTTCCAAGAGTTAAGAGAGGACTTACTGTACAATATGGATAGATTTGCTACTAGAAACAATTATATAAACTTCGTATAGGCGAATTCTGATGGCTTTTTAATGTAAAAGAAGCTTTTATTGAAAGTTAAGTGGTATGAGTAGATATATGATGTCTGATAAAAAGGAGATATTTGTGCAAGGTAATGAGGTGAGATTATAAAATTATTCTGCTTTTAAAATGTGCTCAAGGCAATTTGCCACTCCCGCTAAGCAAAGTGTGTAGATTTATGTATGTAAATAAGTAAAAGGGATATGAGAAGAAAAGACAATATGATGTATAGATCTATTCTGGTCACTGCTTTATGTTACTATCAGGTAAAGTTTTCCAAAGAAATTAACAGAACAGAGAGACACTTTCATACAAATTGATTTTAACATTGGCAGTTTATTGCTTATCAGTGATGCCGATAGCTTTTTGATTTAATGCATCCTGGGACGCACATATTTGAATGAGTCCCTGGGAAAATTTATGGGTCCCAATTAAGCCGTCTAACCCCTTCTTTGTAAACTATCCTGTGTAATTCATTTCTAAGAAACTATTGAAATGTATTTAGTTAGCTTTAAATGGCGAGAAAAACACTGGGACTCGTGGATATGATTTTACTTCGTCCTTTTAGATTTTTGTGCGTCAAGGACGCATGACATGTACCTATCAGCATCTCTGGCTTTTATTTTAAGTTTTTTAGAGATTAAATATTTGGTTGGATTTTACGGCATGACAACCATTGTTGGGTTATTTTATGCCGAAGACATTTTTTTTTCTTGTTAGGTATTTAATTTTTTACACACATCTTTTTAATACTCATTCTTTGATCTGTTTAACCCATAGATGAAACACTAACAGGTACTATCGCACCGGGTCAGGGTGGACCTGGGAGTAATGGCAATAAAGGAGTACTCCACATTCCCCAGAGTTCCAGAATTAAAACTTCGCCATTAGATGCAGTTTAAGCTACCATGAAAAAAAAAAGCTCGTTATTCTCAAATTTATTTCCAAATTATAAAAATTATCATAATACTTTTAGGGGAGATAAACTCTCCCTAATGAATTTGACACTGATATGGACAGTCGCAAATGGTAATTTATGAGGAAGTGCGTCCCGGTCTCCTACCTCAAAAATTGCTACCCGGTGACTATCAAAATAACAACCCCAGCTCGTCGTAATTCTTGTTTATTTATCATAATTTGTCGTAATTCTTGTTTAGATATGAAGATGGATGTATAGTTTGGAATAGAGTGAGATAGATAGATAAACAAACAAAATAATATAGATAGATATGAACAAATGGAGATAGATATTTTCGACAAGTAAATGTATTGGGGAGGGGGCATCTTTTTTTGTCGTAATTCTTGTTTATTTAAACTAAAAACAAGACATTAAACAAACATGAATAACAAAAATCTTAGTATTTAAAGTAATATAGATAAATATGAACGAATTGAGATAGATAGATAGATAGATAGATACATATGAAGATGGATAGTTTTGAATAGACTGGGCTGGGTCATTATTTTAATAGTCACCGGGTAGCTATTTTTGAGGCAGGAGACCGGGACGAACTTCCTCATAAATTACCTCGCAAATCAGAGACAGGAAGTGAAGAACATGGCTGCCTGATGAACACATCGCATGACATATAGTTGAACTGCTTTATCCAACTCATCCTACTGTATTCCCGGTCGGTGAGAAAAATAGAAACCAATATTGTTATATGTTAAGCATATTTGTTATCTTTTGTTATTCCTACATCTTGGGATATAACTGTAGGGATTAAAATTTAAAAATAAATTCCCATGAGTCTTCACCGGAAGAACCCTCCGCGCATGTGCGAGGAAAAGGACGAACTTCCGACCCCACAGATAATCTCTCGGCCATTCTAATTTAGGCTTTAACTGGGTCTACTTGCTCCTACTGGCCAGGGAGATGTTCTCTTGTCATTTGGCGGTTATGGCAGGTGAATAAAGCCTAAGTCATAAAACCACCTTCTGTCTTGGTCTTCCTTTCGTTCCTTGAATTCCTTCCTTTTCAGTGCGACCACCAAATGAGATGGGGTTAAAAGCAAAACCATAAGAACATACACCAACAATAACCACAGCTCACCTTTAAACTTTAAAACACCAAACCTCTTGCTACCCCATATATCTATTTACCAGCCCCTCCGCTCGAGCAGGATATGACACAAGGTCAATTTCTTAAGCGTAGTTTAACAGGTTTGAATTCAGAGTTTTCCTTCTCCTAGACTGGTTGCCTAACCAAGGTTAAAGAGCCCAATCTGCCCTACTATTTACCCATGGCTGGAGGAAGAGTAGAATTCATACCTTTCCCAAGGGTATTAGCGCTAAGTGAAATGCAATTACCATGCCCAGGATTTGAACTCGGGGTGACGAGTCCATTTCCTATAACTTTAACCATTACACCACGCGCTTCCTAAAAATATAACACATTAAAAAAAATCAGGTAAAAAAAAAAAAAAAATAACGCGATAACAATTGCAGTAATTAAAACTAGCGAATCCAAAATTTCAGGACCGCGAATTTGAATTTAACCCAGAATGTTTTTGATTAATCGTAGAGTTGATCAGTGAAGAATAATTAAAGTTCCAATTACCGTCGAACTGGAAAGACAAGGCAACAAACGGTTGTAACTCAAATACAAACCCGAACGCTACAAAATCCACTGCAAAATGACAAAGTATATATAAGACTGCAAAATGTCATTCAGAGTTGTACTTAGTTAGCTGCTGTTATTAAAACCAACAGTAGCATTCGGGTTTGTATTTGAGTTACAACCATTTGTTGCCTTGTCTTCCCAGTTCGAAGGTAATTGGAACTTTAATTATTCTTCAATCAGATTCCAAAATGGTATGATATGTTGAGCTACGACCTTTAATAGTATAGTATTTTTTTTTTAAATTGCACACTGACACATTCATTCGAGATGAATTGGCTGTTCGGAAAATATATACAATGATATAAGTTTTAAGGATTCAAGTAATCTGCTGAATAAAAAATCTGGTTGATTTAACGGCATGTCAATCCGTCTCAGGCTATTTTATGCCGAAAGGTTAAGGAATTCATATTTACATTTTACAGGGTGCCGCGTGGTGTAGTGGCTAACGTGCTGGACAGCGACATCGTTGTAAGCGAGTTCGAAATCCAGTCGCGCTATTATGTTGACTTTCGGACTAATACCATTGGGAATGGTATGGACCCCCTCCTCCCGTCTAGCTACAGGTTAAATAATACCATGACTGTTATTCTACAAGGTGGTCTTTGACATTAAATAACCCATTAAACAAAGAAAACAAAACAATCCATATTGGGTTCGTTGGTTGGGTTTTTATGGCATGTCAACACTTTGGTTTATTTTTTGTCGAAAACGTTTTATCTTATTTATTGTTGTGGGGTATTCAAAAAATGTTAAACCCATCTTTTTTAGATACTATTTAAAAATACCATTTCTTTTTATATAACCCGAACAAATTTTTTTTCTGAACCTATTCTAGTAGTGACCACTCCAAGCGGAGATTTAAGAGGTTTGAATTCAGTTTTTCTTCTCCTATATTGGTTACCTAACCAAGGTTAAAGAGCACAGTCTGCCCTAGTATTTACCCATAGCTGGAGGGAGAATAGCTTTCATACCTTTCCCAATGGTATTAGCGCTATATGAACTGTGGCTTCGTCCAGGATTTGAACACGGGTCGACGAGTGCATTTCCTACGACTCTAACCAGTACACCACCGCGCTCACAGGTACTAACACATCCTTATTGGGTGTTTTACAGTCAGAATTTGTCTTCAAATTTATTAAAAAAAAAACATTGGCAAATTAATTTTATTGGAAATAAATTTCTTTAGTTTTACAGGTCGACATAAAATTGTAGAAAACAAAAGAGGGTCTTATCTTAAAATTCCAAAATTGATTGCATGGGAAACAGATTTTTACATTCACAGACTTTTGTAAAATTTCAACTGTGATGGTGGTAGGGGAACCCTTATCAAATGCAAAGCATAATGCCATCTTTTTTATTGGGGTGGGGGGTGAGGGGTAGGCGGGGGAGCTCTCAGCTTCTAAACTTGACTAAATGAAATGGATAACTGCCCAATAATTTACACATACATGATTTTCTTTCACCTAACTGAATCCTATCAAATTTAAAACATTTGTGCTAACACGAAGTTTTTTGGGCAAGACAAAACTTTATGCCAGATGGAATTCATTCTCAAATCATTGGCCTATAAAATTCTTAACCCTTCACAGGTCAAAGACAACACCCTTCGAAAATAGGCTTAATAAGAATTTTAAAAAATAAAAAAATACACACGCACACAAAAAAAAGTAAAAAGAAAAGAAAATGAAAGAAAAAAAGTTACTATTTATAAGTGTAATTTTTTTCTACAAAATCTTGTTTATATTAAATTTGAATTCTGTTAGACCCAGAGATTCTGATAGGTACACGTCCTGCGTCCCAGACGCATACTAATCTACAAGGACACAGTAAAATCATATCCATGCGTCCCAGTTTTTTTCTTTCTTCTTCTCTCATTATTTCAAGTTAACTGTAAATACATTTCAATAGTTTCTTAGAAACTAATTACACAGGATAGGTTACAAGGTAGTGGTTAGACGGCTTTAGTTGTTTCCCCCGATCATAAATAAAAACCCTACAATTTATTAATAAACTTTAGTTGGGACCCATCATTTCACGGGGATTCATTCAAATCAAATGTGCGCCCCAGGACGCACTAAATCGAAAAGCTATCAGCATCACAGTAGGCCCATGATATTTGTATAATGGACCACGTGATAATCTGTTTGCTCTAATTATTCATTAATAGAATGAAAAAAAATTTTTTCAAAAGGTTGGTTAGTTAGATTTTACGGCATGTCAACGTTGGATTATTTTATACCGAGGGCATTTTGTTTTATTCATTCTTAATGGGTACTCAAGTTTTTCGACACATTTTTATAAAGATTTTTTCTATTTGACGCATAGATGGGTTGGTTGGATTTTACGGCATGGCAATCCATCGGGTCACATTCTATGCCGAGGACGTTTAACGCCATGCCCAAGACATTGAGACCGTCAGCCACCGCCTCCCAGCACATATATGATAAAAAAGGGCATTAGGGTCGGGACAATCATATAGGTGCTAGGGCTTGACGGGACTACCGATTGGTCGGAGAGGGCCTCTCCAACCACCCGTCTAGCTTAAGTAATGGCCATCCGTAAGCATACGGCCAACAGAGGGACCCATGGGGGGGGGGTCCTACCTCTCTGCAGAGGTACAACCGGTGTATAGATAAAAGGAACATAAATATTTTCTTTAAATTTTATCTAGATTTAAAAAGTTTTTTTTACTAGTTTTTTAAATTTGATTTTATAGATATTTTATTGTAGATAATTTGTGTAGATAGTTTCGAAATCTTGTTCTGGACATTTTCTTCAATAGTAGATTGATTTAAAGGCATGCCAAGCAGTCTTGGGTAATTTAATGCGTACATTGTACGTTAAAAGGTACGAATGCACAATAGCGCGCAAGAAATAATATCATTAGATTACTTGTAAAAAGCATTACATTTCACGGAAATACCCGAAATCTTTGCGATGTTAGAGTTAGAGTACTTCAGGTATTTCCGGCATCTAATGCTATTTATACATAAAATACGATCCTAATGATATTATGTCTTGTGCGCTATTCTGCATTAGTAAACATTTAAATTTTTTGCGTAGTTTAACGGTTTTTTTTCCACACGGTTATATGCTATCAGGTATTCCTATCTAATACAAATAATTTTCAAAGATCTATTGATCCATATATGGAACACTAACAGGAAGAGATGCTAATAGGTATGCGTCCTGCGTCCCTGATGTACAAAAATCGAAAAGACGCAGTAAAATCGTATCCATGCCTCCCAGTGTTTTTTCTTTTTTTCTTTCTCCCCTCACCATTTCAAGCTAACTGTAAATACATTTCAATAGTTTCTTAGAAATGAATTACACAGGATAGGTTACAAGGTAGGAGTTGGACGGCTTTAGTTGGGATCCATAAATTTTTGCGTGGACTCATTCAAAGTAAATATGTGCGTCACAGGACGCACTAAATCAAAAAGCTACCAGTATCACTGAACGAACAGGTACTACCACCCAGCGTCAGAGTGGACCTGGAAGTAATGACAATGAAAGTTTACTCTACGCAGATCTCAAGAATTGGAGCCTCACCCTGATGCTGTTTAGGGTTATACCTAGAACACCCCCTTTTCTGGGGAGTAGTCTTATAGTCGGTGCATTCTAAGCATTGGTGACAAGGCGGATCTTCTCTTCCAGATTTTTAGATTTTTCATATTAAGTGACAAATCTCTAGGTAGAAGAAATGAAAGGTATATAAAGTAGAGTATTTGAAATAGGTCTTTTAAATTCACGCCCCCCCCCCCCACACACACACGCATTTTGATGCATCTTTTTTTGCTACTAACAGTGATGCTGATAGCTTTTTGATTTAGTGCGTCCGGGAAAATTGATGGGTCCCAACTAAAGTTTATTAATAAATTGTAGGGTTTCTATTTATGATTTGGGGAAACAACTAAAGCAGTCTAACTCCTACCTTGTAACCTATCCTGTGTAATTCATTTCTAAGAAGCTATTGAAATGTATTTACAGTTCGATTGAAATGGTGGTGGAAGAAAAAAGAAAGACACTGGGACGCATAGATACGATTTTACTACGTCCTTTTAGATTTGTATGCGTCAGAGACGCTGGACGCATGCCTATCAGCATCTCTGTACTAATGTTGAACAGAGAGATAATATTAGATTTCATTACATTTCACGGATATTGTCGAAACTTTTGAAATGGTAAGCGTACTTGAGGAGTTTCGTAATCTTATGCTATTTATTTGTAAAATACGATTCTAATGATATCTCTTGCGCGCCATTTTGCATTTGGACCCTTTTTATATACAGATTTTTGCTGTAGCTTTTTAGTATTGGAAAATTTTTGTCTGAACACAGACATTTAATAAGCGCAAAGTTACACAATATGGTACAAATTCTACAAAATAGTGCAAACACATGCGTGATGGGTGGTGGACATACATAATGAAGAATTATTTTTATAAATAATTTTATTTGCCCAGGTGGACATCTAGGAAGAAACATATCTCTAGTAAAGAAAAAAAAAAACAAACAAAAGAAAAAAAAGTTTAATTTTTATGAATGAGAATAATTAAAACTAAGTTTAATTTTTACAAAGAAAAAGTTCGAACATGGGTATTCATTTAAAAGTTCATTATTAATTTGAAACCAGACAAATTAGAGCTGAAAATTTATTTTATTTCTGAAAAATAGTATCTCTGAAAAAACCCCTACCGGAAAAGTTTGACCAGATATTTTGTAACAGGGAAAAAAAATTATTAGTCGGAAGACACATTTGGAGTTTATAAAATTGAAGAAAATGACTGAAATTATCTAGATCATGAATATAAATATTACATACATATATATATATATATATATATATATATATATATATATTGCACATTACCGCAGACATTTCATCGGTATCCTATTCTGAATGAACACCCCTCCTTTTTTTTACAATAACCAAAACTATCTAAAAGTCTTTTTACATAAAATGTTTCCGTCGTTATTTTTAATCCATGCGAAATAAACTAAGCAAAAACCTATTTACTCTAATGCTAAAATTTTCTAGATTCGAGGAGCATACTTCAAATTAATTGAAATAATTCATTTTGATTAATAATCAAGATTTTTTTCCATATAAGGTAGAGGAAAAATATAGAATCACTAAATTTTAAAGAAAAAATATGGAATCATTAAATGGCTAAACTTAAAGTGTATGAATTAATTTTTTTGGGTTACGGTTTAGGGGTTTGGGGATTAAGGTTGTTTTTAATTACGTATTGCTTAAAAAACAAATATTGATACATTTAATTAATCATTGAGCTTAATTATTGAACCCAACGGTAGACACATCAGTCTCAGTTGTTTGTGTTAGTATTGCAATGTATAATTTCAATTAAACTTGGTTTAAAAAAATTTTTTTTCAACATTAAATGTAAAGTAATTTTTTTTTTTTTAAAAGCAATACGTAATGAAAAACAACCTTAATCCCTAAACCATAACTCAATTCGCAAAAAGTTAATTCATAGACTGTAGTTAAACTGTCATGGGGTATCACCAAAAAAGTTTCCGTTTTAATTTTCCAACCAATTTGCAAGTTTAGCCCATCAAATTTTAAAGAAAAAATATGGAATTACTAAGAAAAAAAATGAATTTATTCAAATACATTATAAACTTGTTTTTAAAGATAAGAAATACTTACCTTATATATCATCATCTTTAAGGTTATTTTATGGTAGTCATATTTTGATGATTTAATGATTTCGAGTAGTAAGAACTCCAGTAAGCAACATGGCCGCCGATCAGAAACAAAATTTATTGTCTTTGTATGTTTTATATTAATATTTTGGCGCGCTGCATTCTTATTGGTCAATTTTGGTCAACATTTTATTAAGATATTTTTTTTTTTTCTCTAACTTAATTTTGTGTTTGTTTTTTGCTTTTGAAAATCTAAAATCTTAACTATATTGTCATATAGACTAATTTAATTTAGATATCTACGTCTATTGTAAGTTATTCAATTTTACATTTCGATTGGGTTTTAGCTTTCAAATCAATTGATTTTGGTAATATTAACATAGGATGTTAGCACACAGTGATATGGCAACTACAGATGCTTTCCCAAAAGATGGCTTTATACGTTATGAAGAGGTCCCACATTTCATTTGCCCAGATGGAAATCTAGAAAGAAACAAACATCTCTAGTCAAAAAAAATTATCTAATGCAAAATAACCAAGAAATGGGTGATTTTTTTTCTATTATAAAATGATCAACCAATTTGAAAGGAACGATAGACATTTTTATTCTAGATATTGTATATTCATCGCTATTTTATTGGTAAATTTTGGTCGAAATCGAAGCTCTGAGTGTTGTAAAATTTTGTATAAAATTAAGTATTGTAAATTTTAGGATTTATTTTTATTGATGAAAACCCTAAACCAATTTGTTTTTATTTCTGAAAAATTGTCTATCTAAAAGAAAATAAAAATACCGGAAAAGTTTGACCAGAAATTTTGTTAGAGAAAAAAAAAAAGAAAATGTCCGACTTATTAGTCAGAGAAGAAGACACATTTGGAGTTTATAAAATTGAAAATGACTGAAATTTATTCTTATCTGGATGATGAATATAAATATTACATCTTTTGTACATTACCTCTGACATTTTATCAGCATCCTATTCTGAATAAACACCTATTTTTCCATAACCAAAAATATCTTACAGGCTTTTTAGATAAAACGCTTCTGTCATTTTTAATCCATATGGAATAAACTAAGAACTAATCTGAGACACGTCCTATTCAATCTAATAGGCAAACTTTCTAGATTCATGGAACTTACTTCAAATTAATTAAAATTTATTTTAATCAATAATCAAAATTTTTTTGCACATAAGGTGGAGGAAAAATATAGAATCACTAACAAAAAAAAAAATCACTAAAACTGGATTCTCACCATTGTATGCAGTTTAGTGTATACCCGGGCCAGTTTTTTGTGTGTGTATGTATGGGGCGGGGGTCTTATCTGTCTGCAGAGGAAACAGTCAGCTTATTCTAAAACCCACTGACAGAGCACACTATATATTCTTTGGATTTTTTTGACTGTTGACCTCATCTTTATTGTTATATAAATCTTTATTAATTTGAAGTAAAAGAATAAAAAAGGAGTATTATTTGTATTATTCGGACTATTGTTCTCATCTTCATTGTTATCTGTACAACGTTTCGGCCTTTTTCAGGTATTTTTTGTCGGACTTTGGAACATTGACGTAATCGGGAGCCATCACGGAACTTTGAACCTAACCGTTTATTCAGTCCATGGGGGTATCCTGTTCTCATTCCGCTAACCATAGCTGGGGTACAGGTGTTAAGCTGTGTTAATTATTCTATGTTACTGCTGCCCCTGACCAGGATTGAACCTGTAGTCTAGAGATAAGTGTCACTTACAACTTTCTTAACCTGAAGAAGGCCGGATGGCACATCGGCCAAAATATTGTACAGATAACAATGGAGATGAGGACAATAGTCCGAATAATACAAATAATACTAATTATCAAGTCTCATCGAAAAATATCAGAGAAATAAAAAAAAAGGTTTAAAAATTACCAATTTATTACGAAACAAATTCTTTGTTTAATTTCATTTTTTCTTTAATTTTTATATGGATCCATTTAATGTACGGATTTCCATGGAGGTAATGCTACGGGGAGGGGGATCCTCAGTAACAAGGAAGAAGGTAAATCAATCCCAAACTGAACAATGGCAACTGACTCTGTCAGTTGCCATTGTTCAGTTTGGGATTGATTTACCTTCTTCCTTGTTACTGAGGATCCCCCTCCCCGTAGCATTACCTCCATGGAAATCCGTACATTAAATGGATCCATATAAAAATTAAAGAAAAAATGGCAATAATATAAGAGAAAACATCTTGCCTCGATTTGAAGTAGGCAGAATTAGTTTTGTATCAAATTGCCGATGTTTGGTATCTGGTACCACAGTCTATTAGTCTAGGATCACTGTAGTTCCATAAGCACAATTGATGTGTTGTTGGTAGAATATTGGGTAATTTATGAGGAAGTGCGTCCTGGTCTCCTGCCTCAGAAATTGCTACCCGGTGACTATTAAAATAACGTCCCCAGCTATGTCGTCTCGGTGGTGTTACTTGAAAGAAAACAACCAACTTAGGGCATTAAATGTATTTTAGAGGGGGAAGGGCTTCTTTTTTTGTCGTAATTCTTATTTATTTATCGTAATTTGTTTAGAAATTTATTTATAGAAATTTGTCGTAATTCTTGTTTATTTATAGAAATTTGTCGTAATTCTTGTTTAGATATAAAGATGGATATCTATCTATCTATCTATCTATCTATCTACCTCAATTTGTTCATTTTTTTACTTTGTTTATATATATCTATCCACCCATCTCCATTTGTTCATAAAGAGAAGCCCACCCCCTCTAAAATACATTTAACGCCCTAAGTTGGTTGTTTTCTTTCAAGTAAAACCGCCGAGACGACATAGCTGGGGACGTTATTTTAATAGTCACCGGGTAACAATTTCTGAGGCACGAGACCGGGACGCACTTCCTCATAAATTACCAAATATTGATATAACCGGTTATCTCTGGGTCAAAGTGTGACATGTGACATATGTGGCTGACATGTGACTTTTTATGCAAATAAACATGTAATAAATACGACCAAACAGATGCTTTTCAATCCTGACCCTGCCTGAAGTCATCGGAAGGTAAGTACCCATACTTTTCCCTTAATACTTTTGTTTTAATGACTGAAGAAAGAAATGATAACAAAACATCTTTAGATTTTTCAGAAATCTTTTAAAATAAACCTTGTACATAAAATACGATTCTAATGATATTATGTCTTGTGTGCTATTCTGCATTAGTAAACATTTAAATTTTTTGCGTAGTTTGACTTTTTTTTTCCACACGGTTTATAAGAAGAGATTCTTATTGTTTTAAATACTGAAAATTTTAATTAAAATCCAATAATTATTTTTTTTTAAATAATCATTTTTTGTATTTGTTGTGATATGATAAGAAGTGAGTAGGAAGTTAATGCATTGAAAGCAGAAATAAAATGATGAAAGTAAGAAATCTGTGCATAGGATCAGTGCAGGTAGAAAGCAAAAATAGAAATAATAAGAATGATAATTTTGGACCAATCAGAGGCCTTCGTGCCTAAAAAGAAATTTTTAAAAAGACTGAATCTGGAGCCTAGGTAAAACCTATTTAAAGGAAGGTTTTCGAAGAGAAGTTCAGAAAGATCAACTTATGCCTGAATACTCCACGTCATTTAACTTAAAACTACTTGCCTGCAACTAAGGTACAACTTATTTTACCCTCTCTAAAATTTCCACTGCTGATTAGATGTTAGACTCTTTCTTTACTCTTTCTTCCTCTATTGGACTGAACTCAACTCTTTCTTCCTCTACATTACTGAACTATCAAAAAAGCATATTCTGCTGGACCTTGAACAGTACATTTTGACTACTGTAATTTATTTGTTTTAATAAATGGATTATTCATTAAATTTATGAGTTATTTGTTTTTCTGTCTTTATATATGTGACCTCATTGGGTGTTTGTTGTAATTACGTATTATATATATAACTTCACTCAAGACAATCACCATAAATGAAAAATGTTTTAGTTCCTGCATGAATTTGTACATCCTATTGTTGATTATTTATAATATCTGTACATATTACATGTACAAGTGTTGTAAATAGTCATCATCATCATCATCATGTCATGCAATTAGCATGGATATCCATGACAATCTCTCGCCAACCCTCCCTATCATTCACTGTGCCAGAGAGGTCCTCTGCGCAGCATCCAGTATCCTTGCATAGTTGGTCAATGTAGGTCCTTGGCCACACTAGCATGTCTATGTGTTGGCTTCCACAGGAGAACGTCGCTTATGAGCTCGTCCTTGCTTCTCCAGCAGTGTCCAGCATGCCTTGTCTGTATCACTCAGATGGTTTGTGAGATGGGGGGCAGGTGGCCATACAGCTGCTTCCTTGTAGGGTGCTATTTCCACGACTTGTTCAAGACCGCACGCAGCATTCTTGTGCAGGTCCCATCTAGATTATAATCAAGGTGCTTCGTTAGGGTCCAGGTAGTGCAGCCATATAGCAGTACTGATTTAACAACAGCCTGGAAGAATTGTCGCTTTAACTTGTCAGTGAGATCAGATTTAAACACTTTATCATCATAACTGATAGCTTTTATTTAGGTATAGGCTATGTGGGAACTCCTTGGATCAAGGTTCAGCTGAGAAACAAGATTAGTTTCAAAGTTTCACAAATATCTCTTGTAATGAATGAACCCTAGTTTTTTAGATAAAAAATTAGTTTGAAAAAGTCATTCCTAACACCAGTATATATGCTACATAAACAATAGTTTGGAAATTGGTCTAAAAAAGTAATTCCTTATTAGAAATTGGTCTAAAAACATTGTTCCTTACACAATTATATATGCTACATGAACAATAGATTAGAAATTGGTCTAAAAAAGTCATTCCTTATACGAGTATATACACTACATAAACAATAGACTGGAAATTGGTCTAAAAAGTTGTTTCTTACACGAGTATATACACTACATAAACAATAGATTGGAAATTGGTCTAAAAAAGTTGTTCCTTACATGAGTATATATGCTACATGAATAATAGATTGGAAATTGGTCTAAAAAAAGTTGTTCCTTACACGAGTATATACACTACATAAACAATAGATTGGAAATTGGTCTAAAAAAGTTGTTCCTTACATGAGTATATGTGCTACATGAATAATAGATTGGAAATATATACACTACATGAACAATAGATTAGAAGTTATAAACATTTTAGACTAATTTATACTTTTTTAGATTAAAAGAAAATCATTCCATACATGAGTATATACGCTACATGAACAATAGATTAGAAGTTTTGCAGTAACATTTCTCTCCATTCAAACTTGGTTGTGTATTAATTCCCAAGCTTGTCATTAATTTGAAACCAAATTAGTGTTGAAAAATGGTAGAAAGCCCCCCCTCCTGCTCCCCCTGTCCCCCCTGCACCCCATCCCCCCAGTGACAAACCTGGTCATTTCACTTTCCCTTCTTTTATAATGCAGGTCACACTCATCTCTTTTGTTTTGCTTTTTTTTTCATTTTGCAAAGAGCCAACAAAAGGATGACTGGGTTACTGAATAAACTGAATGGCCTGCCAAGCGCAGTTCCAGGTCACCCTCAGGCAAAGTGTTTCTCTTGACAGTCTCCCCTCTGGCGCACCGGCAGTTTTCCAACTAAAAATCTTGAATTATTGAATGTTTAATTTAAAATCAAGGAAATATATTTTTTTTTAATTCTCATCTTTTTTCTTTCACTCTTTCTTTTCTATTTTTTCTTTTTTCTTTTTTTTTTTTTTTCTTTTTTAACCTTCCCTCACTAAGAATTTGGGATTCAGCATAAAAATTTCCCAAGACATCTCATTATGAATAAAAGCCTTTTCCTAGAACACTATCTAATTCAATGTGAACGCATGTTGAATGCATTTTCAATCAAGAGAATTGCTTTCAAATGTTTATCAGTCAATTTCGTTTGATGAGTTGATTCTGTAGTCAAGTCCATGAGGATTTAGTAAGCTTAATATGATATCTAGATTTAAATGGTATCAGAATGTCTCATGTTCTGTACATTTTAACAAACAAATTCAGGTACCATTGGCGGAACTGATAAAATGCCTTCGTGGGCCGGATCTGGTCCACAAGCCGTAGTTTGGTAATCCCTGATCTATTCCAAAGTGTATGCACAAGTATTCATAAGGTTAGTTGCATGTTTTTACTAAAGTAGTAATAGGGCCAGTTTAGCTCAGTTTGTAGAGCGTTCAACAAGGAACCACAAGGTTCCAGGTTCGATACCAGCCCTCGCTAACTTAGCGTATGAATAGTACAGGGATCTGTATGGTAAAGTAAGGAGCTGATGAAAGGTGTGACCCTCCACCTCAGATGCCAAAAACAATCTCCTTGGTCTAGCGCTATTGAAAAGGGGATAGATTCCCTCGCTATCTGGCTAACAATGACTTTTAGTCACTCCAACTTTCTAAGTTCACAAGGAAAATATCGTCCTAAAATCTTGGATCAAAGGACAACTAAATTCAGAGAAATTTTGAGCATTTTAGTTATTTTACTTTTTTCATGTTGAATGCATTTTCATGCCTTCTGACTGATATAGTTGAGGTTCAAGCCTCGCTAATAGGCTATTATTGTTCAAGTTTGAGTTATCTAACTTGGTAATGGTTAATACTGAGTTATGTCCATTACATTATTTTTTATTTATTCTTTTATTATTGTCTTTAGTTTGAATGAATAAAGATGGCGGTTTAATCTAAAGTGTTGTTATGTGTTTTCTATGTGACATGGTTTCATAAGTAAACAATTATTTCTCATACTGATTTTTGAGGTAGACAGACAGTTACCATTTGGTATGAGCGTCCCAATTTCTTTCTTTTCTCTTTTTTAAATTTTAAATTTTTTTAATTTCAGGCTGTAATTATAACTGATCATATCTGACAAAAATTGAATTTGGTTGGTTGGTTGGCTGGTTGGTTTTACGGCATATCAACCTTTTTTGGGTCAAGCTATTCTGATATCAGCTTGTTTACAGTACTTGCTGTTGCTTAAATGGTCACCCATCTAAGTATTGAACAGGCTCATTATAAAGAAAAATGACCATAAGCTGCACAAAAAATTAAGAAAAACTGATGATATATTTAAAATCAACAGCTAAAAAAAATTCTAATAATCTCAGGCACCAGATTTTATTTAAAATAACTAAAAAGCTCAAAATTTCTCTGAATTTAGTTGTCCTTTGATCCAAGATTTTAGGACGATATTTTCCTTGTGAACTTAAAAAGTAAAGTCATCGGAGTGACTACAAGTCAGTGTCAGCCAGACAGCGAGGGAATCTATCCCTTTTCAATAGCGCTAGACCAAGGAGATTGTTTTTGGCATCTGAGGTGGAGGGTCACACTTTCCATCAGCTCCTTACTTTACCACACAGATCCCTGTACTATTCATACGCTAATTTAGCGAGGGCTGGTATCAAACCTGGAACCTTGTGGTTCCTTGTTGAACGCTCTACAAACTGAGCTAAACTAGCCCTATTACTACTTTAGTAAAAACATGCAACTAACCTTATGAATACTTGTGCATACACTTTGGAATAGATCAGGGATTACCAAACTACGGCTTGTGGACCAGATCTGGCCCATGAAGGCATTTTATCAGGCCCGCCAATGGTACCTGAATTTGTTTGTTAAAATGTACAGAACATGAGACATTCTGATACCATTTAAATTTAGATAACATATTAAGCTTACTAAATCCTCATGGACTTGACTACAGAATCAACTCATCAAATGAAATTGACTGATAAAAATTTGAAAGCAATTCTCTTGATTGGATGTAGCAATTCCAAACCAAACATTGATGATATCTTTAAAGGCAAACTTCAGTTTCAGAAATCTTACTAAATCTTTCTGCTAATGTTGTGTTCTTTGATTATGTTTTGTAAATAAATATGTTGATTAAATTTATTTTTGTGCATCTTACACCACTCATCCATTAATATAACATGGAAAGATAGATTTTGTTTTACATCTTTTTCTCAGAGCTTTCATTCTGGTTAGCAAGTATTGAACGCTCATTATTTTTTTTTAATTATCCAGCCCACTGTGAAAAAAGTTTGGTGATCCCTGTCATAGATTATCGTACTGTCAAAAAAAGTATTGGTCTCGGGTAAAAAAAAAATCACAGGAGAAAAATCAAATCTTCAAACCAAAGTGTTTACTCTCTAAATCACTCTCTTTACACTCACAGAGAAACTAACATATATAACAAGGCGGTAATCAAGATATACATATACAGAGAGGAGGAAAGTGACAGACCGAATATGATGTAAGAGACAGATCAGTTTTTGACTTAATTGCAAATTACAACTAGTTAGAACCAATTAGAATGGATTTTTTTTTCAAACATAACTCAATCCTAGAACTAATGAATATTTTGATATGAATTTTGTGTCATTAAACTAAATAGAAAAAAGTCTTTATGAGAAAAACATTGATTCACTCAGCATTAGTGTGATTATGTCACACTCAATTTAAAACCATTTCTCTACAAAACTTAAACCTAACTTGCTACCATAAATTGCAACTTTTTCCTGGGACTTTATTACTTTAATCTATAACAATCGATATAAGGAAAAGAAGGAAGGAAAGAAAGAAAAAAAGAGTGAATGAGAGAGTTAAATCAAGATCAATATACGTTTTACATATTGAACTATTTCGCAATAGCTCTTAAGTAAACATATCAAACATTACTATTTCTCTGAATTTTTGAGATGAGGCTTGATAATTTGTTCGAAGAAAAGGTTCCAAAGTTTGAGGAGGAAGTTCCCAAGTTTGAGAAGGTTCCTGAATCCAACAAGAAATACCTGAAGAAAGCCAGAAATGTTGTGCAGATAACAATAAAAATGGAAACAATAGTCCAAATAATAAAAAATAATACAAAATATCAAACGTTGTAATAATTAAATTATCATACTGTGGTATATCCACAGGTCCTACTAATAGAAAACCATTTCACAGAGATTTTAACCATTTGCACATGGTGCACCTTTTTCTTAGCAAAAATTATGACTTTTTTTCAGTGACTTTTTTCTGCAACAACCTTTGAGTAGACACTTCAAATTTGCAAAAATTGTAACTTTATTTTGTGACTTTATTTTCCTGTGACTTTATTTTTTGAGAAAACTTGTGAGTAGACACTTCAAATTTGCAAAAATTGTGACTTTATTTTCCTGTGACTTTATTTTTTGTGAAAACTTGTGAGTAGGCACTTCAAATTTGCAAAAATTGTGACTTGTGACTTTATTTTCCTGTGACTTTATTTTTTTGTGAAAACTTGTGAGTAGACACTTCAAATTTGCAAAAATTGTAGTGACTTTATTTTCCTGTGACTTAATTTTCTGACTTTAACTTTATTTTTTGAGAAAACTTGTGAGTAGACACTTCAAATTTGCAAAAATTGTGACTTTTTTCTGTGACTTTATTTTCCTGTGACTTTATTTTTTGTGAAAACTTGTGAGTAGACACTTCAAATTTGCAAAATTGTGACTTTATTTCCTGTGACTTTATTTTCCTGTGACTTTATTTTGTGGTGAAAACTTGTGAGTAGACACTTCAAATTTGCAAAATTGTGACTTTATTTTACCGTGGTGACTTTATTTTTTGTGAAAACTTGTGAGTAGACACTTCAAATTTGCAAAAATTGTGACTTTATTCTTCTGTGACTTTATTTTCCTGTGACTTTATTTTTGTGAAAACTTGTGAGTAGACACTTCAAATTTGCAAAATTGTGACTTTATTTTACCGTGCCTTTATTTTCCTGTGACTTTATTTTTTGTGAAAACTTGTGAGTAGACACTTCAAATTTGCAAAAATTGTGACTTTATTTTCCTGTGACTTTATTTTCCTGTGACTTTATTTTTTGTGACTTTATTTTTTGTGAAAACTTGTGAGTAGAGACTTCAAATTTGCCTTGAACTTATTTTGTGACATTTTCTGCAACATTTTTACTGACTATAAAGTATCTACGACTCATGGAACTTCATAACCAGTGAATTTCTTATACCAGTATGTGAATTACCCATAATCTAAATGATCTAAAAATTAAACCCTGACCTGACCCTATTAAGGGCAATGTGGGGGGTGGGTGGACACAGCATGTGTGGACAGCTTCCCGAATCTGAGCCTCACCCCCCAGCTGAACAGTTAAGAAGTGAGAATCTGACTTTATAATTACCTCCCAGAATTGATCATCCTGATAAAATAATTAGTAATAATGCATTTTGATTAGTTTGGGAATTAATTTCAGACTTACTCATTCAATCTTCTCTTGGAATTATCAGGAATTCTGTTTATACTTAGCGCCACCATTATAATTTGTATAATTTCCTGCTGGCATTGCAGTGATTAACTCAAAGAAAATTTCAGAAAGTTCAGAGCTCAAATGTAATGTCGGTACCTGCAGCAATAAGTTAGTCTGATACCATTTTAGGTAATTTTCAACTTTAGTTGTCAAAATTCCTAGCAAATAAGGCAATTAGAGTAACCTCCCTTGACTTTCACTCTTTACTAAGCCGGTAGCTATTTTGAAAGTCTCCGTGCGAAATAAACAAATCTTAGAGACTTTTTTCGAAAACAATACAACTGCATGCTTTAACACAAAAATATCATAAAATGTGTTCTTAATAACAATTAAGTTCATTTCAGACAATTTTATGCTAGGAATTTAGCCAACTGACTTTCACTTTGAAACAAAACGGTAGCCATTTTGAATGTGTCCATGCGAAATATACAAATCTTAGAATCGTTTTGAAAACAATACAACTGCATGCTTTAACACAAAAATATCATAAAATGTGTTCTTAATAACAATTAAGTTCATTTCAGATAATGTGCACGCAAAATTTTAGGCTAGGAATTTTAACAACTAAAGGTAAAAATTACCCCATTTTATTGAGGGAAGACAAAAGCACCATTTTTATCTAAATCTCAAGGCTGAATACTTAGTAAAAAAAAAAAGGGTGTCCCATCATGGTGTAATGGTTAGCAGACTAGTCTCACAGATCCATTACTAATGAATAGCAAGTTTGATCTTCATTGGATGCCCCATACTTGCAACCTTGTGTCATATCCTACATGTGACAAACAGGTTGGGTAAAAACCTACGTAAGAAAACACGCACACACACACACACACACACACACACACACTCACACACACACATACACACATATATATATGAACAAATTCCTGGGCGGAACACATGTTGTTATCTCAAATTAAATCAATTTTATCCATTCAACATTTCCTTCCTTTATTTATTTATCCTTTCAACATATCATCAAATTCATTTCCATTTTCAACTTACATATATATATATATATGGAGGTGCATGATAAGAGTCATAGGAAATCGACTTGTCGACCCAAGTTCAAATCCTTGACATATTTCACATAGTGCTAATATCCTTGGGAAAGGTATGAATGCATATATTCTCCCACCAGCTATGTAGAGCATACTGGGCTCTTTAACCTATAGCAGAGCAAACTGGGCTCTTTAACCTCGGATTGGTAACTAGTCTAGGAGAAGAAAAACTCTGAATTTGAAAAACCTGAGGTCAAAAACCTTGGGTTTGAGGCATTCCTTGCACCAATTCTTTCCTATCGATTGTGCCAAAAAGTGCGGATGGTTCAACACAAGCCTCCACAACCATAAACAAAACACTGTGTGGGTTGTTCATTGGATCAGCTCATGTTATCTTATGAACCCTCATGCATCTAAATTGATGAGAGTCCATTAATATATATACTAGAAACATACATAACAATTTTATCTGCTCTTAAAAAGACATCATCAGTTGGAGGCAAATGGTGTAATGGTTAGAGTCTTAAGAAATGGACTCGTCAACCCAAGTTCAATTCCTGGATGAAGCCACAGTTCACATGTTGTATACTCTTCTTTTTACTTTCTTACTTCATCTTTAGTATCTTACGTTCTTCTGCTAGCATCTCTTCTAACGTCTCTTCTAGTGTCTGGTTGCACTTATGCATTTCTTCTTCTAGATCAGTCTTGTTGCCAAGACATTCATTAACCACAAAACCATATTATTTATGTAAGCTTTTATTTACTTAACTAAACATTTATGTAACTAACATAACGCGCGTGTGCAGTGAACTTCAGCTAAGGCAGAAAGACCTTATCTGCCTGGCGTCCAAGCTGAAACTGAGAGCCAACCAGGTCCCATGTGACTTTACGAATTTCGCGGGCTTTCTGTACAATTCCATCGAAAGTCCCGCCCGTGATATGAAAAGGGCCATCCCCCAGAAATACAGGGGATTTACAATAATCTATGCATAGATTATGTAACACACATAGCACTAATACCCTTGGGAAAGGTATGAATCCAACTATTCTCCCTCCAGCTATGGGTAAATAGTAGGGGCAGACTGGGCTTTTTAACCTTGGTTAGGCAACCAGTCTAGGAGAAGGAAAACTCTGAATTCAAACCTGTTAAACTCTGCTTAAGAAATTGAACTTGTGTCACATCATGCTCATGCGGAGGGCTTGGTAAATATACATATTTATATTCATGGATGCATATTTGTGTATACGTTTATACAAGTTTACATGTTTATGTGTTTATAAGTGTATATTCATTGTCCAATTCAAACCTCTTAAATCTCTGTTTGGGGTGGTCACTCCTAGAATAGGCTCAGTCCTAATTAGTGATCAATTTTAATTTTTAAAAATCATCACTATCAAGGTGTGATGACAGTCTCTTGTTTGAAAAGACTGGAACTTTCCAGATCTGAATTGGTTATCTAATAATTTGTTGATTCTCTGTCTCATCCAGTAAAACTTTTTCAAATTGAAAATTGGGTGGCTTTCATCCAATCATAGCGCTAATCCATTTGGTCGGTAGCCATTATCACTTAAAATATTTTTGATTGAAAGTTCAAAGGTTTTAGGGCGATGACACTTGTCTTTCTGATTCTGAGACATTCTTGACTCTACACTACGCCAGGACCGAGTAGTCTACTAAGTGAATTATCACATACTATTTAGAGGAAAAGTTTGGTAGTCTGCCATTGGAAATAATAATAATAATAATATAGAGATTTTATCCCCAAAATTGATTATCATTATGTCATGCTAGTAGTACAGATATCCATGACAATCTCTTGTCATGATCATTCATGCTCCCAGGAGGTCCTCTATGTAGCATCCAGTATCTGTGCAGTGTTGGTCAATGTAGGTCTTTGCTGGATGGCCCACATTGGTTAGTAGCATCTTTATGTTGCTCTAATAGCACGGATATCCATGACAATCTCTCATCAACAGTCCTGATCATTCATTGCTCTCAGGAGGTCCTCTGTGTAACATCCAGTATTCGTGCAGATACTTTGATGGACGGCCCACACTGGTATCCCCATGTGCTGCTTTACATGGGAGAACATCACTTATGAGTTCATCCTTGCTTCTCCAGTAGTGCATGCTATGTCTTGTTCATCTCAATCAGATGGTTTGTGTGATACGGGGCAAGTGGCTATACAGTTGCTTTCTTACATGGTGTTATTTCCTTGATTTATTTAGTAATACATGCAGCATTCTTATACGGCTCTTATCTAGTTTATTCTCTTGGTACTTTGTTAGGGTCCAAGAGGTGTAGCCATACAGTAGCACTGATACAACTACAGTTTGGAAAATTGTCACTTTAACTAGTCAGTGAGATTTAAAAAAAAAAGGAAATTGCTACTTAAACAAACCTACTTTTATGCTTATTTTACCGGCCCTGTAAATATCTATTAATAATGGAGATTTGCTTCCGGTTTTTATCTGTAACAAAAACTACATCACTGCTTACGCCACACTGCCTAAAATCGTCATAAATAGAATACACTCAAAATTTGAGCATGCAATGTTATACAGTCCTCATTGGTTTTTTAAACAAGTTTTAATAAATACATACCTGGTATTATCTATCTATATATAATTTTTTTATTTATTTTGATATATATCTAAAGTTATCCAAACTAAGTTTCTATTTCAAATTTTTTTTTTACTCCTTTAATAAATTTATTTTATTTTTTTTTAATAAATTTGATGATGATGATATTAAATTTTCAACTCCCATCCCCTCAGGCAATATTTATTTTACGTCACCCAGAGGGCGTTTTTATTTTGCTAGTCTTTATTATGAACGCAATTAATGTTAAAAAATAACAACACAAATTAATGCAAAAGTTTATTTATATTCATTTATATTTATATTTTTTTAAGGATATTTTTTCTTAATGAAAAACATAGATACTGTTAATGACTTTGTGATCAAACATGTGATTTTTACAAAATTTTTAAAAAATTAAATGAAATGATAAAGGTAAATTTGACTTTCATTAATTTTTTTTCAAAGTGGAAAAATGGCATTTTCATTATCAATTATTAAAACATAAAATTGTAACCCTAACCATAACCCTAAACTTAACCCTAACAAGATGAATTCTTGTCAAGTACAAGATAAATCTATAAAGATAGAGTTTATATATATATATATACGTTCATGAGTAGGAGAGAATAGCTACAAATCGTGTGGCTTGGAGAAGACTTGTTTACGATAGCTGCAAAAGGTTTGAGGTAATACGGCTCAAACTCTCCATCCTGAAGCGGTCTCTATGTAAACGGCACATGACGGATATTGCACAGGACTATTTATGTATTATATATGATAATTTAATCATTACAACATTTGATATGTTTATTAAGAGCTATTGCTAAATAGTTCAATATGTAAAAAGTATAATAATCTTCTCTCAATCATTTTTTCCCTTCTTTCTATCTTTTATGTTTGAGTGAAACTTATTGCTACTCTCTTTCTTTTTTATTATATTTTTTACTGTGTAGCATGTCCTTTTTCTTCCCTTTCTTTATAATAAAAATAGGATGACCCATTATTTAGCTGAGGAGATGACACTCATACAAAATAAGAATTCAGCAGATAAGCAATATATAGTCAGGATATACATTTTTGCATTTCATCTTGGATGGTTTGGACGGTCTTATTTTTAACCAGAGGGTGTTGCAAGATCATAACAGTTGTACAATTAAGGAACATGAGTATTAATTTATAGATAGCAAATATATAATAAAAAAATGAAAAAGCAAAAATAGAAAAAATAAAAAGCTAAATAAATTAGTCTAGTTATGAAAATATCAAATAGGGTTGAGTGTTGGGGGGGGGGGCTGCTCGGTGGTGGGGAGAGTGTCAGAATTTTTAATTGGGATGTTAATAGCAGGGACCTGTGGGTGGCATTACTATTTGGAGATAGGCACTGGGATATTTTTGGGAGTTTGAATGTCAGATCCATTTGATGTCATAATCAGTGTGTGTGTGTGTGTGGGAGAGAGAGAGAGAGAGAGAGAGAGAGAGAGAGAGAGAGAGAGAGAGAGGGGGGTAGAATTACAGATCATAGGAATAAGCAATTGAATAGATAAGCCTGCAGACAGTCTGGAGTCAATGCATCTACTACACACACGTGAAACTTGCACATACACAGTTACACACATGCATGTATGTATAAATGAATATATGTATATATTTTATGGATTTATTGAAACTTCACAAACACACATACACGTGTATATATATATATATATATATATGTATATATATATAAATAGATCATACACACACACATAATCATATATGCATCAATATATGTATGCATTTATGTATACATATATGTCTAAATTTATGTATAACCTGTATATCAATTTATGTATATATACATGAATATACATATATACATACATATAGATATAATATGTGTGTGAACATGTATGTCTATATATGTGTGTGAGTATATATAAATACATATAATGTGTGTGTATGTGTGTGTATATATATGTATATATATATATATATATATATTTATTTATTATGGAAAAGATGACTTACCGGTGAATTAGTTCACGGTGGTTGATGTGAAGTTCATAAAGGTAAGGCAGTATATAACAAATAAAAAAGTGCTCAATACGTTAGTAGAGCAAATTTATTTTAATATAGGTCCAAGTGATAACCTACTCGAGTTTCACCATATTGAGGATCTTCAGGGTTAACTCCACTGTGTAAATCAAGATGTTGGTTGATTGTAGACAATTATATGTATGTGTCTTTTGTACTGTTCATAGCAAAATACACATACATATAATTGTCTACAATCAACCAACATCTTGATTAACACAGTGGAGTTAACCCTGAAGATCCTCAACATGGTGAAACTCGAGTAGGTTATCACTTGGACCTATATTAAAAAATATATATATATGTATGTATGTAAAAGTAAATAAATTTGATTGAATGGCCTATTGTTGGTATCAACCAGACAGTGAAGGAGTATATCTTCTTTTCACAAGTCTTAAACCAGGGAGATTGTTTTTGCATCTGAGGTGGAGTACCACACATACCATCGTGGGAAGCATTCTGTAGGAGATACAGTCAGCTTATTCTAAGCCCTGCTGATGGGGCTTTTTCTTAATAGAAACACTTCTCTTTTAAAATTTGCATTGCCAGCATCAGTCACTTTTGAGTTTTCTGGAATATTAAGTCAATATTATAAATGGTTCATTTCAAGGGTTGACCACAGTAAACTGTGAAAGATAAAAAATAAAAATCTATGGATGAAGGAGAAAGCATTGGAATTGACACATTGGATACATAAAACACAAGTGCAAGGAACTGTTAACAACTGATGGTTGTATTGAAGGAAATTAAAGACGACCTCGTCACAGACCACCCAGGATTTGGATGACATATGATAGGAATGTCATTACTAGAAAACGTGATCCTTTGGAAGTAGGTGGCTACAATAGATAGATCAAGGAGGAGGAGGAGGAGGAGGAGTAATCAAGGAAAAAAAAAGGGGGACTAAAATTGTACTTCATAACCTGTCGCAGAACCCTGTGGTTTTTCCCAAAACATCTGGTTGGAATAAGAGCACTGGAAAGAGTGAGAGAAAATTCCTCTGGAACTTTCTGCAGTAGAAGCTTTTCCATGAAATAAATGTTTTGGCTAACCAGTAGATAACCTCCTCTTGTGGAGATACAGGAGGATTTAGCAGGTTGTAAAAACTGTTTTTTTATTAAAAGTAATTGGTAATTTGCTTGAAGCATTGTTAAGTATGTTATAATATATTAATGATTTGAAGGCAATTACAATGCGTATAAAAATAAAAAAAAAATGTTATTTTTGTCTTATCCATGAAATAAATATTTTGGCTAACCGGTAGTGGAGATACAGGAGGATTTAGCAGGTTGTAAAAACTGTTTTTTTATTAAAAGTCTTGAAGCATTGTTAAGTATGTTATAATATATTAATGATTTGAAGGCAATTACAATGCATATAAAAAATAAAAACAAAAAGATGTTATTTTTGTCTTATCAGTTTCATAGTAGAAACTTCATCTTCAGAGGTGAATATCAGAAATGTTTTTTTTATTGTATTGGTATGCTTGATTTTTTATTGTATTGGTATGCTTGATGTTAAAGAAGAATTGTTTTTTGTTTGTTTGTTTGTTTGTTTAACTTGTGAATGAATATTTTGAATAGAAAGAGGTTGCACAGACCCCAGTCCACTATTTTGGCAGTCCCGCAGTTGGTCCAGTGGCAGGGGAAAGTCCAAGATGACTGGGCTGCTGAGCTGCTGTAAGGTGCTGTCTGAGGTAGTATTGAGTCACTTCACGAGAGGCAAGCCTCCCCCAAAGCCCCAGCACTTGCACCCAAGCACCAGGTGATGTGAGGAGTAAGTACCCCAATTCTACTTCTATCGATCGATATGGATGGCTGAGGGCTTCCCTGGAGCTCATCCGTCCTTTGACAGCTCTTGTTTTTAGAGATGCTGGGTGTCCACACACCTACTTCACCAGACAAGATGAGGTATGCCTGATGGGTGTGCCAGTTTAGTCGTCAGCAAACTGACCATAGAAAAGGTAGTACTAGTTTACATGGTACTAGTAGCAGGTAAGAAAGAAGACCTGACTTACGCAGATAAGGAAGATATATTTAGTTGAGTCCCCATTTACTCAGGACCAATATTAGGATTGGTATGTACTGACCCAACCCCTCTATAACTGGCAATTTTTAAGGTCAAGCTCAATTTTAAAGTGGTTTTAATTAAGGGTTTGAATTCAGAGTATTCCTTCTCCTAGATTGGCTGCCTTACAATGGCTAAATAAAACAATTTACCCTACTTAAGGGCCAGTTTAGCTCAGTTGGTAGAGCGTTTGGCTAGGAATCACAAAGTTCCTATTTCAATACCGGCCCTTGCCAACTCAGCATATGAGTAGCACAGGGAACTGTGCGGTAAAGTGAGGAGATGATGGTAGGTGTGGCGCACCACCTCAGACACTAAAATACTCTCCTTGGTCTAGTGTGAGTGAAAAGGGGATAGACTCTCTCACTGTCTGGCTGATACAGACATTAGGCCGACCTGATGACTTTACTTAACTTACTTTTACCCTACTAAAACAGATGGATATATCTTTTCCAAGGTCTTAGTGTAAAGGGAAATGGAAGTATCCTCATGCTGGATTTGAACTCGGGTCACAAATTCCATTTCCTATAATGATAACCATTACACACACACAGATGCTGATAGGTACCATCACTGATGCATAAAAATCTAAAAGGACGCAGTAAAATTGTATCCATGTGTCCCAGTGTTTTTTTTCTTTCCCCACCATTTCCAGCCAACTGTAAATACATTTCAATATTTTCTTCGAAATGAATTACTCACTATGGGGTACAAGGTAGGGGCTAGATAGCTTTAGTTGTTCATAGATAAAACTCTACAAATTATTAAGAAATTTTAATTGGGACCTATTGAAGTCAGTTAGTCTACTGTTGGTTTTAATAACAGCAGCTAACTAAGTACCACTCAAGCAGTGTCCAAGACAGCTGGTATAAATAGGAATCAAGAATGATCCATCCATGAATCTGGGTGATTTGGGTGATTCCATTCTTTGAGTTCTGATTGGCTGCTTGACTGATTGATTTGAATGACATTGTGGAGTCTTATATATACTTTGTCATTTTGCAGTGGACTTTGTAACATTAGGGTTTGTATTTGAATTACAACCGTTTGTTGCCTTGTCTTCCCAGTTCAACAGTAATTGGAACTTTAATTATTCTTCAGGACCCATCAAATTTCCTAGGGATTCAATCAAATCAAAAACATGCATCACAGGATGCAGTAAATTAAAAAGCTATTAGCATTATTGCACTGTGTATGCCTCCATTTAAAAAAAAAAGTAATCATAGATACTAATTAAAACTTGTGTATCTTGTAAACCTGACACAACGTTGTCATTTATTAAGTTTAGTTTTGTTCGGTACAAGGCCAGTAAAAACTTAGTGCACTGCAACATTTAGAAGGAACATTTGTTGGAAATTGGCACTCTCAGCGGTTTTTAAAATGACCCAATGGGTGACATGTTATAAAACCAACCCAACCAACCAACCTGTTTTATGCATATCTGCATGTTTGCAGTATTTGTGCATTTCCTTGTAAGTGTTTTGATGCTTGTGTGTATGTATGTATGTATGTATTTGTGCATTTCCTTGTAAGTGTTTTGATGCTTGTGTGTATGTATGTAAGTATGTATTTGTGTATTTCTTTGTAAGTGTTTTAATGCTTGTGTGTATGTATGTATGTATGTGAGAGAGTATTTGTGCTTTGTTTGGTTTGGTTTGTTTTGTTTTACGGCATATCAACCTCAGTGGGTCCTTTATTGCGATAAAGTTTTGAAATAAACAATTCTTAATGGATAATACAATTTTTTTATAAATACATTTTTCTATTTAACCCATAGATGGGACCCTAACAGGTACTACCACTCCAGGTCAGAGTGGACCAGGGAGCAATGGTGATGAAGGGGTGCTCCACATTCCCCAAACCTCCAAAACTGGAACCTCACCATCAGATAGAGTTTAACGTCATTCCCAGGACATGTAGACCTGCAGCCACCGCCTTCTAGCACCCATATGATAAAAAGGGGTTGGGGCTTGCCATAAGGGCAATAGGGTTGGGAATTGTGCTTTGTTATATATTTTACAGTGTGTAGCATTTTGTATGCATTCATTATGAGTGTATATATGTCTATCCTTCATGTACATCACTGAATGTGGGTGGTGTAATGGATAGAGTCATAGGAAATGGACTTGTCGACCCGAGTACAAATCCTGGACTTTTAAGGAACATGGTTGTGCTTTTAAGGAACATGAGTATTAATATATAGATGATTTTGACTTTGTGAATTTAGCTGTGTTTTTTTTCTGTCCTTTTAAGATAGTGTCTCTGTATCCTCCTGGTCGCTGAGTTGAAAAGGTTTTGGACCCCTGGTTTAGAGAGCTTCTTTCTCTTGGCCACAAAGGACCTGGTCACATTTATGAACCCAATATCTCTGAGATGCTTTAGTTAGCAGTTAGTGTTATGAGCAGATTAAACTATTTCATTTGATGCAGGCCATGTAACATAATATTAGGTCATCTCCCAATTTTTGGCTGGTAAAAGTGTGTTTTCAAATATGACAAGTATGAGTACCAAATTTTATACTATCCTTCAGAATGTGAGAGCTGTGGACGATCAATGAAATAAGAAATAGCATTATTGGACACCTTACTTGGTTAGCATACTAGACTAGCAGAGCGTTGTCAGAGAGTTTGATTCTCATAGAGTGCCCCATACATCTGGTCTTATGCTAAACTAAGCTTAGTTAAATGAATACCTTTGTTCCATAATAATTGCCAATAATTAATTGAAATTTATATGCAAAAAAGAAAGAAGAAAGAAATACAGGTTACATGCTTTTTGGGTGTTGTTTTTTTAAGTCATTCAAATTGTTGATCTAATGAAAACCTCAATATTACAGTGGAAATCCAATGGGCCCAGGAGGTATTGTAGTTTTGCACTAAGAATTTCAGTTTCAAAGCTGCTATTTTAGTGCTTTTGATACATCCAAAATAAATTAGAATGTTAAAATTTGTGTGCCTGCCATGTAACATTACCTTAGATCATATTCCATTTATCAGCATCTAAATATTTATTTTGAGATACCTGACGTACCCTATATATATTGATATAGATATATTGCAAGCCGTGTACATGAAACATAGATTGAACAAAAAAAACCCTGAAAAGATTTGACTGTAAAAAGCCATGATTTACTGGTTAGGAAGCACTTGTTAATGTCGGGTATATCTTTTTTGGTTTTTGTTTGTTGTGAATATATCAAATGTTTGTCACAATTGAAATTGGATCAGAGTAGATCAGTAACACTAAAAATTGTTGTGTCATCAAATGTCATCAGGTGTCAAAAAGGACAAGTTGAGCTTAGTGGTTAAGACAATGGACTGGGAATTTGAGGTCTAAAAGGACAAGTTGGGCTTAGTAGTTAAGACAATGGGCTGAGACTTTGAGGTCTAAAAGAATAAGTTGGGCTTAGTAGTTAAGACAATGGGCTGGGACTTTGAGGTCTAAAAGGACAAGTTGGGCTTAGTGGTTAAGGCAATGGGCTGGGACTTTGAGGTCTAAAAGAATAAGTTGGGCTTAGTGGTTAAGACAATGGGCTGGGATTTTGAGATCTAAAAAGGACAAGTTGGGCTTAGTGGTTAAGACAATGGGCTGGGATTTTAAGGTAAAAAAAGGACAAGTTGGGCTTAGTGGTTAAGGCAATGGGCTGGACTTTGAGGTCTAAAAGAATAAGTTGGGCTTAGTGGTTAAGACAATGGGCTGGGGATCTGAGGTCAAAAAAGGACAAGTTGGGCTTAGTGGTTAAGGCAATGGGCTGGACTTTGAGGTCAAAAGGGATGTTGGGCTTAGTGGTTAAGACAATGGGCTGGGACTTTGAGGTCAAAAGGACAAGTTGGGCTTAGTGGTTAAGACAATGGGCTAGCCTTTGAGGTCTAAAAGGACAAGTTGAGCTTAGTGGTTAAGGCAATGGGCTGGGACTTTGAGGTCAAAAAGGACTAGTTGAGCTTAGTGGTTAAGGCAATGCACTGGGGATCTGAGGTCAATAAAGGACAAGTTGAGCTTAGTGGTTACGACAATGGGCTTGGACTTGCAGGTCTAAAAGAATAAGTTGAGCTTAGTGGTTAAGACAATGGGCTGGGACTTTGAGGTAAAAAAGGACAAGTTGAGCTTAGTGGTTAAGGCAATGTTCTGGGGATCTGAGGTAAAAAAAGGACAAGTTGAGCTTAGTGGTTACGACAATGGGCTTGGACTTGCAGGTCTAAAAGAATAAGTTGGGCTTAGTGGTTAAGGCAATGGGCTGGACTTTGAGGTCTAAAAGAATAAGTTGGGCTTAGTGGTTAAGACAATGGGCTGGGGATCTGAGGTCAAAAAAGGACAAGTTGGGCTTAGTGGTTAAGGCAATGGGCTGGGACTTTGAGGTCAAAAGGACAAGTTGGGCTTAGTGGTTAAGACAATGGGCTAGCCTTTGAGGTCTAAAAGGACAAGTTGAGCTTAGTGGTTAAGGCAATGGGCTGGGACTTTGAGGTAAAAAAGGACAAGTTGAGCTTAGTGGTTAAGGCAATGGGCTAGCCTTTGAGGTCTAAAAGGACAAGTTGAGCTTAGTGGTTAAGGCAATGCACTGGGGATCTGAGGTAAAAAAAGGACAAGTTGAGCTTAGTGGTTACGACAATGGGCTGGGACTTGCATGTCTAAAAGAATAAGTTGGGCTTAGTGGTTAAGGCAATGGGCTGGACTTTGAGGTCAAAAAGGATAAGTTGGGCTTTTGTGGTTAAGACAATGGGGTGGAAGTTTGAGGTAAAAAAGGATAAGTTGAGCTTAGTGGTTAAGGCAATGGGCATGGAATTTGAGGTCAAAAAAGGATATATGACAAAGACAAGAACTCTGAACCAATCCAGTTATTTTGATAAAGAAAAGACTCTGGTTTCTTATAGTACCTCATATTGCTTAAATAGTCACCTTGTCACATTTGGTCATTACGTAAAGCTAGACAGACAGTCAGAGAGGCATCCCTCTGGTCAATCGGCTGATCATATCAAACCCTTGCACCTATATGATTGTCTCAACCCTATTACCCTTATGGTAAAACAACCCTTTTTACCATATATGTGCTAGAAGTTGGTGGCTGAGGGTCTTATTCTCTTGGATGTGACGTTAAACTCTATCTGATGGTGAAGGTCCAGTTCTGGAGCTCGGGAATGTGGAGCACCCTATCATCACCATTACTCCCAGGTTCACTCTGACCCGGAGTAGTAGTACCTGTTAGAGTTCCCTTTATGGGGTTGATAGAAAAAATGTGTTTAATACAAATTGAGTACTAATTAAGAATAAATAAACTTTGAAGCCCCATATCTCCCCAATTCTCAACAGAATTCAACCATCTTTTACTATGTGATATTCGTCATCAAACTCTATCAGAAAATCATATTAAATTGGCACTTTAATTTTGCACGAAATTGGCACTCTCAGGGGGTTGTAAAATGACCCAATGGGTTGACATGTCATAAAACCAACCAACCAACCTGTTTATGCATATCTGCATGTTTACAGTATTTGTGCATTTCCTTGTAAGTATTTTGATGCTTGTGTGTATGTATGTATGTATGTATGCATTGGAGAGAACATGGAGGGTTAGAAATGTCTGACATGTGGTCGAGTTTTGCTTTCTAAGGCTGGATATGTCACTCATAAGAAGTCTCACCTGGGTCAATCCATGCAGATTCCAGGAGCAAACAATGTGTCTTGTGCTATCTGTGGCAAGATCTGTAAGTCGGCTTCTGGTCTTAAGAGACATATGGTGGTGCATAGGCATCAGATTTTATCATCTGATTCATCTGAATCATCTCATTCAACGGGAAGGAAGTCCTTTCAATGTCATATTTGCATCAAACTTTGTGGATCTGCAGCAGGTTTGATGGGTCATTTGAGGGCTCATGCAAGGAAGGGTTCTGGTGGTCGAGTTGTGGGATTGTGAGGGACGGCAATGATCTGTAAAGATTATGTTATTGCTATGTATGGAGAGAGCATATTTGTGCTTTGCTGTGTGTTTTACAGTGTGTAGCATTTGTATGCATTCATTATGAGTATATATATGTCTATCGTTCATGTACAACCACTGAAGATGTGTGGTGTGTAGAATAATCATACTAAGTCCAATTACCGTCAAATTGGCAAGACAAGACAGCAAGCAATCATAACCCAATACGATTCTGTTATGCTGTAAAGACCACTGCAAAGTGGCAGGATTTATGGAGCCTCAGAGGATCATACAAACCAAGCAGCCAATCAGGACTTAGGGAATGGAATCACCCAAATGCATGAGTGGACTGTTCTGAATTCCCATAAGTACCAGTTGTCTTGACACTGGTTCAGTTGTGCTAGGCCAGTCACATTGTTCAAACCAATTACAGACTGACTGACTGACTGACTTCAATAGTGTAATGGTTAGAGTCATTGGAAATGGACTCATCGACCCAATTTCAAATCCTGGACAAGGCTGTTTGCATTTCATATAGCGTTAATACCCTTGGGAAAAGTATGCATCCAACTATTCACCTTCCAGCTATGGGTAAATGGTAGGCCAGACTGGCCTCTTCAACCTTGGCTAGGTATCTTGTCTAGGAGAAGGAAAACTCTGAATTCAAACCTGTTAAACTCTGCTTAAGAAATTGACTTTGTGTCGCATCATGCTCATGCAGAGAGGTTGGTAAATATACATATGTATATTCATGGATGTATATTTGTATATACGTTTATACAAGTTTAAGGGCCTGGTTTAGCTCAGTCGGTAGAGCGTTCGGCTAGAAAACACAAGGTTCTTAGTTCGATACCGGCCCTCGCCAACTCAGCGTATGAGTAGCACGAGGATCTGTGCAGTAAAGTAAGGAGCAGATGGTAGTTGTGGTGCTCCACCTCAGACGCAAAAATAATCTCCTTGGTTTAGCGCTAGTGAAGAGGGGATAGACTCCCGTGCTGTCTAGCTGATACCGACTTTTAAGCCATCCCGATGACTTTACTTTATACAAGTTTACATGTTTATATGTTTATAAGTGTATATTTATAGTCCAGTTTAGCTTGTTTGATAGAGTACCTGCCTAGAAATTGCAAGATTCTGGGGTCGATACTGGTCTCCTTTAAATCACCATATGAGTAAGTAAAGTAAAGTCAATGGGGCGGCCTAAAGTCGGTATCAGCCAGTCAGCGAGGGAGTCTATCCCCTTTTCACTAGCGCTAGACCAAGGAGATTGTTTTTTAGCATCTAGGTGGAGCGCCACACCTACCATCAGCTCCTTACTTTACCACACAGATCCCTGTGCTACTCATACGCTGAGTTGGCGGGGACCGGTATCGAACTAGGAACCTTGTTGTTTCTAGCCAAACGCTCTACCGACTGAGCTAACCCAGCCCCATGCAGTAAAGTAGGGAGCAGAGGGTAGGTGTGGCGCTCCACCTCAGCATAGCAATATCCCTGGTCTATCACTAATGAAAAGGGGATAGACTCCCTCACTGGCTGGCTGATACTCTGCCAACTTTACTTGTAATAGGTGTTCATGTATGTGCATAAACGTATATTTTTGTATAAATCTCTGTGAGTGTGTATATTTTTATGAGCATATATATATATAATTGTGGATCGCGACTTGCCTTTCAAAAATAAAACTCTGATCAAATACAGTTACATAACTAAAAAGATTTTCATCTCCTGTCATCTATAAAAACATCCATCATTTTCTTCACCCCAAGAGACATCCTGATGAAGGTTCAATGTAACTGAAATGTTTAAACATCGATAATTAAATTCATCCCATTTTCGGAACACTTGTTTTTTCAAAATTTTCTTTATATTGTCGGATTTATTTTCCATATTTACTCCCATATATATATATATATATATATATATATACTAAAAGTGGCTACCTGGTGTTGCCTGGGTAGAGGTGGGGGATAATAAAAGATCCATTGATTGTTTTGGTCTTTCATGATTGATTTAATTTTTAATCATGAATGTAACCAATGACTTTCACTTCTCTTACTATTCAAATCCTAATTTTTAAATATCTTCCCAGATATAAATAAAATCTTCATTATTTTTGCACAAAAAGTAGGCTCTGGTAATTGTGAATGTGTATATATAGGGGCCGGGTTAGCTCAGTCGGTAGAGCGTTCGGCTAGAAACCACAAGATTCCTAGTTCGATACCGGTCCCCGCCAACTCAGCGTATGAG
>CM042158.1:41422916-41425416 GCA_023376005.1 Doryteuthis pealeii | reverse complement strand
GTCACAACTCCCAGCCTTTATTAACGTGCTCGTCTAGTGGCTTCTACCAGGGAGGAAGGGAGGCAGAGAGAACGAGAGAGAGAGAACACTACTAGATTACTGGGCTCTAATGAGGTCTGTCCCCCACGACGGACGCCGGCAAAAAGAGGACGAAGCCTTTCTTCCTTCCCCCACGTCACCACGTGACTTCCGGTCAACACCCGACTTCCGGTCACACCGACTTCCGCTTGCCCCAATTCTTCGTTCGGGGTCACGCTACGGTCAAAACCATCGCTCTCCTCTTTTGGGTCATCACTATTTTTTAAGCCTTTGTTATTTATTCCTCCTCCTTCCATTAGCAGTTCTAGTTCACAAGGGTCATATTGCTACAGGTCCTCATAATTTTGCATACTGAACGCTTTTTACATATATAACTAAGAAAACAATTTCGGTGTGTTTTTTGTCTTTTTTGGCCCCCTCATTACAATTCTGATGATTATTCTCAGAAAAATGTGTGTTTTAGTCTTTATGTTTAAAAAATGTTTTCCCCAGATATTAGTTTGTAAACGCTTTATTTGGCAAACTGAATTAATTGTTGTTGTTTTTTTACACCGGTTGAGTTTAGAAAAAAAAAAAAAAATATATGTATATATATTAAACAGTTTTAGTATTGTCCTCATCTTTATTGTTATCGGTACAATGTTTTGGACGATATGCTCTCTGGCCTTCTTCAGGTATTTCTTGTCGGACTCGGGAACCTTCTTTTCGGACTCGGGAACCTTCTTTTCGGACTCGAGAACCTTCTTTTCGGACTCGGGAATCTTCTATTCGGACTCGGGAACCTTCTTTTCGAACTCGAGAACCTTCTTTTCGAACTCGGGAACTTTCTTGTCGTAGTCGGGAACCTTCAGGAGGAAACATCAATTACGGTCTGAAATCTCCAGCAAGCTCGCCCCATTCCTGGAACAAATAATACTAATCATCAAGCCTCATCTCAAACATTCAAATAAACAGTTTTAATAATGAAAGATGCACATGTTCTACCTTGATAATAGTTTGGATATGAAATGAAGGTACTCTGTCAGCCAATAATGGCTCTTTCAGAGAAATTATTAATGCCTTTAAGATTACAACAATCAAAAGAATTATTAGAAAGCTTGAAAGAAAGAATAAAAAACTTGAAAATAATAAGGATTCTGTTTTTTTTAACAAGGCTTATCTGTGTTGTATACTCTCTTTCTTTACTTACTTCTATTCTTCTTCTAGCGTCTCTTCTAGTGTCTGGACTTCGTCTTGGGGACTTCGTGTCTGTTCTTCCATTGGGGATTTCTCTTTATCAGAAGCCCTGTGTCATTGGTAGTTTTTAGATAATAACACTTCGATTTACTTAGATCATATTTTATTTCGAAATCCCCACCAGACTACCTGCACAGATTGAGTCGGCACCCTGCATAACACGACTCACCACCGTCATGGCTTTGGCCAATCTGACTAAAAATCTCTTTCTAATCTAAACCGGAAGAGGGTCTTCTCCACCGATTCTCACGGTATCCACTGGAAGGATCAGGATGAGGTCAAGCCTTGTCATTCAATCCTTCAAGGCCGTGGGCTGCAACTTATAACAGCCATTTTGGTTTCTACACGACTGTACATAAGTATTAAGAATCTAATAATTATGTAACATCTGTTGCTTATAGATTTGAGCTTTCTGATGATTGTAAAGTATATATACAGATGTATCTATTTAGCAGTTAAAACTCTGCTCCTTACTGGCAGCTGCTGATGACTAAGGGATTAAGGAACCGGACTGATGAAAAGTCAGTCAGATTTCGCTCCCGGCTAGAAGTAGTTGCTGGGTCTAGCCACACTGAAGAGATGTAAAATGTTGAAACACAGTGTCTGTGGATGACTATACATATAAATATATATAGAGAGAGAGGTGCATAGTGTAATGGTTAGTGACGTAGGAAATGGACTTGTTGATCCGAGTTCAAAACCTTGGTAAGGCTGTTTGCATTTCACATAGCGCTAATAGGTATGAATCCATATATTTTCCCTCCAACTTTGGGTAAATAGTAGGGCAGACTGGGCTTTTTGACTTTGGATTGGTAACCAGTCTAGGAGAAGGATAACTCTGAATTGGAAAAGCTTGAGGTTCGTGGCATTCCTTGCACCAATTCTTTTCTATCGACTGTGCCAAAAAGCCCTCAGCACTATAAACAAAACACTGTGTGGGTTGTTCATTGAATGAACCCTCATGCATCAAAATCAATGAGAGAATCCATTTCCCATATATATATATATATATATATATATATATATATATATATATTATTTATATTTTTTGAAGGCAATTAAAATGCGTATATCGTATAAAATTCGATAATTATTGAAAATAATCATGACAAACAAACTCGGCGAATAACTCGCGCAACATGGAACACCGTACAGCTGTTTCAACTTTATTAAGTCTTATCAGCATAGGCCTAATAGTAGTGGCATGTTTATCATTGACAGGTTA
>CM042158.1:41367916-41415416 GCA_023376005.1 Doryteuthis pealeii | reverse complement strand
CCCAGGTTCACTCTGACCTGGAGTGGTAATACTTGTTAGGGTTCCCTTTATGGGCTTAATAGAAAAAATGTGTTTAATACAAATTGAGTACTAATTAAGAATAAATAAACTTCTTTGGCATAAAATAACCCAGTAAGAGTTGACATGCTATAAAACCAACCAACAATCTGTATATAAATATATAACGCTGGGCATCTATTTATTGAAACAATGAGGATTATCTAATGTTGCATGCTTACATTTTGAGTATATTTATTCTATTATGACGTTGGATTATTTATTGAGTAATGTGACGTAAGCAGTGACGTAATTTTTGTTACAGACAAAAACCGGAAGCAAATCTCCATTATTAATAGTTATAACTATTTTATTTAAAAATTAAGTAGTCAAACAAGAAAGTGATAGAGTCAAGTGACAAATACTTTTACTATGTGATATTCGTCATCAAACTCTATCAGAAAATCCTATTAAATTGGCACTTTAATTTTGCATGAAATTGGCACTCTCAGCGGTTTTTAAAATGACCCAATGGGTTGACATGTCATAAAACCAACCAACCAACCAACCAACCAACCTGTTTATGCATATCTGCATGTTTGCAGTATTTGTGCATTTCCTTGTAAGTGTTTTGATGCTTGTATGTATGTATGTAAGTATTTGTGCTTTGTTTACAGTGTGTAGCATTTTGTATGCATTCATTATGAGTGTATATATTGTTAAGTATCAATCAAGAATAAATAAACTTCTTGGGCATAGTTTGGTTTTGTTTTGTTTTATGGCATATCAACCTCAGTGGGTCATTTAATGCCGATAAAGTTTTGAAATAAATTCATTCTTAATGGAGACTCAAATATATTTTTTATAAACACATTTTTCTATTTAACCCATAAATGGGACCCATCAGGTACTATCACTCCGGGTCAGAGTGGACCAGGGAACAATGGTGATGAAGGGGTGCTCCACATTCCCCAGATCACCAGAACTGAAACCTCACCATCAGATAGTTTAATGTCATTCCCAGGACAGGAAGACCCTCAGCCACCTTTTTGAGGACTCATTTTGTCCTATTTTAACCCATAGATGGGACCCTAACTGGTACTACGACTCCGGGTCTGTTTGTTTGGTTGTTTTGTGGCATAGCAACCTCAGTGGGGCATTTAATGCCGACAAAGTCTTGAAATAAATTCATTCTTAAATGTATACTCAAATATTTTTTATAAACAAATTTTTCTATTTAATGCATACATGGGACCCTAACAGGTACTACCACTCCGGGACAGAGTGGACCAGGGAGCAATGGTGATGAAGGGGTGCTCCACATTCCTCAGATCACCAGAACTGAAACCTCACCCTGAGATAAAGTTTAATGTCATTCCCAGGACATGAAAACCCTCAGCCACCACCTTCTAGCACCCATATGATAAAAAGAGGTTGGAGCTTGCCATAAGGGCAATACGGTTGGGACAATCATACAAAACAGTAACCAACAAAGTTGGATTCCATGGTGTAATGGTTACTGTCATAGGAAATGGACATGGTCAAATCCTGGATGTGGCTGTTTGCATTTCACCTAGTGTTAATACCCTTGGGAAAAGTACAAACTCAACTATTCTCTCAGCTAAAAGTATAAAGTGGCGGGGGGGATGTCTCTGTGGCATAGTGGTTAATGAGCTGGACTATGACATCATAGTAAATGAGTTCAAACTTCAGTTATATTATTGCATTCCCTTTCTGACTAATATCCTCGGGAATGATATGAACCCTAGTTATGGGTTAAATAATAATGGTATGAACCCACAGTTATGGGTTAAATAATAGCACTACTGTTCTTCTACAAGGATGCTTTGGCAATAACCCAAGTAAATTGGCATGCCATTAAACAAAGAAACAATGTCAAATCAAACTGAGATTCTCAGGTGTATTTATTACCTCACATCCAATTATCTATTTTTTCTTCCCCCCCTCTCTCTTTGTATTCCCCCTCTCTCTATATATAATTATCTCTTTTACTATTAGTCTCTCTCTCTCTGTCTGTATTTTTTTTTCTCTGTCTATCTCTCCCCCTCCCTCTCACTATTAAATAACCCACAAAGTTTGATATGCCATTAAAGAAACTAAACCAAATCATACAATGAATGTGATTCCTTCACCTCCAGGCACAAAGTAACCCTAGACTGGTTGAAATACCATTAAAATACCTTAGGAAAATAATGATAATTATGCAACCCATAGAAACAATAATTTTGATGATTTTTGTAATTTTTATTCCATGATTTTAAAAAATTCTTTTTCTTTCACAGAATGGGAAGAAAATGCTTATTTTACCATTTTGAAATTCCTCTGCAAAAATATAAAAACAATTTCAATTCCTTTAGTTCTGGTTCTTTAGTTGCCTTAGGAAACTCAAACACACAATAATTCTTGAATATATATATATATAAATATATATATATAATGCAATTCCATACTCTCTTTTTCTTATTAAAATGATGCATTTTGGAAACTAACATAAAAATATTTGTTAAAGAATTTCTGCAAGATTTTTGACATTCAACATCATAAAATAGAAAAAAAAAAAAAAAAACGCCCACTGAACTATGGTATTCAATGGAATTTTAAAATCCCTACAATGCATTTCTTGAAAGAAAAAAAAAGAGTCCATACATTTAACAGTAAGAAACTGTATCATTTAAATATTTCCTCATCTCTGGAACAATATGTTCATGTAACAAAGCCTTCAACATAAAAACTAACATCTTGTTATCTTTGGGGGACACAAGTTTTTCAGTCTGCTAAGTGATCAAATATTTGTCATGCCATTTTGTTATAAGGGAAGATATTTTCCCCAACAAGAAAGTTAGACACATCCAATGAAACCCATAAATGATATGGACTATACAGTCGAGTAGTCGAGTTCAATTAGTAGCTTGTAGCTACAGAGAATTAATTACTGTTGTGGAAATGCTGTGTATTTGAAGTCTATTTTTATTATAACTATTGTACCAAAGGCGATAAACCTACGTTAACCTTTCTTGGTATTTGATAAATCAGGCACAACACATTTCATCCAAGAAATTTCTACATTTTGAGAAATTATCTCCTGGATCAAGGTTATGTAATATTTAATATCAACTCTCAATGGAAGAATTATGGAACAATATGTTCATGTAACATAAAAATGCATTGGTTGTGATTTCTTTTTTTTACTATAAAAATGCATTGGTTGTGATTTTTTTTACTATAAAAATGCATTGGTTGTGATTTTTTTTTTTTTACTATAAAATGCATTGGTTGTGATTTTTTTACTATAAAAATGCATTGGTTGTGATTTTTTTTTACTATAAAAAGGCATTGGTTGTGATTTTCTTTTACTATAAAAAGGCATTGGTTGTGATTTTTTTTACTATAAAAAGGCATTGGTTGTTGATTTCTTTTACTATAAAAATGCATTGGTTGTGATTTCTTTTACTATAAAAATGCATTGATTGTGATTTTTTTTACTATAAAAAGGCATTGGTTGTGATTTTTTTTACTATAAAAAGGCATTGGTTGTGATTTTTTTTACTATAAAAATGCATTGGTTGTGATTTTTTTTTTACTATAAAAATGCAATGGTTGGGATATTTGTTACTATAAAAATGCATTGGTTGTGATTTTTTTACTATAAAAATGTATTGGTTGTGACTTTTTTTACTATAAAAATGCATTGGTTGTGATTCACTGTAAAAAAAAAACCCTATCCTCTTGATATCTTTGGGTATACTAGTTTCTCAGTTTAGTAAATGACTCAATGTTTAGCATGTCACTTAATCCTACAAATTTCCATATTATAACCTGGATCAAAATTATATAATCTTTAACATCTATTTCTCCAAATTTTTGAGATAAGGCTTGATAATTAGTATTATTTAGATTATTCGGACTATTGTCTTCATATTTATTGTTATCCATAAATGTTTTGGCCGATGTGCCCTCCAGCCTTCTTCAGGTATTTCTTGTCGGACTTGGGAGCCTTCTCAAACTCGAGAACCTTCTTTTTGAACTTGGGAACCTTCTTGTCATTGGTATCCAGTTCTCATTCCACTAACCATAGCTGGGGTACAGGTGTTAAGCTATGTTAATTATTATTCTATGTTACTGTCGCCCTTGACCAGGATTGAACCAACAGCCTAGAGATAACTGTCACTTAGAACTATCTTAACCCAACACCTTTATTCACCATGCTATGTGTCCAATTGGAGATTCCCGAGTTCAAGAAGGCTCCCGAGTCCGACAAGAAATACCTGAAGAAGTCTGGAGTGCACATCGACTGAAACATTGTACAGATAACAATAAAGATGGAGACAATAGTCCAAATAATCCTAATAATACTTTAACATCTACTCTCAATTGAAGATCTTAGAAACAATACATAGTTTAGCTTGGTAGAGCATCCTCAATGTTCCGGGTTTGATCCCTGTTCTTACCAATCCGGCACATGAGTAGCAACACCTGAAGAACGTCAGAGGGCACAAAGACTGGAACATTGTGTATATAACAATAAAGATGAGGGCAATAGTAAAAAAAAAATTTAAATACAAATAATCCAGCCTCATGTAAAAAATTCAGACAAAAAGACAAAAAAGCTGTACAAGTTTTAAAACAAACTTATCAAAACTCTTTCTATCAGATTTATATACCCCACCCACTAACCCACTGAAAAAAAAAGATATTAAAAAAAACCGAAGCAGTGAAAAATGAGAAGATTTATAAAGATAAAAAAAATCTAAGTGTATGTGAGGAGGGAGGTCATTCCATAAAGAATCTGGGTGTCGTCGGGGATGATGGTTGAGGATAACTCTAGGGGATACACTCTTGGGGGTAGGGAATTTTGGAAGGCTGTGAAACTCGGGTGGTCCGTAAACTTTTGGTGGAATGTAGGTAAAGAAATAAGACGACCTTTATAAGAACAAAGGAAAATGAACAAAGAAACATAAAAGTGGTTGTATTATGAGAACATTCGTTAAAAGATAAAGGTTGTCTAAAGTTCTCACATAAGATCTTTTCATTATTCCAAACATTTTTTACATTGTACTAGCAACAGAAAACACCCTCCAGGCGTCGTAAAAATTAATTTTTGAAAGACATTGCCTGAGAGGGTGGGAGTTAAAAATTCAATGTCAGAGGGTTTGTATCATAAGTAAGCAAAATCCTCATATTTATTAAAGGAGTAAACAAAAAAACAAAAAACAATTTGAAATGAAAACTGAGTCCCGTCCCTCTCAAATAAAATGTTGTGTGCATATAATAATCAAACAATTATTTTGAATCTTTTCCACATCAATTTTCGGCTGGTTGCCTAACCAAGGTTAAAGAGCCCAGTCTGCTCTACTATTTGTCCATAGCTGGAGGGAGAGAAGGATTCATATCTTTCCCAAGGGTATTAGCACTAAGTGAAATGCAATTACCACATCCAGGATTTGAACTTGGGGCAACAAGTCCATTTCCCATGACTTTAACCATTACACCACGTATTTCCTATCTTATGATATATATGATAAAATGGATTGGGGGTTTGCCATAAGGTCAATAGGTGTGGGCCAATGATATAGATACTTGGGTTTGATGTAACCAGGTGTGGTAGTACCTGTTAGGGTCCCATCTATGGATTAAATAGAAAAAATAAGAATATTTTTCTGTGATAAAATATTCTATTGAGATTTCAATTATGTATGCTTTGAAATCTCATGACTCAGTTCCTATATTAAAGGCTAAATTTATAGATTGAATTTTTATTTATGGCTTCAGATATTTTTTTGAAAAAGAGAAAAATAACTGATGGTGTACTTTTTTTCTCCTTTTAAATAAAAAAAAAAATTATAAAAAAAGTATTTTTAAAAAGTCAATGTTGCATAGAAATAGATTCACTCATTTATTGCAGCTTTGATCTTTTCAGTTTGCATTAACGTGTTCCTTTTGTTGGATTTTGTGTCAAGTATTCAGCTGAGTGCATAATTAACCATAGAGTGTTGGTAGGTGGTTTATATACAGCTTTGGGTTATTCCATTATGAACTCTGGCAAGTTCACGTCCTGGGTTTTGATTGGCTGATGGGTTTCAGGGTGAGTAAAGATATGGATAAGTACCCACTCTTCAGCCATCACTTTGCACTATGCCAACAACATGCAAGGACTGTATTTAAGTTACAGCTTGATTTTTAAAACTCATTCTTAATCTATTCAACTGGGACCCTAACAAGTATTAACACCAGATCAGAGTAGACATGGGAGTAAATGGCAATAAGGGGGTAGTTCCTCACTCCTCAGAGCATCAGAATAGTAACCTGACCACTAGATGCATTTTAGTGTTATACTCAGAACACTAAGATCCTCATGCACTGATATATATGATAAAATGGGTTGGGGAGTTGCCATAAGGTCAATAGGAGCGGGTCAGTGATATAGATATTTGGGCTTGATGTAACCAGGGGTGGTAGTACCTGTTAGGGTCCCATCTATGGATTAAATAGAAAAAATAAGAATATGATAATCTATCAACGCACTATCATAGATATTGAGCACTCTTCTAATAACACAGTACGTTGGATTACTACCGTTTTTTCAAGTATAATAGTGCCAACCATACACATTGATATATATATATATATATATATATATATATATATTTAATCCCGATACTTTTTTGACACACTTTATATATATATATATATATATAATATATATATATATAAATAGAAATTTTTTGAAGGCAGTTGACAATGCAATATATGTTGAAAATTATGTTTATTTACGTTTTCTTTTTTTTTTCTTTTTTTAACATACTTAATATTTTCGGAATTAAATTCCATCATCAGAGTTGTTAGAAGTTTTTAAAAGTACTAGGTGTTTTTTTTAATAGTACTTATCCCACGCTGGTGTAATTCAACTGTTGTTTGAGATGTTGAAGAACGCTAGAAATTTGAAAGTTTTTTCAATCGGTTATTTCCGTGCATTTCCGTGGTGTTGTAGGTCCGCTTGATTTTGCGTTCGGTGAGATTGCTTGAAATTCTTTTATATTTTTTGAAAAAAAAAAGAAAAAAAAGAAAAGAAAGAAAGAAAAAAAAGGTAAATAAACATAATTTTCAACATATATTGCATTGTCAACTGCCTTCAAAAAATTTCTATTACACTTACGCACAATGCTTCAAACACACTATAAAAAAAACCTTTATATATATATGTATATATATATATATACAAGGTGAGCCAGAAAATATCAATATTTTTGTACATGTTGACACACCTTGCATTCTGAAAAAGTTAACGTTCTATTCATTGTTCATTTCTATCTTGGTAAATACAGCTTCAATCTTGATACTTTTATGTCACACCTTGTATTATATATATATATATATATATATATATATATATATATATATATAGAGAGAGAGAGAGAGAGAGAGATAATTTTAAAAATAAAGTGTTCCAAAAAAGATGAATTTATAGCACCTATATAATTGTCCCATCCCTATAGCCCTTATGGCATCCCTCAAACCCTTTTTATCATATGTGCTAGAAGGCAGTAGTTTAGAGTCTTAGTATCCTGGGTATGATGTTAAACTGCATCTAATGGTGAAGTTCTAATTTTGGAGCTCTTCATCACCATTACTCTCAGATCCACTCTAACCCAGAGTGGTAGTACCTGTTAGGTCCCATCTATTGGTTAAATAGAAAAAAAAATGAGTTTAAAAAAATGTTTTTAAAAAATTGAATACCCAACAAGAATGAATAAAACAAAATGTCTTTGGCATAAAATAACCCAACAAGAGTTGACATGCCGTAAAATCTAACCAACCAACCAACCAATTATACAAGTAAGATGATCAAGACTAGATGCTGTTTAGAGCAAGGGGCCTTTTATGTTTACCTTAATATTGTTTTCCAAGTTATATTTAGGTTGTTCAACTGTGATATTCAAAATCCCTGGATATGTTCTAGAGATATCTCATATATCTATTTATTAAGCTTAGCTTAGATGTGGCACAAGGCCAGAAGTATGGGACACCCAGTGAGAATCGAACTCACTATCAATGGTTTGCAGATCTACCTTCTAACCATTACAACATGTGAGGTGCCCATTTTACTAATCTTAGCTTAGATGTGGTACAAGGACAGAAGTATAGGGCGCCCAGTGAGAATCGAACTCACTATCGATGGTTTGCAAATCTAGCTTACTAACCATCACAACATGTGAGGTGCTCATTTTACTAAGCTTAGCTTAGATGTGGCACAAGGCCAGAAGTATGGGGCGCCCAGTGAGAATCGAACTCACTATCGATGGTTTGCAAATCTAGCTTAAAACCATTACAACATGTGAGGTGCCCATTTTACTAAGCTTAGCTTAGATGTGGCACAAGGCCAGAAGTATAGGGTGCCCAGTGAGAATCGAACTCACTATCAATGGTTTGCAGATCTACCTTCTAACCATTACAACATGTGAGGTGCCCATTTTACTAATCTTAGCTTAGATGTGGCACAAGGCCAGAAGTATGGGGCGCCCAGTGAGAATCAAACTCACTATCAATGGTTTGCAAATCTAGCTTACTAACCATTAAAACATGTGATGTGCCCATTTTACTAAGCTTAGCTTAGATGTGGCACAAGGCCAGAAGTATAGGGTGCCCAGTGAGAATCGAACTCACTATCAATGGTTTGCAAATCTAGCTTGTTAACCATTACAACACATGAGGTGCCCAGAGATATCTCATATAAGGCAACAAAGAAAGAAAGAGAAATTTAGAATATGAAGGCAATATTTCAATCTTAAGCTGACCCCTGACTTTATATCCGAACCTTTTTTAGTTGATCATCATTCATTCTGCGTTCTTTCATATTCTTTCCACTTTGTGAGATACCATCTTGATCTATCCGTGTTTGTTTATTTGTCTCTTGCGTACTTTCCTGGCATCATGTCTTGTCGGAATATTTGCCTAGCTCTCTCCTCTCTTTCGTAACATTCTGTTCTCGCTATATAACATTATTTCTCTCTGTTCACAGCAAATTCAACATACATGAACAAAAAAGACCCCCCCCCCCCATACTCGCCCCCACCACTCGCATGCACCAATCTCTGTGAGTACCTGAGATTCCATATTACATCATGCACAAGAATTTTATGTACTTAAGTCTGGTAAGAACTTGGTTGGCATGGCAACAACACCACTTGGTTGTCAGGTATGACACGTTCTGTACATATAGTTTCCAAGACTGATGGATTCCTTGTTTTTATGAGACGGAACTGGTGAAGCAGATAATCAAAAGACTTGAAGGAAGTAGACTTTTTCTTTTTTTTTCTTTTTGGTAAATGGTATCAAGGAAACCAAACTGGTACTAAACTAAACAAATAGTCCTTATTAGATTCATTGGTTTATTGATTTTAATGGCATGTCAACCCACCTAGGGTTATGTTGTATAGGATCACCTAGTAATTTATGAGGAAGTGCGTCCCGGTCTCCTGCCTCAAGAGTTGCTGCCCAGTGACTATTAAAATAACGACCCAGCTCAGTCTATTCAAAACTATCCATCTATCTATCTATCTCAATTTGTTCATATTTATCTATATTACTTTAAATACTAAGATTTTTTTTTTTATTCATGTTTGTTTAATGTCTTGTTTTTAGTTTAAATAAACAAGAATTACGACAAAAAAAGAAGCGAACACCTCCCCAAATACATTTACTTGTCGAAAATATTGATCTATCTATCTCCATTTGTTCGTATCTATCTATATTATTTTGTTTGTTTATCTATCTATCTATCTCAGTCTATTCCAAACTATATATCCATCTTAATATCTAAACAAGAATTACGACAAATTACGATAAATAAACAAGAATTATGACGAGCAGGGGTTGTTATTTTGATAGTCACCGGGTAGAGGTTTTTGAGACGGGAGACCGGGACGCACTTCCTCATAAATTACCGATTACCTACCTCCCCTATAGACCGTAAAAGAATGGTTGCATCTATTTTGTAAATTAGCTCTCAGATAGACAAGAGGAGGAGTTGAATTCCGGATCGAATAAGTATTTGATTTTACCTCTTATTTGCTATTAAAACAACTCCTACTTCTCTTTGTGTGTGAGTAATTGACCACTTTTACCAAAGGGTTATTTTCTCACAAACTATCTCATCTATATATTTCATCATTTATTTATCTATATTTAAGTTTTAATGTAATAAAATATTGTATCAAATTAGAAATGCTAATGAAACTAAATAAGAAAGCAGATAAAAAGATTTGAAACAGAGGAGGGTATAATAAAAAAATAGAACAACTCAAACTTACTCTTCCATCACTCCCGTCTTTTATTGCTAAATTTTCCTAATTTAACTATTTAGCTCAAATAGGAAGGAAAGAATAAAATGACAGTTATTTCTTCTTCTTAATGGATTTCTTTTAAGATTTATCCCCGAGATTTTTGCTCATATCCATTAAGATAAAACCAAACAATTAGAAATCAGTAATACTAAGCACATATTTATTAAAATCAGATTTTTAATATCAATATGCAAATTAGCCTTCCCATTCACACTGTAAACTGCTATTTTGTTGTATATATAAATACAATTGCATGTTATTAGTATGTAGATATTACTAACAGTATTAATAATGTAAAACAATTTTATTAATAATTGAGGTTTAAATAAAAATAAAAATAAAATCCTGTAGAATGTGACGTAAATAACTAAAGGAATTGTTACTTGAATAGTAATATAGTTTCGGTTACAGACAGAAAAACACACAATCTCCATTATAATAAGATATATATTTTATATTATAAATATTATAATATCTGTATTAGAGTATTGTATTTTATCATATTATAAATATTCTTTGATATTTTGTATGTATTTTATCATATTGTTAATGTATTGTATTTTATATTGTTAAATATTTACATTTATATTTTTATTTTCATATATTGTTAATGTATTGTATTTTATCATATTATAAATATAATAAATATTATAAATATAAATTTTATAAGTGTTTTTTTAATAGATTTTTAGAAGCATTGTATGTATGTGTAAAATATAAATTTGAAGGCAATTTACAATGCAATGTATTAGGTGTTAAATTTTTATTTACCTAAATACTTTTGAGAAAATTTTTCATCATCAGAGGCAGAAGCATCTGTGTTTTTATAAGCACTCATCTCTCGGTGCTGGCGTAATCTTTTGTTGTTATTAAGTTGGAGGAACGCCAGATATTTGAAATGTTCGGGATTTTCCGTGATGGCATGTCGGTCCGTTGTATAAGCGCTCGTGTAGATTCTTCGAAATTCTTTTAGTTTTTTTTTTTTTAGTTTAGAAGATGGATTTAGTTGAATTTTCCCCGGGGACTCATTAAATAAAAAAAGCTATCAGCATCACTGTCATATGGTTTCAAGTAACTAACAATCATGCTCAAGAAATTGTCCTTATTAGATTGGTTAGTTGATTGATTTTAATGGCATGTCAAACCATCTAGGTTTATTTTATGCCTAGAACTAACAGAATTGCATTCATTGTATGTTAATATTTATATTTTTTGTATAATTGTTTCTTCAGGTATTTTTTGCACAGTTATATAATAGAGAAATACTTGATATTATATATCTTATCATGATCAGGTCTTGCTGGCAGCACAGATATCCATGACAATCTCTTGTCAACTGTCCTTGTCGGACTTCACCCTGGAAGGTCCTCTACACAGCATCTGGAATCTGCTCAGAGCTGATCGATGTAGGTCATTGCTGGGCAGCCCACACTAACATGCAGGTCTCCATAGGAGAACATCACTTATGAGTTCGTCCTTGCTTCTCCAGCAGTGTCCAGCATGTCTTGTTCATCTTACTGAAACGGTTTGTGTGATAGGGGCCAAGTGTTTTTTTGTGAGATATTGCTTCCATGATTTGCTCAAGACTGCCCACAGCATTCTTGTGCTACTCTAATCTAGGTTATTCTCTAGGTGTCTCATTAGGGTTCAAGTGATATATGCACATTGTTGTAGAGTTTCAAGTATTCCTATCTAATACAAATAACTATAGTTTCAGGTAATTATTTCTATTATAGGGCAGTTCCATATCAAATCATCCAGGCCATGTCACCCACCCCCTTCAATTTTTCTGAAATTTTGTCCAGTTGTAAATTATGTTAAAGTTAGACTATTCCCAAAATTTGAGCTTCCAATCCAAAAAATTGGCAGAGTTATGTTGATTTTTAGTTCTCCAAATGTAGAAAGTTCGCGACTTTTTGTAATCCATTTTTGTCTGTAAAATAAGTTCTGGAGCATCCCTACTCCTAAAAATTGGTCTATAAATCCAAAAATGCTATCATAAAAGTCTTAAAGTTAACTAATTTTAAGTTATTAATGATTTCTGATTTACAAAATTTTAACTGATTTTGTAGCTTCAGTTCTGAGCAAAATACAAACTATCTTTTTGGTACAAATAATGATTAATATATGTGAAATAATAATAGAAAACATTTTGTCATAGATGCAGTGCCACATCGGGATATTGATCTTGCTATGAAAAAATCAGAAATCATTAATAACATAAAGAGCTAAAACTGACATAAATCTGCTAATTTTTGGAATTGGAAGCTCAAATTTTGGTGATTGTCTAACTTTAACATAGTGCACACCTGAACAAAATTTCAGAAAAATTGAAGTGGGTGGGTGACAACTTGTTGGCTTCAGAATGGTTGAAGAGTGTCAACAAGAGTGAAAGAGGGAGTGAAAAGTTTTCACAATCTGGGCTGAGTGTTTGAAGAGAACAGACGCAAGATGAGTGTCTGTTCTCCAAGGCATTCTTTTACTTGGGGATAAAATGAAATATACGAGCTCTGAACAAAAACCAAAAAACCCAAAAAACAAGAACGTTTTGTATTCATTATTAAGAACTATCAATGGCACAAAACAAGTATATCTGAAGAAGGTCCTAAGTAATTTCCAAGAACAGAAACAATGCTCAGCATAACAACTAATCCAGACTACCAGACACAGACAGACCCAGCTACCCCAATCCAGAAATAGTAGAGACGCAACCAGATCCGTCTAGAGATAAGTAGAATAGTATAAGATAAGTACAGAAATTACATGTTCCTCCACGTCACCTATCAGAAGTAATGACCTTACATGCAGAGAATCCAAATAGATCCCGCCACATCACATATATAGATTTACCTACCTACATTTCTTTTAATCGAGCCTGCAATGTCACACAGGGACCCCACTTTACAAAATGTCAATTTTTATAAAGTAGTATTCATAGAAAATATATGAAACCCTACCATTCCCAGACCCCCAAGCAGGTTAGGGAATTGAGGGGTAGTGTGCAAGTAGTATGCCAGGTTTTCACAAACATAACATTTGGCAATTAACATTTGACGTAACATTTAACACGAGCATCTGACTGTTAAAACAACAGTTAGTTTATTGTTGCATCAGTACTTATAGTGCAGTGAAATGAGGTGATTTAGAACAGGGGTTCCCAACCTTTTTCAGCTCATAGCCCACTTTGAAACCAGAATTTTTTTGTGACCCATGAAATTATCATAATAGAAAAAATATTTCCATTTTACATAAGATATTTATTTGCTGTGGCCCATTTTGGCCATAGTTTGGGAACCACTGATTTAGAAGACAAAAAATGTACTAGGGTTAGTCAAAAAGTAATGCCATTTTGTTTAGGACAGGTATGATTACCAACACAGGAACATGTATCATACATCAGAATAAAGCTGGTCTTCTGTGGATCACATCCCTACTTATCCACATAGTCACCGTTTCTCTCAATAGCGATGTTCCACCTTTGAATGAGAGCATGTATCCCTGTCCCATAAAATTCTGTTGACTGTTCTTTGAGCCACTTCTTCACTAAAGATTTCACTTCCTCTTCACTGGAATAATGTTTGCCTCAGACTATCATCTCTTCTGAAATGCCATGAAATTAGATTTAGTTTTGTATTAATATAAGGCATGAACCTCTCTATCCTTCAAGCTATTGCTTGAATAGTACCACTACTGTTCTTCTACAAATATGTCTTTGGCATTAAATAACCCATGAAGGTTAATATTAGATCTAGTGATGTGAATTGTTAAGAGTCAGATCAGTTCTTAGGGTCTCATAGCTGGCTTCTATGATACAAGTGTAAAATAACGAGATATGAAAAATCTAAAGTTAGTTGTATGTGATAGTGGAAATTAATGAGAATTAAGGATGATGCGTGAATGACTGACTTGTTGGCTTCTGATTGGTTGAAGAGTGTCAACAAGAGTGAAAGAGGGAGTGAAAAGTTTTCACAATATGGGCTGAGTGTTTGAAGAGAACAGACGCAAGATGAGTGTCTGTTCTCCAAGGCATCTTTTACTGGAGATAAATAAAATAACGAGCTTGAACAAAAACCAAAAAAAAACAAACAAGAATGTTTGTATTCATTATTAGAACTATCAGACAAGTTAATCTGAAGAAGATCCTAAGTAATTTCAAGAACAGAAACAATGCTCAGCATAACAACCAATCCAGACTACCAGACACAGACAGACCCAGCTACTCCAATCCATTTTACATAAGATATTTATTTGCTGTGGCCTATTTTAATATAAGGCATGAACCTCTCTATCCTTCAAGCTATTGTTTGAATAGTACCACTACTGTTCTTCTACAAATATGTCTTTGGCATTAGATAACCCATGAAGGTTAATATGCATTAAATAAAGAAACCAGAACTAAATTTGGTCTCAATATGTTGATTGGTTGGCATTTTCGAGAAATTGAACTTGAGATTTTGTGTGCAAATTATTTTCTGAAACTTGTGTTAATTGATTTTGTTGAGCTGAAGAAAAGTGCCTTTTGTGGCTCAATGACATTGGAGAATTCAAGAAAATTTGCCATTTTCAGAGCAAGAAAGGAAAGGTAAGGGGTGAGGGGAGGGTGGGCTTGGAGAAAAATCATTAGAATAAATTTTCTAGATTTTTGTTCATTACTTCAGGTAAAATTCTTTTTCTTCTACAAACAGTGAACAGAGCCTCGATTTGATATCTCATTTAAGAAATCAGAAATGACATTTTAGCTAAAGAGAAGATGCTTGGCCCAAATCAGTGTTGAAAACTGCCTTGCAGGCAAGCGGAGCTTAGAGTGACTCGTTAGAGGAGCTATCACACCTGATTAACGGCAGTCGATTTGTTTCTTAGAATCTAACAAAAGACGTTGGAAGAAGAAGAAAGCTAATCGAACAGGCCACTGCTTGCTCAGGATATTCAATTGATGACAAGGAAAAGAAATAAAATTGCCTCTCAGCCCTGTCAGATGGGGCTTAGAATACATCGACTGCACCTCTGTAGAGGGGTAAGACATCCCCAATGGGGCCACCAGTTGGCTGTAGGTAGTGACCCGTGATGCTTAAGGATGGAACCCTGGTGATGAGCAGTCTATGACATGCAACACTCCACACTTAGGCTAGACGGGTGGGCGAAAAGACTGCCTCCAACCAAATGGCTGGCCATGTCAAGCCCTATCACCTATATGATTGTCCCAACCCTATTGCCATTATGGCTAGCCCCAACCCTTTTTATCATGTATGTGCTAGAAGACAGTGGCTGAGGGTCTTCATGTCCTGGGAGTGACATTAAACTCTATCTGATGGAAAGGTTCCAGTTCTGGAGGTCTTGGGAATGTGGAGAACCCCTTCATCACTATTGCTCCAGGTCCACTCTTACCTGGAGTGGTAGTACCTGTTAGGGACCTGTTTGTGTTAAATAGAAAATTTAAAAAAAATAAAAATGAGTTTAAATTATTTTCTACCAAACTATTGCTATAAATCTTTTAAAACTTTGGCAGCATTAAATGACCCACCGAGGTTGATATGCCATAAAACAAAACAAAGATTGCCTCTCATCCGATGTGACTGATTTACTTGTGTTATTGAAGAAGAAAAACTTTTAGGAGTGATATCTATACAACTTATAAAGTTGACAGAGTGGACTATTGTCGGTATCAGCTGGACAGCGAGGGAGTCTATCCCCCTTTCACTAGCGCTAGACCAGGGAGATTGTTTTTGCATCTATAAAGAAATAAGAGGAACAAAAGACTAAGAGAATATAAGAATAGTAAAAGGGAGTAATGTTGGTGAGTGACCTATTGTTGGTATCAGCTGGACAGTGACGGAGTCTATCCCTTTTATGCTAGCACTAAACTAAGGAGATTGTTTTTGTTGAGTTGGAGCACCACACCTACCGTCAGCTGCCAACTTTATCACAAAGATCAAATTACCCAATCTGTGCTACTCATGCGCTGAGTTGACAGCGAGCGGTATCAAATCTGGAACCTTGTGATTCCTTGACGGGTGTGCTACCTACTGAGCAAAACTAGACCCAAACAACTTATATACAACTTATAAACTGTACATTTTATGATAATATAAGAACTAGAACGGATTCTGATTTGTGCATTTACTATTTGGTGGCATAGTCAAAATTCAATTTCTTGCACAATTCTCAGTAGATCACTTTTCCCACCCAATCATGTCTAGTCTTGTATTCCTACTGTGCTAGTTTGCTGCATTTGCTTATTACATGATTAACCATTTCATCTCTGTCTACATACATCCTACACTTGCTGTTCTTTTGTGTCTTATCTATTTTCCCTTTTTTTGAGTTTTTCACATCAGCATAAGCTGATGGCCTTTCATTGGAGTCTGAGTGGCAACAAGTCTCCTCAGGTCTCCAGGACTCTTCTGAGTATTCTGGCAGATTGCAGCAGTGTAGTATTCTGGATGGTTTCGATTCTCCCTTTGATTTCCAGGTTTTTAGATTTTAAGATTTTCCAAACATTTTTCCAATCTTTTTGGGATTGTTCCAAGTGTACCAACTACAATTGGTATAACTTTGACTTTCATATTCCATAACTTTTTCAGTTCTCTGGCAAGGTCCAGGTATTTGTCCCTTTTTTCGTTTTCCTTAGCTTCACCCTGTGATCTGCTGGAACTGCAAAATCCACCGGTTGACAAGTTCTTTCTTTTTTGTTAATCAATACTAGGTCTGGTCTTCTTGCTGGGATAAGGTGATCTGTTTTATATAAGTTCCAGAGAATTTTATGTGTTTTGTTCTCAAGAACAGATTCTGGTTTATGCATATACCATTTTGTTGTATCGTTAAAATTTAATTTTTTGAATAATTCCAAGTGGGTCACCTTTTCAACCCAGTCAGGTTCCCATATTATGTTCATTTCTATGCTCGGTCTACTTTAACAGCCCACTACAACCTATCACATGAGCTGATTCTTTGAGGCATCTTCTCTTCCAATGTTCCTCCCTATCTATTATATTAACTTCATCCCATACAGCTGTGGCAAAGTATACAAAAGTGAAACATGCCATCCACTGAAAGTAAGGACTAGAAGAACATTGTAAAGCAGTGGTCTGAGAAGATATAGAAAATGAAAAGGGAAACCATATGCCCTTATGAGATGAAGTTAGGATAATAGATAGAGAAGAACATTGGAAGAGAAGACGCCTCAAAGAATCAGCTCATATGATAGGCTGTAGATGTCTTTTAAGTAGACCAAGAATAGAAATGAACACAATATGGGAATCCATAATTAAAAAGGCTAGATTAGATTAATGATAAAAAAACAAAAAAAAAAAACACCCAATATGAGTCTAGGTAAAAATCATGCATAAGTGAATAGGTAGATATTCTAGCCAAAACAAGACATTAGGTTTATAAGTTCCCAAAATTCACACTGAATTGTCCAATTAGACACATAGCCTAGTGGATAAAGGAGTTAGGTTAAGACAGTTCTAAGTCACACTTATCTCTGGATTGCAGGTTCAATCTTAATCAAGGGCTGCAGTAACATAGAATAATAATTAACACAGCTTAACGCCTCTACCCCAGCTATAGTTAACGGAATGAGAATAGGATACCCCCATGGATTGAATAAAGGATTAGGTTCAAAGTTCCATGATGGCTACCGATTATGACAAGAAGGTTCCCAATTATGACAAGAAGGTTCCTGAATCTGAGAAGAAATACCTGAAGAAGGCTGGAGTGCATATCGGCTGAAACGTTGTACAGATAACAATGAAGATGAGGACAATAGTCTGAATAACGCAGATAATACTAAGCATCAAGCCTCATCTCAAACATTCAGAGAATTTTTTTCTTTCTTTCTTTCTTTTATTGCAATCTTTCTCTCATTTCTTTATCTTCTTTCTTTTCTTTTCTTTCTTTTCTTCTTTACGCCCCTCTCCTTTCTGTTCTCTTTTTTTTTTCGTCCAACTCCCACCTCTTTCTTTTATTGTCTTCTACTTTCTTTCTTTTTATTTATTTCTTCTTCATCTCTACTTTCCAGACATTTCTTTTCTTCTCCAACTCTCTCTCTCTCTCTCTCTCTCTCTCTCTCTCTCTCTCTATTCTTTTCTTCTCTGCTTCTCATTTCTTTCCTTTCCTTTTTTTCATCTTTCCTTCTATACGTCTTTCTTTTCATTTCTTTTTCTTCATCTCTACTTTCCTTTTTTATTTTCTTCTCCAACTTTTCTTTTTTTCTGTTTTCTTTCTTTTTTTTTCTTTCTTTTTACTTTCTATCTTTTTTCTTTTTTCTTCTTTCTTTTTTCTTTATATATATATATATATATATATAATATATATATAATGTTGACTGTTTGATCTATGTATAGGAAAGACAGGTAGATATATAGATAGATATAAAAAGAACAATATAGATATGAACCAAGTAAGATAGGTAGATGATGATATGAATAGATAGATATTAAGTGACTGATATAGATATGAACACAGATATATAAATACATTTGATGAATCTGAAATCGATAAAAGGATGAATTGATAATATACAGGAATTAAAATGAAGATAGGTTGGTATGTAGTCTAAGTTAAACAGAGATAAAAGCAAAATAAAATTTCTATTTCTTATGATTTAAAAAAAAAAATGGCATCCTTTCTAGAAATGGCCACGAGGCGTATATTAACAAAAAAGTTAGAGAATATTTCAATTTCTAATAATCTCAATATGAAAAGAAGACGAAAAAATAAAAATGTTTGAAAGAGTTGCTCCAGGTTGGAAAACCGATTCCTTATGATACATTGAAATGCAAAGATGGGATCAGCAGCATAGATTCAGAAAATCGGTGCTTGAAATAAAGTTTTAAGTACGGTAAAAACTCTTAGAAAGAAAGATGCAGGATAGTTTATGGTTGGTTGGTTGGTTGGTTGGATTTAATGGCATGTCAGCTCTTGTTGGGTTATTTTAAGCCAAAGACGTTTTTTTTTATTCATTCTTGTTAGGTATACAATTTTTTTTCAAATTCAGTTTTTTCAACCACATTTTTTGTAAACTCACTTTTTGATCTATTTAACCCATACATTGAACCCTTACAGGTGCTACCACTTATGGCATGTCAACCCTTATTGGATTATTTTAAGCCAAAGACGTTTTTTTTTATTCATTCTTGTTAGGTATGCAATTTTTTTTCAAATTCAGTTTTTTCAACCACATTTTTTGTAAACTCACTTTTTGATCGATTTAACCCATAGATGGAACCCTAACAGGTACTACCACTTATGGCATATCAACCCTTATTGGGTTATTTTAAGCCAAAGACATTTTGTTTTATTCATTCTTGTTAGGTATGCAATTTTTTTTTAAATTCAGTTTTTTCAACCACATTTTTTGTAAACTCATTTTTTTATCTATTTAACCCATAGATAGAACCCTAACAGGTACTACCACTTATGGCATGTCAACCCTTATTGGATTATTTTAAGCCAAAGACATTTTGTTTTATTCATTCTTGTTAGGTATGCAATTTTTTTTCAAATTCAGTTTTTTCAACCACATTTTTTGTAAACTCATTTTTTTATCTATTTACCCATAGATAGAACCCTAACAGGTACTACCACTTATGGCATGTCAACCCTTATTGGATTATTTTAAGCCAAAGACATTTTGTTTTATTCATTCTTGTTAGGTATGCAATTTTTTTTTCAAATTCAATTTTTTCAAAAATTCTGAAAAACTAATATAACAATAAAGATGAGGACAACAGTCTGAAAAATCTAAATAATACAAATTATCAAGCCTCATATAAAGAATTCAGACAAATAGACAATAGAATAAAATAATTAGAAGGGAATATACGTGAGAAAAATAAATGAAACACCAGGAGGAGGAAGAGAAGGAGGAGGAAGGGAAGGCAGAGGAAGAGAAGGAAGAGGAGAAGATAGAAAATGTCATGAGTAGAGAGAAGAGGAAATCAAAAGAAAAAGCAGAATAAACAAAGAAAACACTTAAAAAGAATTGCAAGCTAAGAAGTCGAGGACGAGGCAATAACAATGGCCGCTTATTTGACTTAAGAGTCTCAACTTGTAACAAGTCCATTAGCTGATATTTCCCTGGTGTTTTTCTCTTGATTTCAAGGAAGGTGAAATACCAAAAATATCCGGATTCCTTCTCTAAAGGAACCACAAGACACTTTTATGCAGCTTAGGAATTCATTTGGAAAGTAGAATACCCCAACCCCAGCATACTCTTCTCATGCACTCCTCTCCCTCCTGCTGACCACTGATGCTGCCACTTTGCCTGCACCCCACGCTGGTCAGTCTGTCCGTGACCTTAGACAAAACCATCTTAATTATGGATTTCAATAACCAAACACTTTGAGGATGTTCATCTACAGGTCATGTTATATTCCTTTTATTGGGGGGGGGGTAAAAAATTGGGACCATATGACTTTAAGGCACCCCTTTTTAATATCGATTAAGAAAGGACATGTTTTTCATTTACACCGTCAATATGCGGTTGTTTGTAAGGGGTTAGGGTTAGGGGTTAGTTTTATTTTTTTAAAAAATCTAAAAATTGTCTGTTAAAACATTGTGGTCCAAAAATTGTAAATAAAATCTGTCTGTCAGTCCATCAGTCTAAGTTTATTAATATCAAGGTAGAATTTCTCTGAATTTTTTAATTAGGCTTGATAATTATTATTATTTGTATTATTTGGACTATTGTCCTCATCTTCATTGTTATTTGTACAACATTTCAACTGATGTGCCCTCCGGCCTTCTTCAGGTATTTCTTGTTGGACTTGGGAACTTTCTCAGACTCAGGAACAGCAGCTAAGCAGCTCAATAATGAGATAAACAGGACTGTAGAGCATCAACGTCTTCGTCATCATGAACAACCAAATGTAGATGGGAATTTCCCCTGCAATGTGTGTGACCGCATCTGCAAGTCCCGAATTTGACTAATGAGCCACTATATGTCATCGTCATCTGTGACAAACTTTGAAAAGAAAGAAGAAAAAATGGTTTACAAATAAAAATAAAACCAACATTTTTTTTATAATCTATTTATAAGTAGTGTGCACTATATAACTTTACAGACTAAACTAGGGCCACATAAAATGTGAATTAGACTGGAGTCGGAGTTGGTATAGTTTTACCAACTCTGACTTATGACCCCTTAATTGACTCTGTTATGATTTTTGTGGCCATCGTTTAGGCTTCAAGCAAGAGCACTATCCAGTGGAGATCCTTTGTGTTAAGCAGAGTGTGATCCTTAGTGAAGAATACTTTGGTTGTCCCTTGGTGCTCTTTAGTCTTGCAGGTCCTTCGTCAATGATTGCAAATGTACGTCTGTCAGTATCAGTGATTGAATAGTTAACCAGCCATGTATTTGAACAAATGAACAGCCACTGGCAACAACTAGTTCTAGTAATCTTCTGTACAAGGGATTTTTTCCCGAAATATTAAGGTTAACACACAACACCACATTTACCTTCTTTTTTCTTTACACTTACATTGTGATAGCCTTCAAAACCAACCAACAAATATATATATATATATATATATATATATCATTGGCTTTTCAGTCTCGGAAGACTATGATAATGCTTTTTTTTATGTGAAGTTACAGTGCCTCCTGTGACTGTGAAGTCCGATGTTTGAAAAACATTCTCGAACACAGATTTTGCATTTAAAGGCTGTCCCTGAAGATGTTGATGTTCCGATGCTTTGTTGCCGCTGCTTTCTTCTGGACCTCTTAGCTTCATGGTGTTGTGTCAGGGTGATATATATTAATATGGGAATATTAACGAGCAAGGAATCCTAGATCCCTGGATCATTAATGTTTTAATGTTAATCCTGCAATGTTTACACATTATGTTAGCAATAAAAATACTGATTGATGGCAAAATATATAAGATCGAAACAACAGAACTTAACAACTGTTCTACTTAAGTGCATTGTGCAATGATTACTGTTGATTGGCTGAGGTTTAAACCACGTGACCTCACTTAGTCTATAGATTTAAGTGGTGGACTGCTGCACGGCTTATATACCACCAAACAAGGGCACCTCAGGTTGTGTAATGGTTAGCAAGGAAGACTGGCAAACCATGACTAGTGAGTTCGAGCCTCACTGGGTGCCCCTTACATTCGGCCTTGTGCCATATCTAAGAGAAGCTTAGTAAATAACTATATACCACCAAACAGACTCTATGACGCCAACTGTGGAATCGGCGTTGTAGAGTCAGTTAATCCAAAAAGCATTTTCTGATGAGAGTGAAAACTCCATTTTCTATGAATGCTCAACAATGCTGGCTGTTTAACATGTTTCACACTGTGGTTGTTCTTGGTTGGTTGGTTGGTTGGTTGGTTTGTTTTTGTTGAAGTGTGTCAGAATGTCAGACATATACTCAAAAATTAAAATCTATATATCTATTTATTATCACGCAAAAGGCAGTCTTCCTATCTATAGCTCTGCTGATGAGGCCTAATAGGCCGAAATATACATACAGAGATTGATTTTTCTTGATTTGTTTAACCTTACATTTGAATAGGTATGCCCGCCTAATTAATTAATTATTGATTAATTAACTTTCAAAATTAGGTACGATTTCAATTAAGCACATATTCTCCCAAAAATTGTCGGCTAAAAAAGCCATATCAAAACACATCGTTTGTGTATTTACTTCTCTTATCTATTTATTTATCTAAAAGAAGGCAAGAAGTTATCGATATTCTGCAGAGACTATTACAGATGCAAACTACGCAAATGATCTCGCACTTCTTGCAAATAAACCTGTACAAGATAGATAATACAACAGTGTTGTATTATCTATCTTCCAGGGTGGGGCTGAAAAGTTTTATATAATGAGAGTATCTTGGTTAGCCTATGAACTTTTCAGCCAAACGTTGCATTTACCAATCTATATATTATCATCTGAGGTATTGGAGGTGCATGGTGTAATGGTTAGAGCCATAGAAAATGGACTCTTGGGAAAGGTATGAATCCAACTATTCTCCCTCCAACTATGGGTAAATAGTAGGGTAGACTGGGCTCTTTAACCTTGGTTAGGTAACCAGTCTAGGAGAAGGAAAACACTGAATTGAAACCTTTTAAACTCCACTTAATAAATTGACCTTATGCCATCTTGCTCATGAAGAGGGGTTGGTAAATATATATATAAAGTGTGTCAAAAAAGTATCGAGATTTTTTGTAGTTTTTTGAGGCGTTGAAAAAATTAACGTTCCATTCATTATTCATTTCTATCTTGGTAAATACAGCTTCAATCTCGATACTTTTATGACATACCTTGTATATCTATTTCTATATCTATCACTCTCTCTCTCTCTCTCTCTCTCTCTCTCTCTCTCTATCTATCTATCCATTTCTCTCTCTCTCTCTCTCTCTCTCTCTCTCTCTCTCTCCATACACACAGTCTGCGCATTCTATAGCAAAATTATCAATCCACTCATACTTCTATTTTTCTATCTCTCTTGGTTTTCTCATATTATTCTTTTTTTCAGTTTATTTACATCTATCAGTCCTTCTTTGTCTGTTCATATTTATCTATCACTCATATATAATTAAGATCAATATATATATATATATATGTCAAAGTCAATCAGTATCAATACTTGTTTTTAGTATATGTAATTAACTGCAGGAGATTCTTATTTAATAATAGTACCCAATGACCTGCTAAAATCCTTGTGTGTGTTCACTGCTCTCACATTAGTATTTGTTGATTTTTGTTAAGGTGAATGCCCAAATTTGGCAAAGCCAATTTTCATGATTGGCATCTTCTTACTGTTAAGAGCATTTTTATTTGCATGCTTGTAAAATCTGAAATATCAGTGATATATAAGTAACTACCAGTATATTGAAGACTTTCTAGATTAGTCCATTTATTTCTCTTTCTCTCCTCTCTCTCTCTCTTTTTCTCTCTTCTTCAATATCTCTCACACTGATCACTCTCTATCACATTGTGTTCATATCTATCTATCTATTTATTTATCTATCACATTGTGTTCATATCTATCTATCTATCTATCTATCTATCACATTGTGTTCATATCTATCTATCTATCACATTGTGTTCATATCTATCTATCTATTACATTGTGTTTGTATCTATCACATTGTGTTCATATCTATCTATCTATCTATTTTTCACATTGTGTTTGTATCTATCACATTGTGTTCATATCTATCTATCTCTCTATCACATTGTTTTCATATCTATCTATCTATTTTTCACATTGTGTTTGTATCTATCACATTGTGTTCATATCTATCTATCTCTCTATCACATTGTTTTCATATCTATCTATCTATTTTTCACATTGTGTTTGTATCTATCACATTGTGTTCATATCTATCTATCTATCTCTCTGTCACATTGTTTTCATATCTATCTATCTATCTATCTATCTATCTTTCACATTGTGTTTATATCTATCTATCTATCTATTTTTCACATTGTGTTTGTATCTATCACATTGTGTTCATATCTATCTATCTATCTCTCTATCACATTGTTTTCATATCTATCTATCTATCTATCTATCTATCACATTGTGTTCATATCTATCTATATATCTATCTCTCTATCTATAACATTGTTTTCATATCTATCTATCTATCTATCTCTATCTATCACATTGTTTTCATATCTATCTATCTATCTATCTCTCTAATCTATCACATTGTTTTCATATCTATCTATCTATCTATCTATCTATCTATCTATCTATCTATCTATCTATCACATTGTGTTCATATCAATCTATCATGTTCTATCTATCAAATTGTATTCATACCTATCTATCTATCGTGCTCGTATCTGTCTATCTCTCTATCATGTTCACATCTATCTATCACATTGTGTTCACATCTATCACATTATGTTCATATCTATCTATCTATCTACCTATTACATTCTGTTCATATCTAAGTTATTTAATACTTGTCTATCTATTCATTCACACATACATACACACACACACACACATATATATACACATATCTAAGATATTATTTTTTTCATTTGCCTTTATATACTCACACATACACACACAAATACATAATGGAATATATATTCACACACACACACACATATATGATAAAATATACACACATACAATATCTATAAATGAAACCATTATGTATGTTTGTCTGTATATATATATATATATATATATATATTTTATCGTTTCTATTTCTAATGTCTATTCTCTCTTTTATATTTATTCAGCCAATGTTCACAGTCCTAAACTTTTTTTGCTGTAAACTTATACCTACTTACCTATATATCTATTGTCTATTTCTTAAAGGTATGCTCTACACAAAAGGTATTTTATAAGCATCCACCTGCACATGGGTGAGGCCATCTTTCTTTTGGACCCAAAAGAAAAGTGTTGCCTCTCCGTATCAAATTTGATCCGACACGCTTATTAAATTCACTACTAAGGTGAAACTCCAGACTGAGTTAAATCGAACTTAACGGACCTAAATTCCACCATCGTATGTCACTCTGCGACCCCTCCCCCCCAAAAAAATCAGGGAATTAATTGAATTTAATGAAATTTTCAGTGTTGATATATTAATGAATAAAATGAATATATTAATTCACCAGTTATTTTATTTAAAAACTTTTTAATTTTTTTAGGTCAGTTAACTTTGAACCAAGTATCTTTGAGAATCTGTGTTACACCTCTAAGATTCTCAAAGATATGTAGTTCCAAGTTAACTGACCTGAAAAAATGTAAAAGTTTTTAAATAAAATAACTGGTGCATCTTTTATTTATTAATATAGCAAAACTGAAAATTTCATAAAATTCGGTTAATTCCCTGATTTTTGGTATTTTTTTCTTTTCGGCAGGGTGACATACAATGGTGAAATTTAGGTCCATTAAGTTCGATTTAAGCAAATTTCCTATCATTAAAAAGTCAAGGAGGCTGAGCAGTCTATGACATGCAACACTCCACTTTAGCCCTTACTTAGGTTAGATGGATTGTCAAAGTGGTCTCCTCCGATCAATCGGCTGGTCATGTCAATCCCTAGCACCTATATGATTGTCTCAACCTATGATACACCCCAAGCTTTTCTCTAGTACAGTTCTGCCCTGGTGCAGAAGAATACACTGACTGCACCATTGCAGAGGAGTACCCCCTCCCCCCCCGAATGGGGCCACCTGTGGGTTCTGGGTGGCAAACCGTGATGCTTAAGGATGGAATCCTGGTGACTGAGCAGTTCATGACATGCAACACTCCACTTTGGTCCTTATTTAGGCTGGATGGGCGGTCGAAGAAGCCCCCTACAATCAATTAGGTGGTCACATTAAACCTTAGAACCTATATGTTTGTCTCAAGAAGCGCATTGTGTAATGGTTAAAGTCATGGGAAATGGACTCATTGCCCTGAGTTCAAATCCTGGACGTGGTAATTGCATTTCACTTAGTGCTAATACCCTTGGGAAAGGTATGAATCCTACTCTCCCTCCAGTTATGGGTAAATAGTAGGGTAGACTGGGCTCTTTAGCCTTGGTTTGGCAACCGGTCTAGGAGAAGGAAAACTCTGAATTCAAACCTGTTGAACTCTGCTTAAAACATTGACCTTGTGTCACATCCTGCTCGTGCGGAGGGGTTGGTAAATATATATATGTTTGTCTCAACCCTATTGCTGTTATGGCAAACACTAACTCTTTTTCTCATATATGTACTCGAAGGCAGTGGCTGAGAGTCTTAGTATCCTGGGTATCTAATGGTGAAGTTCCAGGAGGTCTGAGGAATGTGGAGTACTCCTTCATCCCATTACTCGCAGGTCCACTCTGACCCAGAGTGGTAGTACCTATTAGGGTCCCATCTATGGGTCAAATAGAAAAGATGAGTCTAAAAAAAATTTGAGTACCCATCAAGAATGAATAAAAAAATGTCTTCAGCATAAAATAACCCAACAAGGGCTGACATGCTGTAAAAACCAACCAACCAACCAACCTAATAAGTTAAAATTGATCACATGGTCCCAAGGGGATCATATCCCCGGGCAGCACTTGCTCCCTTGCCTTAAAAGGGCAGGGCGGGGATTATTGCCTGGTGTCCCAAAAGGGGAATGCCAATGGGATTCAGCATTTTTTCACTAGCAATCACATGAGCTTCAGTTTGTCTGTAGCTTCTCACATTAAAAATACTTCTTGTCACAATCCAGCCCCTTGGGATGTGAGGTAAATACCTAAAAAGTGATGCCCCGACCCAATTGCCCTTATGGCAAGTCCCAACCCTTTTTATCATATTGGTGCTAGAAAGTGGTGGCTGAGAGTCTTCATGTCCTGGGAATGACATTAAAATCTATCTGATGGTGAGGTTTCACTTCTGGTGGTCTGGGGAATGTGGAGCACCCCTTCATCACCATTCCTTCCAGGTCCCAGAGTGGTAGTACCTGTTAGGGTCCCATCTATGGGTTAAATAGAAAAAATGAGTTTATAAAAAAATTGAGTATCCATTAAGAATTAATTTATTTCAAAACTTTGTCCGCATTAAATGACCCACTGAGGTTGACAAGCCGTAAAAACAAAACAAACCAAACCAAACATAAAAAGTCAAAAACCAACCTTCTGCAATATGGTAGTATTTAGGTATTGAATAAGTTTGTTTTAAACTTTTTTTTTTTTTTTTAATCAAGGAGACTTTTTATCACTGCCAGTAAAGATTATTCATTAATCTGAATTTCAAATGAATTACATTTTATATTCATTATAATTTTAACTTTTAAAAAGAAAACAAGAAATCTAATTGCTTTAAATATTTTGTCCATATCTTTGAACATATCTGATTTGATTTTGGTTTATCTATTTTTGGTCTTTTATAAACTGATACTTTTGACAGCCGCAACTTAATGTCAAATAATTTCATATTAAAAAAACGAAAATTAAATTTATATTTATAGAATTATAATTATAATTATAATTTTTTTTTTCTTTTGTAGGCACGTGTATGGTGTAATGGTTAGAGTTATGGGAAATGGACTCTTTGACGAAAGTTTAAATCCTGGACGAGGCTGTTTGCATTTCACATAATGCTAATACCCTTGTGAAAGGTATGCATCCTACTACTCTCTCTCCAGCAATAGATAAATAATAAGGCAGACTGAGCTCTTTAACCTGTTATATTATATAGGGTTAGTTCACCAGGATGCCTTCAGATTATGGAGTCGAAGAAGAAGCTATGTTTCAAGATGTGTTTATTAACAGGTAGCCATTACCGAAAATATTAAAAATTCAAGGGTGGATAAGTTTAGGTTTTTTTAAGGATTAGTCGGACCATATGACCTTAAGGCACCCCTTTTTGATCTCGATTAAGAAAGGACATGTTTTTCATTTACACCCTCAATATTTGGTTGTTTTAACAGACGATTTTTAAATTTTAAAAAAAAATTATAAAACTAACCCCTAACCCTAACAAACAACCGGATATTGATGGTGTAAATGAAAACATGTCCTTTCTTAATGGAGATCAAAAAGGGGTGCCTAAAGGTCATATGGTCAAAAAATTAAATGCAAAATTTAACCACTTTAACATTAAAAAAATACAACTGCATCAAACTCTTTAATATGATCGATTGATTTTAAAGGCATATCAAATTGTCTAGGATTACTTTTTGGCCTAGAGGTTTGGGAATTGTATTCATTGTAGATTTATATTTATATTTTTATCTAATTGTTTCTCAAGTTTTTGTGTTATTTTTTTTTTTTTTGCATAGAGACCTGTCAACTATAAATAATTTTTAAACTAATGCATTTATATCATAGATAGAACCCTAACAGGAACTACCACACTAGATTAGAGTGGACCTGGGAGTAATCACAATGAAGAGGTACTCCCCATATATCCAGAACTGCTGTTTCAATATCAGAAACAGTTTAGTGTCATACACAGGAAACCCTTTTTTGGGGGGAGGGGAATCTTACCTATCTGCAGGGCATACAGTTAGTGTATTCAGAATCCTACCTACAGTGAAGCATATATTGCTAGAGTGTGTAGACTTATTGGAGATTTGAACCATTCATTTTTAAACCGATCTATTTAACCCATAGACTGGACTGTAACAAGTGCTATCACTTTATATTCTTCTGCCACAACTGACAGTGGGCACAGAATCCCCAATATGCACTACATGCCAAGAGAGATTTACAGTGAAACATATACTGCTAGAGTGTGTAGACTTTGAGACCCATCATACTTTACTAGAGGACACAGAATCCCCAATATGTACTACATGCCAAGAGAGATTTACAGTGAAACATATACTGCTAGAGTGTGTAGGCTTTGAGACCCATCATCCTTTACTAGAGGACACAGAATCCCCAATATGCACTACATGCCAAGAGAGATTTACAGTGAAGCATATACTGCTAGAGTGTGTAGGCTTTGAGACCCATCATTTACTAGAGGGCACAGAATCCCCAATATGCACTACATGCCAAGAGAGATTTACAGTGAAACATATACTGCTAGAGTGTGTAGACTTTGATCTAATGCAAACAAAATACTACCAAGCAAGTAATTTGAAAAAAACTTTTCACAAAAATAAGATCACCCAGTATTTTACATTTCCTAAAATAAGTGGGATTCTACTTAAAAATATGAGTAACTGAACAATAGTTGAAGTCTATACATATAAATATTTTTGGACCATATTACCTTTAGGCACCCCTTTTTGATCTTGATTAAGAAAGAACATGTTTTTCATTTATACCGTCAATATCTGGTTGTTTGTTAGGGGTTAGGGTTAGGGATTAGGGTTAGGGGTTAGTTTTATAATTTAAAAAAAATCTAAAATTCGTCTGTTAAAACAACTGGATATTGACGGTGTAAATGAAAAACACGTCCTTTCTTAATCGAGATCAAAAAGGGGTGCCTAAAGGTCATATGATCCACATTTATTGCTATGAATATAAAAATTAGTCAGCATTAAATGACCCACCAAGGTTGATATGCCGTAAAACAAGCCAAACCAAAAACATGCATCGGTAAGGGGGGGCTCTGTTGCTTCTGTTTCTGTCTCATTTTAGATTTCGATGCATAGAATGCATTGATTTTAAAGGAAGCGCTTAATTCGAAGGATTGGCAGTGATTTGAACACTTAAAAAAACCCTTATACTGCCTGAAAATCACAAATTTCATGACAATTGTCGTGTCGGTTTTATTTTATCCAGAACAAATCGCCTATTTTTGTAAGTATTCAAAGTTTCAATATTTTTGGCTTTTCTGGTAGATTTTGATGCGTAGAATTCATTGATGCCAAACAAAGTAATCAATTGTAAGAATTAGCAGAGATATGAGAACTTTAATCACCCATTATAGTGTTGAAAAATTTCGAATTTCATTAAAATTTAAGATGTGGATTTAATTGGCTTTATTGATAGATTTCGATGCATAGAATGCATTGATTTTAAAGAAAGCGTTTAATTCGAAGGATTGGCAGTGATTTGAACACTTAAAAAAACCTTATACTGCCTGAAAATCACAAATTTCATGACAAACCAAACCAAAAACACCTACGGTAAGAGGGGGGGGGTCTGTTGCTTCTGTTTTTGTCTCATTGTAGTTAGCTGGATGATTTGTCATGCATTTTCATGAATAAAGATAAGTAATCATATCTTTACATAAATCCCATTGCTTGATTATGTGCATTGCTGTCATTCAACCATGTGTAAAATTGACATTTCTTTGATGTGTGCTACTTTGACCTGATTTAAATCCACACTGATGAATATATTGACCAACTGGGAAATAGTCACAGAGCGGGGGAGTCCCCATGGTATATTTGAGTAATGGTTAGAGTCGTAGGAAATGGACTCGTCAATCTGAGTTCAAATCCTAGACAAAACTGTTTGCATTTCACATGGCGCTAATACTCTAGGGAAAGGTATGAATCCAACTATACTCCCTCCAGGTATGAGTAAATAATAGGGCAGACTGGGCTCTTCAACTCTGGTAAAACAACCTGTCTAGGAGATGGAAAACTCTGAATTCAAACTTGTTAAACTCCGCTTAAAAATTGACCTTGTGTCACACCCCTCTCGTGTGGAGGGGTTGGAAAATTATATTGGCTATTATGCTGGACTGCGAAATTGTAGTAAGAAAGATCAAACTCCATTTGTGCTATTGTATTCACTTTTGGACTGATACTCTTGGGAAAGGTATGATCTCCCTCATCCCACCAGCTATGGGTTAAATAGTACCATTATTGTTCTTTTACAAGCATGGCTTTGACATTAAATGACCGATGAAGGTTGATATGCCATTAAACAAAGAAACAAAACCAGTCAACTTACAGCTAAACTAGTTTGCTAACCATAACACACACACACATACACACACACACACACACACACAATATATATATATATATATATATATATATTGATGGGGGAGTCCCAATAGCGTATTGTCTAACATGCAAGACTGTTGCATCATAGTAAAAAATTTCAAACTCCAGTTGCGTTATTATATTCAGTTTTGAACTGATACCTTTGGGAAAAGTATAAAACCCCTCATCTACCACTACTGTTCTTTTACAAGGATGGCTTTGGCATTAAATAACCCATGAGGGTTGATATGTCATTAAACAAAGAAACCAAACCCTAACTTTGTTAGTTGAGTCCCAGGGTTAAATAGTACCGCTACTAATTAATTATCTATTATTTTTTTTTATGATTTTCGGTACTTATTTTCTCATAGAAAAGCCACTATAAAATTTTTTTTTGTTTCCATTCATAACTTCGGTCTTTTATCTCTTTATTTATACTGTAATTAGAAAACAGAAAGACCAACTCGAATAAAATATTACGCCCCCAACATAAGGGGTGTCAAAATTAAGTGACCTGAAAAAAATTAGAAAGTTTTTAAATAAAATAAATAATGCATTATAAAGATCATTTATTGATAAATAAACACTGAAAATTTCATTAAAACCGATAATTCCCTGATTTTTTGGTAAATTATTTTCTGTAGAGGTGGGGCTAAAGTCATTTTGTCAAAAACACAGTTTAGGCCCATTTTGGGTATTTTTGTATATAGTGTACCTATATACCCATGGTTGTATATCTTATTTTCTTGGATACTTAGCTTCTGTTTCTTTATTTCTATGAATCCCAGACCAACAAACAAATACATAGAGATTTGACTATTTGGATGAAAAACACCATTGCTGTCTTATTCATCCCAGCACTCAGTAAAATCTTATTTTCTCACTCTTTTATACACCTTGCGCTGGTGAACTGGAAAAAAGGTCAATACAGGGTTACACTGTGTCACTCACTTTCCCTGTATCTTTCCACTAACCATTATTCTAGATCTATGCTATATTTACTGTTCATAATTAATAGGCTACCTATCAATTATTTAACAAATATTCATTTAAAAAATGAATTATTGAATATTTTTTAAGAATTAAAAAACTTGAGAAATAATGTGCCATAAAAAAAGAAAGAAAGAAAAAAGAAAATGAAAAGAAAGAAAGAAATATAGAAGAAATACATAGAGAAAGAAAGAGAGAAGGAAAGAAAGAAGGAAGGAAAGAAGGAAAAAAGACTACAAGAGTAAGAAGAAAAAAAGAAGAAATACAGGGAAATACTGGAAAAGAATGAAAGGAAGAAATGCAAAGAGTAAGAAAGAGAGAAGGAATGAAAGAAGTGAAAGAAAGATAGAATGAAAAAAGTAAGAAGGGAAGAAAGAAACACAGACCAAAAGAAAGACTAGAAAATTAAAGAAAGAAAGAAATACAAAGAGAAAGAAAGTAAGAAAGAGAGAAAGAAAGAAAGAAGGAAATAAATACATAGGGAAAGAAAATAAGAAAGTAAGAAAAAAAGAAAGAAACATTTGGCATAATAGTTAGAGTCATGGGAAATGGACTCGTCGACCCGAGTTCAAATCCTATACATGGCTGTTTGCATTTCACATAGTGCTAATACCCTTGGGAAAGGTATGAATCCATATATTCTTCCTTGAGCTATTGGTAAAATAGTCGAGCATTGATTGGAGGAGGCCGCTTTGTCCACCCGTCTAGCCTAAGTAAGGGCCAAAGTGGAGTGTTGCATGTCCTAGACAGCTCAGCCACCAAGAATCCGTCCTTAAGCATCACAGGTCACTACCCACAGCCAACAGGTGGCCCCTGCAGAGGTGTAGTCAGTATATGTATGAAACATATTAGTGTTATCACTTTCAAGCACTCACCTCCTCTCTTTATCTTTCCCCTACTCCTTTGTTCTTTCTTTATTATATTTTTTTGTCCAGCATGTCCTTTTTCTTCCCTTTCTTTATAATAAAAATAGGATGGTCCATTATTTAGCTGAGGTGACAACACTCATACGAAATAAGAATTTCTTATGTTTTTTTGTCCAGCATGTCCTTTTTCTTCCCTTTCTTTATGATAAAAAACTGGAATGGTGCATTATTAAGCTGAGGTAACAACACTCATAAGAAATACGAATTCAGCAGATAAGCAAGACCAGATAATCAGGATTTACATAATTGCATTTCATCTTGGATGATTTGGATTGTCTCATTTTAAACCAAAGGGTGTTACAAAATGATTATGGTGATACAAATAAGGAACATATAGATTCTTGTTAATTCATCATACTCACACTCACAGGAAGGCTGCAACTAGCATCCAGTTACCAGACAAAAAAAAAAGTGACAAGTGGTAACCAGAACAGTCTTTTTTTTTGTCTGCCAACTGGATGCTAGTTTGGAACCTTCTTGTGAAGGTGAGTATTATACCTTGTTTCTACATTGACTTTGGTATGAAATAACCCAACAAGAATTGGCATGATATATTTTTGTCTGCCAACTGGATGCTAGTTTGGAACCTTCTTGTGAAGGTGAGTATTATACCTTGATTCTACATTGACTTTGGTATGAAATAACCCAACAAGAATTGGCATGATATATTTTTGTCTGCCAACTGGATGCTAGTTTGGAACCTTCTTGTGAAGGTGAGTATTATACCTTGATTCTACATTGACTTTGGTATGAAATAACCCAACAAGAATTGGCATGATATATTTTTGTCTGCCAACTGGATGCTAGTTTGGAACCTTCTTGTGAAGGTGAGTATTATACCTTGTTTCTACATTGACTTTGGTATGAAATAACCCTACAAGAATTGGCATGATATATTTTTGTACCATATATAATTGTTCAAATGACATTGATATAAAATAACAACAAAAGGTTGATATGCTATAAAATCAACCAACCCAGGCTAATCCAACCCCAAATTACCCTGAGAAGAGAATTACATGGCATGGCACCCAGACAATGCAAGATTGGATTAATTATATTAGAATTTAAGTACAAGGCTGATTACCCATTTCATATTATATGGATGAAGAAATAAATCCTTTTGTGGCAAATATAATACAGGATATTTGATAAGAGAAATCATTGGTGTATATAATATCTTTAGAATTGCTGTGTGTGCTTCCATAAATTAGAGGATTAGTTTGCTATCGTGAAACTTTTAATCGGAAGACGTCATCAGTATCTTATGAAAAGTAGAGTCATTATTTTAGAGTGAAATTTGTAAGAATTTCCACAGATAAGCTCTATTGACATTCTCTGATTTATTTAGACAGATATCTTTATCTCTTTTTCTTTGGCTTTCATTGATTTTGAATGTCAACACTTTCAATTCACCAATTTTGACACAAGTCATGATCATTCCAATAGTTGTTCAGACTACAGAATCTCATTGTTTTTATATTAATACTCATGTTCCTTAGTTGTACTGTTAAGTTTTTAAGGGCCATTCTTTGGCCTTAAAGCAGAAGTGCTTATCCAGTGGAATTGGATCCTTGATAAAGAGTCCCTCGATAATTAATCCTTTGGTTACTCTGGTAAAGAGTTCTCAGTTCTTGGTAAAGAGTCCCTCAATAATGAATCCTTTGGTTACTCTGGTAAAGAGTCCCTCTATAATGAATCCTTTGATTACTCTGGTAAAGAGTTCTCAGTTCTTAGTGAAGATTCCTTCAATAATGAATCCTTTGGTTACTCTGGTAAAGAGTTCTCAGTTCTTGGTAAAGAGTCCCTTGATAATAAATCTTTTGGTTACTCTGGTAAAGAGTTCTCAGTTCCTGGTAAAGAGTCCTTCGATAAGGAATCCTTTGGTATTTCCTGCATTGGCTATACTGAACTTACCCTCCTCTTTTAGTGTGAGTTTGTCTTGTTAATTGTTTGTACTTATTTGTTCTGTGTTTGTATCCGTTTAGCACCGGAGGCTGGTGTTTAATAAATGTCTTAAGCACACCATTCGTCTGTGTATCTTTCCACCTTGTGATACAACAGTTTTTATTTTGGTCATGGAGTCAGCTAGATTCCAAAATGGTATAAATTATAGGCTTTTATTGTTTTTTTCCCAGAGATTGTGTGTTTTTGTTGTGTTTTTACATACAGATAAAATACGGAAGACTGAATGATAATGCAAGACCAGGTTGTTGGAAAATTAACATAGGGTAGAGAATGCTTCTACCCTAAAAATGACTTAACTAGCGCAACCATGCTGTGCTCGTGCCATCCACTCAGTCCGGACCCCAATCCAAAAGTGACATGGTGGAAACCCCACTTCCGGGTTCCCAACAGTCCCCTACTGATCAAGGGGAGCAAATCTATTTTTGTTAGATCTTCCTAACAGTTTTACATCTTACATTTACCGTTTATGGCGCTGACTATTTTGAGGACTTTCATGTTTGCAATAAAGTCACTTTAGTGTTCATTGAGAACGATGTAGAACGATACCGAAAGAAGCACTTGAGTAGGCATTGATGATACCCAGCCTCCATAAATGTGCAGAGACATCATAATTGCTTTATTCCTTTTATTGTTTTTTCCTTGAGATTGTTTCTCCTGATATGCTCCTATGCTATGCCAAAAGGATTTGTTAGCCTTTGCCAGTCACTGGTCCTTCTTTCTGTCTAACTTGGCATCAAACAATATGGTACGACTCAGATAAAACCCTGGACCTTCTCCAGCTTTATTAGATTGATGAAGATGGAAGGTGGGTGATACGGTAGTTGAAGTGCAGGTTGATGTATTACATACAAGTGATGACATCACTCAGTTTTGTAAAGATGGGTTTATAACAGAAACCTATGCTGATTTCATCTAATTGATAGCTGACACTGTAAATAGGGATGTTTATATTTAAAGGGATTCTCAAGATTTAAGGATGGGATTTTCAGATTTATATCATTGGCAATTCAGTCTCGAAAGACTATGATAAAAGTTTTTGTGTGCCCCTGAAGTTGCAGCGCCTCCTGTGACTATGAAGTCCTATGCTTGAGAAACATTCTCGACCACAGATTTTGCATTTGTAGGTTGTCCCTGTAGATGATGATGTTCCGATGCTTTGTTGCCGTTGCTTTCTTATGGACCTCTTAGCTTCATGATGTTGTATCAGGGTGACTTCTATTAGATTGATGAAGATGGAAGGTGGGTGATACGGTAGTTGAAGTGCAGGTTGATGTATTACATACAAGTGATGACATCACTCAGTTTTGTAAAGATAGGTTTATAACAGAAACCTATGCTGATTTCATCTAATTGATAGCTGACACTGTAAATAGGGATGTTTATATTTAAAGGGATTCTCAAGATTTAAAGATGGGATTTTCAGATCTATATATATCTGTGTAAAACAACACTGAATGACAGAGCAAACACATAGCACTTAGATATGAATATGTTGTATACTTTTTACTTCTATTTTTCTTCTGTTCATCTTTGATATCTTACGTTCTTCTTCCAGCGTCTGGACCTAGTCTTGAGGACTTTGTGTCTGGTCTTCTAGGTCAGTCTTGTTGCCAAGACATTCATCAACCACAAAACCATATTATTTATTTAAACTTTTATTTCTTAACTAAACATATTTCTCTAACTAATCACAGCGCGCGTGTGCAGTGAGTTTCAGCTAAAGCAGTAACATCTTATCTGCTGAAACTGAGAATCAACCAGGTGCCACGTGACTTCACATATTTTGCGGGCTTTCTGTAATATTCTATGGAAAGTCCCGCCTGTGATATGAAAAAGGGCCATCCCTTCAGAAATACAGGGGTTGACAATAATCTATGCATAGATTATGTAACAAATAGAAGCCTACAAATCTTAGTCAATGTGTGATCTTCAGGTTAATACTAACTCTCAGCATTATCCTGAAGAGTCTTTTCATGAAACCTAGGTAGTGTCGGACTCAAATTAGGTTTCATATATTTTGCTTTACTTAGTGTTACTATAAGCAACCTGAGTCCTTAGTTTATCAAAAATGATTTGATTTAAAAATCAAATCAACCAAAACATTCTACTTAGAGTATTGAGCACTTTTTATATATTAACTTAGTTGACTCTTTTGGTTGTTTTTTCTTTTTGCCGGTCATTTTTGGCAGATTGATTTTTTTCAAGCCATACAAAGGATTCAGCTTTGCATTTTTTTCTGGCTTCCTATTTGTAAGATTTCTTGATTTACAAATTGAATTACTCTTTTTTTTTTCACCCTTCGAGTAATATGAATAATATATATATATATATATATATATATATATATATACATGTGTGTGTGTTATTATGGGTCCAACATGAGAAAATTAAATATTTTATAAAAAAGAAGGTCCGCAAAATGGATTATATTTTTAGAAAAAAAAATTTCATTTTCTATTTTTATCTTACATTTGCGACACGTGTTTCAGATCTTCTGATATCTTCTTCAGTCATTGATTAATCATATGATTAATCAATGACTGAAGAAGATATCAGAAGATCTGAAACACGTGTCGCAAATGTAAGATAAAAATAAAAAATAAAATAAAAAAGGTACTTTATATATATATATATATATATATATATATATATATATATATAAAGTAAAAAAGTAAAATTGACATGGTGGTTTAAAGTCGGTATCAGCCAATCAGCGAGGGAGTCTATCCCCTTTTCACTAGCGCTAGACCAAGGAGATTGTTTTGCATTTGAGACGTAGTGCCACACCTACCATCAGCTCCTTACTTTATCACACCGATCCCTGTGCTGTTCATACACTGAATTGGCGAGGGCCGTTATCAAACTAGGAACCTTGTGGTTTCTAGCCAAATGCTCTACCGACTAAGCTAACCCAGCCCTAATATTATTATCTCGACAAAACTACAGTTCATAACTAGAGACATAGAATTTGTTTCTTGTGGAAAGAAGAAGAATTGGGGACAGATTGTAAAATAAAATCAGTATGTATGCAAATCGGTCTGCATGCAAATCAGTCTTGCTAGAGAAGACCTTAAAAGCAAAGTGGTTCCTGTCTGTTAGTTTGACTTTATTCCAGAAGCATCCGTGAGTTTCTATTTCTTGCTAAATATATTATGGTATGTCTGATTTGTTTCAATCTTAGATTACGATATTTTTCTTTTCTTTCTTTTCTATTTTTTTCCTTTCTGTTCTCTAAGTCTGATTTTTGGGGGTGTCTCTTTTATATTCCCTATCCAAATTGTATAGGATGTTGTACACATATATTTAGATCATATTTCCCTTCTAGAGGCATCTGGCTTTTGTGAATTGGTTCAATTGTGAGACTGATGTTGTGCTGACCAACCATAATTCTTTTCATCTTTTTCAAAACCTCTCATATATAAAGCAAAGATACTAGACCAAATAACTTGTTGAATTATTTATTATATTTATATTAGTATATATATATATATATATATATATATATATATACAAATATAAATAATAAATAATTATCATATATATATTATATAAGTTAAAAGAAAGGAATATATATAAGTTAAAAGAAAGGAATATATATATATATATTACATTTGAGATATATATATATATATTATATATATATATATATATATATTTGAGAGGGAAAGAGAGATGTGTGTGTGGATATCATGTTATATATATAAATGTATAGTGTATATATATATATAATGTATATATATATATATATATGAGAGCGATGTGTGTGTCGATTTTATGTGTGTGTCAATTATACATATATATATATATATATATACTTATAATATATATATATATATATATATATATATATATATATATGTATATTATGGAAGTGCATGGCATAATGGTTAGTCGTGGGAAATGGATTTGTCGACACAAGTTCAAATCCCAGACAAGGCTGTTTGCATTTCACATAGCGTTAATACCCTTGGAAAAGGTATGAATCCATATATTCTTCCTCCAGCTATGGGTAAAATAGTAGGGCAGACTGGACTCTTTAACCTTGGGTAGTTAACCAGTCTAGGAGAGGGAAAACTCTGAATTACAAATTCCTGAGGTCAGTCATTGATTGAGTTTGTGGCATTCCTTGTGCACCAATTCTTTTCTATCGACTGTGCCAAAAAGTGAGGATGGTCCAACACAAGCCTTCACCACTATAAACAAATCACTGTGTGGGTTGTTCATTGTATAAACCCTCATGCGTCGAAAATCGACGAGAGAGTCCACAATATATATATATATATATATATATATATACATATATGAGAGATATGTGTGTGTATGGATATCATACTAAAAAAAGTTGTCGGGGTGGTCTAAAGTTGGTATCAGTCAGACAGTGAGGGAGTTTATCCCCTTTTCACTAGAGCTAGACCAAGCGTCTGAGGTGGAACCCCACGCCTACCATCAGCTCCTTACTTTACCACACAGATCCCAGTGCTACTCATACTCTGAGTTGGCGAGGACCAATATCAAACCAGGGACCTTGTTGTTCCTAGGTGGACACTCTACTGACTGAAACCAGATGAGAGATGTGTGTGTGTGGATATCAAATATATATTATGTAAGATGTGTGTGTCTGTGGATATTATGTATATGTATATGCAGAGAGAGAGAGAGAGAGAGAGATCAGTGTATATATGTATATATATATGTGTGTGCATGTGGATATATATATATATTTAGAGAAAGAGATTGATCTATATATATTTACCAACCCCTACGCATGACCATGATGTGAAACAATGTCAATTTCTTAAGTGAAGTTTAACTGGTTTGAATTCAGTTTTCCTTCTCCATGGACTGTTTTAAACAAATTGTCAGTGATTGAAAATCCAATCATAAGCTGAACTATAAAAAAGGAAAGAAAGAGATAGTGAAAGTGAAAAAAGAATTAGAATAAAGAGGGAGGGAGAGAGGGGTATAGAGAGAGATAGTGAAAGTAAGAAAGAATATCTGGAGCGAAAGATAAATAAACAGAGGGGGGTTATGAGATAATTTGAACTATAAGAAAGGAAAGAAAGTGATATAGTGAAAGAAAAAGAGTAACTGGAGAGAAATGGAGAGACAGAGACAGCAAGAAATAAATAAATATAGTTAAAGTCCTCATTCCCTGCTCTCTATTTTATATATCTCCTATAGATAGCGGGTATGTCCTATCTATATCCCTCTCTACTTCTCATATCACACTAGTTCTATCTCTTTCTTTCCTTTCTTATAGTTAAAGTTCTTATTCCCTGTTCTCTAAGAAAGGAAAGAAAAAGATAGTGAAAGTAAAAAAGAATAACTGGAAAGAGAGAGAGAGAGAGAGAAATAAATAGACGGGGGGAGGGTAGGAAAGAAAGAGATAGTGAAAGAAAAATAGAACTAGTGTGATGTGAGAGGTAGAGAGAGGTAGAGATAGGGTCTACCCCTATCTATACTCTTCTCATAGAGATAGTGAAAGTAAAAAGAATAAATGAGAGAGAGAGAGAGAGAGAGAGAGAGAGAGAGAGAGAGAAAGAGAGAGAGAGAGAAAGAGAGAGAGAGAGAAAGAGAGAGAGAGAGAGACATGGGGGAGGTTATGCAACAAGGTTGATCTATAAGAAAGGAAAGAAAAAAGTAATAGTGAAAGAAAAAAGAAGTTTGAAGAGAGAGAAAGAAAGAGATAGTGAAAGAAAAATAGAACTAGTGTGATTTGGGAGGTAGAGAGATGTATAGATAGGGCATACCCCTATCTATACTCTCCTCATAGAGATAGTGAAAGTGTTATGAGACCAGGTTGATCTATAAGAAAGGAAAGAAAAAAGTAATAGTGAAAGAAAAAAAGAAGTTTGAAGAGAGAGAAAGAAAGAAAGAAAGGGGAGATAAGGGAGGGGCTGGGCGAACAAACAATGAATGAAAAAGATTAATCCGAAGACAGAAGACATAGCCAGACCGATTGAATAGAGTTGAAGTTTAGATATGAAGATGGTGCCAACTGATAAAGTTGGGTCCGGGGGGTCGAGCAGGCGAATGGGGGGGGGCGTAGCAGGGGGGGGGAGAATTGTTCTATCAGATGGACAGGCAGGATTAGTCATTGGGAATCTAATAGTATCCTGGGTTTTACCTTGTCAAAAGCTGAAAATAAAGTTGTCCAGAAAAGATTTGATATATCCTCTTGATACACTTCCAGAAACTCTACTAAAAGTTGATTCACTGCAGTCACATGACCAATTTGGCACTCTTCCAGATGGAACCGCCATCTTTTATTTCTTTTTATTCATTCATTGCTTTCTTTTCTGGCATTTCTGGTAAGTTTATGATTGCCAGCCAATGACAGAAATAAATAAATAAATAAATTTGAGAGAAACATATTTCCAGATTCAATTATTGGCTCCTGTAAAAATAAAATTGTTCATTTGGTAGATATCATTTGAAGTTTCTATTATTTAGATTTTTTGTACTGTTGTCTTCATCTTTGTTATATGCACAATGCTTCAGCCTATCTGTCCTCCGGCCTGCTTCTGGTGTTTCTTGTCGAACTTGTGGGGTAGCAAGGAGTTTAATGTTTTAGATTTAAAAAGGTAGCTGGTTATTCCTGGTGTGTGTTCCTAGGGTTTGCTTTTAACCCCATCTTATTTAGTGGTTGTGCTGAAAAGGAATTCAAAGAAAGAAGGAAGAGACGAAGACAAAAGATAGTTTTATGATTTAGGCTTTATTCACAGGTCATAGCCACCACGTGGCAAAGAAATTTCTCCCTGGCCAGTAGTAGTGTCTAGACACAGTTAAGACCTAAACTCAAATGACCGAGAGATTCTCTTTGTGGTCGGAAGTGGGTCCTTTTTCCTGCATGTGTGGAGGGTTCATCCAGTGAAGGCTCATGGGTGTTTATTTATTTTTTTTATTTAAATTTTATTTGAATCCCCACAAACTCTGGAACCTTCTTGTAATCAGGAGTCTTCATTGAACTTCAAATTGAACCCTTTATTTAATCCATTGAGAACAATCAACCCGATTGTTCTTATTCCATTAACCATGTGTTAAGCTATGTTAAGGTTGTTGGTTGGTTGGATTTTACAGCATGTCAACACTTATTGGGTTATTTTAAGCCAAAAACATTGTATTTTTTACTCTTGTTGTGTATTGAAGATTTTTTTTTAGCTCAATCCTTTTTAAACACATTTCTCAATCTATTTAACCTGTAAATGGAACCCTAGCAAGTACTATCACTTCGGATCAGAATGGACTTTGGAGTAAGAGTGATAAAGGGGTACTCCACACTCCCCACAGCTCCAGAATTTGAGCCTCACCACTAGATGTAGTTTAACACCATACCTAGACACTAAGACCCTCAACCACCGCCTCCTAGCACATATATAATAAAAGTTTGGGGGGGTTGCCATAAAGGCAATGGAGTTCGGACAATCATATAGGTGCTAGGGCTTAATGTGACCAGTCAATTGATCAGAGCCCGTTCAAAGTATTTTACCCCTCTGCAGAGGTGCAATTGGGTTATTCTTCTGCCTCAGTCAAAAGCAGCTCTCACAGATGGGGCTTTAGAATACATCGACTACACTTCTGCACAGGGGTAAAAAAAACAAACAATGGGGTCACCTGTTGGCCGTGGGTGGTGATCTGTGATGCGTAAGGATGGATAAGCAGTCCATGACATACAACACTCCACTTAGACCCTTACTTTGGGTAGACAGGCGATCGGAGAGGCCTCCTCCGATCAATCGGCTGGTCACGTCAATCCTAGCACCAATATGATTGCCCCAACCATATTTCCCTAATGGCAAGCCCCAACCCTTTTTATCATATGGGTGCTAGAAGGTGGTGGCTGAGGGTCTTCCTGTCCCGGGAATGACAGTAAACTCTATCTGATGGTGAGGTTCCAGTTCAGGTTTGGGGAATGTGGAGCACCCCTTCATCACCATTGCTCCCTGGTCCACTCTGACCCGGAGTGGTAGTACCTGTTAGGGTCCCATTTATGTGTTAAATAGAAAAATGTGTTTATAAAAAAAATGAGTATCCATTAAGAAAAATTTATTTCAAAACTTTGTTGGCATTAAATGACCCATCGAGGTTGATATGTCGTAAAACAAACCAAAACCAAACCTGTCAAAAGCTATGTTAAGTCTAAAATTATTAAGCCTCATCACAAATAATTCAGCAAAAGCATTGGGAGCATTTAGTTTTTTTTAAAACTAATTCTATCTGCCTGTTTGAATAAAGATAACTGACTGGCTTATTTTCAGTCTTCAAAAAACCCCAAAACAGTTGACGATTTTCAAACTAAAAAAGGATGGGGGGGGGGCTGAAACAAACAGCCCACAAGTTTTTAGTTGTTATTTTTCTGAATTTTTTGAGATGAGGCTTGATAATTTGGATTATTAGGATTATTCGGACTATTGTCCTCATCTTTATTTTTGATTTAGCTTCTTTAGGATTTTCTATTGACGGATTATATTAGGTTCGTACCAATTATATATTATTTCTCTGAATTTTTGAGATGAGGCTTGATAGTTAGTATTATTTGGATTATTCGGACTATTATCTTCATCTTTATAGTTATCTGCACAACATTTCGGCTGATGTGCTCTCCAGCCTTCTTCAGGTATTTCTTGTCAAACTCGGGAGCCTTCTCGATCTCGGCCTTCTTTTCGAACTCGGGAACTCTTGTTGTAATCAGGATCCATCAGAGAACTTTGAACACAACCCTTTATTCAAATCATGGGGATATCCTGTTTTCATTCCATTAACCATAGCTGGCTACAGGTGTTAAACTGTGTTAATTATTATTCTATGTTACTGCTGCCCCTGACCAGGATTGAACCTGCAGCTTAGAGATAATTGTCACTTAGAACTGTCTTAACCCAACGCCTTTATCCACAATGCAATGTGTCTAATTGGTTTAGTTGTTATTTTCTGTTTGGCTTTTTTGTTACATTTATCCCTGCCGCCCCTGCTTTAATTGTTTTTGTAAATAAATTCTCCTGCTTTTACACAATTGGGTTTTAAAGCAGACTTAAAAATCATGGAGTGTCTGAGGAGTTTTTTCGTGGAAGCAGGCTGGAAAAGGTGAAAAAAAAAAAAGGTGAAAAATTTGAATATGCCACCTTAGACGGTCCTTACTGTTTTTTAAAACATGTTTTAATAAATAAATACACAGTATTGTATATTTATATATAGTTTGTTTTATTTTTATATATATTTAGAGTTATCTAACATATAGTATTTTACATATGTTAAAATATATTACAAACAAGAAATAGTGATTTTTTCAGTATCAAGAGCAGAACTAAAAAGTTTACAAATAAATAAATACCAATAATTTTGTGTAAAATTTATGTGTAATTATGTTTGTAAATAAATTTTCCTGCTTTTACACGATTGGTTTTTAAGCAACTTAAAAATCATAGAGTGTCTGAGGAGTTTTGGTGGAAGCAGGCTGTAAAAGGTAAAAAAAGTATTTATCGGAATTGGTATGAATAATAAGGGTATGAGCGCTATTCAGTTTTCCTTCTCCTAGACTGGTTGCTAACTTGATGACTCTGTTATGGAATAACCATTCTAAATTTTTGCCCATGACACCAAACTTTAATAAAAAGGATAGAGTGAATACAAATTGCTCCTACCAGACAAAATCTGGATTTGGTTGACTGATTCAATTATCCACGGTGATACCCATTAACCCCCCCCCACACACACACCTTGTGTAGAAAGTAATTAATTACACTGGATAATTAATTCTTATCAAATTCCATAATGAATATTTAAATAATCACAGTTTGCCGCCTTTGATCTTAATTAGTTTCATGTGACCTCATAAAATCCAATAGTTTAATGAAATAAAGTGATCATTATTTTGTTTGGCACAAGGTCATATTCAAGGAGCACCCAGGAAAGAATGGCATTGTCCAGGCTGCTTCCTTAAAACTTTGTGTATCTCAAAAGTAAAATCAATACACCAGGGGGTTCCTCCCTTCTACCCTGGTGATGCTGGGTAGCCGCTTGTAGTAAATTACTAAAGACTAATATAAAATCAACACAAAATCTTCAACACACCTTGATCCATCTTCCGCCACCTACTCAGCCATAGATTTGACCATCCCTTCAATTTATTTAGATTTCTCCTGGAATGTGTATGAGGACACCTATGGGAGTGATCACTTCCCAATTGTGATTAAAAGCATACAGCCACAGGAAGAATAATTACCTCGATGGAGTTTGAAGAAAGCAAACTGGAAAAAATTCAAATCCCTATGCAGCAAACACCTCACACAAAATGATATTACTTGCTGAGTTGACCATTTCACACAAACTCTAATTACAATAGCAAAAAAATGTATTCCATATAATACTGCATCTACCAAATTTAAAGAAATTAAATACGAACACAAAATAGATTGCACCTATTTTTACTTTATTCTAATTGATTTCAATATAAGATTATACATAGGATTGCTTTTAATTCGTTTGAGAATAAAACGATAATATTAGAAATCAATAACACCTAGTAATTATTTATTAAACCCGGTTTTGTTAAAACCGGTATGCAAATTATTCACACCATATACTATATAAGCATTCATTTCTTAATGATATATAACACACATTGCAGGATTTTAAACTCAATAATAAGTAAAAAGTAAGTAAAGTCGTTGGGGTGGCCTAATGTCGGTATGAGCCATACAGCGAGGGAATCTATCCCCTTTTTCACTAGCGCTAGACCAAGGAGATTGTTTTTTTGCGTCTTAGGTGGAGCGCCACACCTACCATCAGCTCCTCACTTTACCACACAGATCCCTGAGCTACTCATTCGCTGAGTTGGCGAGGGCCAGTATCGAACTAGGAACCTTGTGGTTTCTAGCTGAACGCTCTACCGGCTGAGCTAACCTGGCCTAAACTCACTAATAATTATATTATAATATGTGCTTTTTTGAGGCAAATCTATCTTAGCTGGACCTTAATAGAGACATTGTTGATAAATAAAATGCTAATGCTAATTAAGAATAAATAATGATTATTTAATAACATTGAGAATAAACGTAAATAACTAAGGGAATTGTGTCGTTGGTGGTGATACAGTTTCAGTTACAGAGAGACAGACATTGTATTATATACACTAAAAATTTGAATATGCCACCTTAGACGGTCCTTACTGTTTTCTAAAACATGTTTTAATAAATAAATACACAGTATTGTATATTTATATATAGTTTGTTTTATTTTTATATATATTTAGAGTTATCTAACATATAGCGTTTTAAGAGAAAATTATTTACAAACAAGAAATAGTGATTTTTTTTCAATATCAAGAGCTGAACTAAAAAAGTTTACAAATAAATAAATACCAATAATTTTGTGTAAAATTTATGAGTAAAATATTCAAAATAATTATTTAATTAATAATTAATAGAGGCACACAACATTTTATTTGAGAGGGGACAGAACTAAGTTTCCATTTCAAATTGTTTTATTTTTTTTTACTCTTTTAATAAATTTGATGATTTTACTTATATACAAAACCTCTGACAATGAACTTTCAACTCCCTTCTGCATCAGTCAATATTTTTCAAAAATTAATTTTTACACTGGCTGGAGGGTATTTTTTTTTTGTTAGTTATTATAATGGAGATTCAGTGTCTATCTGTCTGTAACCAAAACTACATCACTGCTTTTGTCACAATGCTTGATTTGCATAAGTTTATCAATGAATATTTAATTTTATAGTCAAAATGATGCATTCATAGAATAAATCTTATTTATTAATGATGTCTCTATGAAAATCTGAGTTTGATTTGCCTGAAAACAGCCCATACTATTAGTGCATTTTAAAATCATCTAATGTCTCTTATATATCACTAAGAAATAACGGTTTTACATATACATAGTTTGGTTTATCTCTTCTCTTTT
>CM042158.1:41329616-41367906 GCA_023376005.1 Doryteuthis pealeii | reverse complement strand
TGGTTAATTTGCATACTGGTTTTAACAAAATCGAGTTTAATTAATAATTACTTTGGTGTTATTGATCTCTATTTTATTGTTTTATTCTCCAACATATTAAAATCAATCCTATGAATTATTTTATAGAAAACCAATTAAATATTTATGAAAATAAGTGTAATCTTTTTATATGCGTTCTTATATAATTTTTATAGTCTTTCTCATTTAATATATTTCATTACATTAAAACTTAAATACTTACTCCCAGAGGGTATTATTCTTACTAGTATATATATATATTATTATACTAAAGCTATAATTAACTTTTGCTTCCTAAAGGCTTTTTTACTGTTTAGTTTAATGATACAAAAATTTTACTAAATTATTCCTTACTTTTAGGATTGAATTATGTTTTGAAAAAAAATTGTGTTCTAATTGGTTCTAATTAGTCGTAATTTGCAATTAAGTCAAAACCGACCATCTCTTTACTCTCTGCCTATTACTTTCTTCCCCTCTATGTATCTCTTGACTACCTCCTCGTTATATAATGTTAGTTTCTCTGAAGTGTAGAGGGAGAGAGAGAGACGAGGAATTTGAAATGTATTTCTATGTTAAAACCAGCAACCCATACCTTAAATGAGGTCAAACATTCCCTTCTAGAAAGCTTACAAAATGATTTATGGTTTCGTCCAGCTGATTTATTATAAAAAAAATATATCGCTTTGCTAACTCCCTTTTCCCTAATCTCAATTATCTACAGAGCTAAATGGGTACCCAATGGTCATATTTTGTCCAGTATATTAATTATATATTAGGAGGTACGTGGATCTAATGGTTTAGAGTTGAAGGAAATGACTCGTTAATACGAGTTCAATTCTTGACGAAGTCGTTGGATTTCACATGCGTAATACCCTTGGGAAAGTAGAATCAATTCTCCCTCCAGCTATGGATGAATAGCAGGGCAGACTGGACTCTTTAACCATGGCTAGGTACAGTTAGGAGAAGAAAACTCCGAATTCAAACCTGTTAAACTTGCTTAAGAAATTGAACTTGTGTCGATCTGCTCGTGCAGAGAGGGTGGTAAATATATATATATATATAATATATATATTGTATCATTATAATACTGTTCAGGTGTACATTTTATGCCGGTGTTATATGGAGATACAATGTTGAGATTCCCAAATTTAAAACCAGGTGGACATATGAGGAGAGTTATTTGTCATGGCACTTGATGAATCAATTCGTCTTGGTAAGCACACCAACCATTCAATATAAGGGACTTATACAAATAGACTTAAGGGATTACTACTAGATCCAGTGTTAGTACTTTTAAAAAAATACTTTAAAAATATCTGTATGCTGGTAAAACATATAAAAACACACTAGAATACACATGTGCTCAAACACACTACAACACACACACACAAATGCCAAATATAAACACTAATGTGTTCATAACACACATGAATGCAAAAACACGCCAAAAAACAAATGCACACAACACACACACACACAACACAAAAATACTCACACACCCTTTTCTTTATATTTGTATGATATATATTATCTTCTCTGAAGAAGCGCGTGGTGTAATGGTTAAAGTTCATTAAGAAATGGGACTCGTCCCTGAGTTCAAATCCTGGACGTGGTAATTGCATTTCACTTAGCGCTACCCTTGGGAAAGGTATGAATTCTACTCTCACTCCAGCTATGGTAAATAGTAGGGCAGATCGGCTCTTTAACCTTGGTTAGGTAACTGGTCTAGGAGAAGGAAAACTCTGAATTCAAAACCTGGTGAACTCCGCTTAAGAAATTGACTTTGTGTCACATCCTGCTCGTGCGGAGGGTTTGTAAATATATATATATATTCTCTGAACTTTTGAGATGAGGCTTGATAATTTTTGTTATTTGGATTATTCAGACTATTGTCCTCATCTTTATTATCTGCACAATGTTTCGGCTGATGTGCCTTCTTCAGAATATTTCTTGTTGATCTTAGGAACCCCTCCTCGAACTTGAGAACCTTCTCATCACTCGTAACCTTCTAGTTGTAATTGGGTGCCCATTGGCCAAAGTGTTGCGGATAACAATAAAGATGAGGACAATAGTCCGACTAATCAAAATAATGATTAATATATATATATATATATATATTATATATATATATTTATTATATTATATTTTTGCTGAAGGATTAACAATGCATGTATTGCATAAAATTCGATAATCCCGGCAAAGGATCGCTGGTGTGTAGAACATCGTACAGACTGTTTCGACTTTATTAGGTCTCATCAGCGATGTATACTAACAACTTCCCTCTGACAGAAATCGAAAACCAGGACCTCAGCAGCATAGTCAAAGTCATATTGCCTCTCAGATCACATTCTTTATTGTAATAAGCTTTTTGTCTTTACTAATATATATATATATACATATATATATATATACACACACATATATATATATACACACCACACTATATAATATATACACCAATATATATATATATATATATATATATATATATATACATATATATTATTATATAATATATACACCACATATATATATATATATATACTATATATATATATATATATACACACACATATATATATTATATTACACACACACACATATATATTATATATATATACACACACACAATATATATATATATATATCCACAATATATACACAACACACACACATATATAATTATCCACACACCAATATATATATATATATATATAACACACATATATATATATATATTAATATACACACACTATATATATAGTATATACACACCACACATATATTATATACACCACCACATATATATTAACACACAACAATATATATTATATATATATATAACACACACATAATAATATATATTATATATACACACACATATATATTATATATATTAACACACACATATATTATTATACACACACACACATATATATAATCAACCCTATATATATAAACACACAACATATATAATAAATTAAAAAACACAGACATAATTATTCTAATATCATAATAAAAGAGGAGATCTGAAAATCCTTTCGCACGGTTAATGATAGGTTTGTTATTTTTTAAGATAATTAATTTTTCCCAATCGGATATTTGATCTTTGAATTAACTATTTTTCTTTGTAACACCCTGTACGATCTTTTTTTAACGAGATTTTGATAAACAAAGTTCGGAAATATCTATTTCCGTTTTATTCAAGATGACCTAAACGGTCTGGTGTACCTAGTGTATGTGTGTATGTTATATCGTGTGTATGTATTGTGTATGTTATATCGTGTTTATGTATTGTGTATGTGTATATCGTGTTTATGTATTGTGTATGTGTATATCGTGTTTTTGTAGTTTGTGTATGTGTATATCGTGTATATCGTGTTATATGTGTTTGTAGTGTGTGTGTTATATATATCGTGTTTATGTATATGTGTGTGTGTATGTATATCGTGTTTATGTATATGTGTGTGTGTGTATTATGTATTGTGTGTATGGAGGCGCGTGGACTAATGGTAAGAGTCGTAGGAAATGAACTCGTCAACGCTAGTTCAATTTCTGGACGAAGCTGTTGGCATTTCACATAGCGCTAATACCCTTAGGAAAGGTATGAATCCAATTCTCCCTCCAGCTATGGGTAAATAGCAGGGCAGACTGGACTCTTTAACCATGGCTAGGTAACCAGTCTAGGAGAAGGAAAACTCCGAATTCAAACCTGTTAAACTCCGCTTAAGAAATTGACCTTGTGTCGCATCCTGCTCCTGCAGAGGGGTCGGTAAATATATATATATATATATATATATATATATGTATTGTGTGCGCATATTGTTTGTAAAAGTGCTGTGCCTATGTTTTATGTATGTGTTGTAACTTGTGTATGCATGTGTTGTGGTTTGGTCTCTTTAATGGTATATCAACCTTCATGGGTTAAAGCCATCCTTTTATAAGAACAGTAGTGGTACTATTTAACCAACAGCCGAGGCGTGAGTTCAGAGTTGTATATACAGTGAATTGGGGGCGTGCATGTGTACGTATTGTGTGTTCATGCGAGAGTGGGAGAGTCTGTGCGCGTGTGTGATATATTTGTGTGCGGATTATGAGGTGTAAATGTGGATTCATGTGTGTTGTATATACCTAAGTTGTGAATGTTTGTATTGTGGGTATATGTGCATAAGTGTTGTGTGCGTATGCATTCATGGTGTGCGTATGTGTGTGTTATATGTATCTGAGCTAAAGAACAAAAAAAAAAAAAAAAAAAAACATCGTGTGTTGTGGTGAATGTGTTGTGGTTATGTATGCGAATTAAAGAATAACAAATAATATAAGGTTGGTATTTCTATACTTACGATGACAAAAAAAATGAAGTTTTTAACAAGATTCAATGACTGATAGTGAGTGAAGAGGGGGGGGGGAGTAAAGAAAAAATGAGTTGTTTATTGGGAAAATGATCAGATAGCTATGTAAGAACATCTTAATCATATGAATGGTGTTTGGTAAGAAATCTGAGAGACCACAAAAACAAGATGGTTGCACAAGCAAATAGGTTGTACATCTGGCAAAAGTATAGCTCCATTGTCTGAGCAATGGGAACGATACCACAAGATATTTGGTTTGATTCCAATCGTTGAATAAAAGAGGTTGGTTGGTTGGTTGGGTTTTACGGCATGTTAACCCATGCTAAATATATTTTGTTTTATACATTTTGTTGGGTTTTCAATTTTTTTTCAAACTTTTGTAAACACATTTTTAATAACATTTTACTCTGTTTAGCCTATAAATGGAACCTTAAAAGGTACTACCACTCCGGGTGAGAGTGGACCTGGGAGTAATGGCAATAAAAGTTACGCCACATTCCAGAATTGGAACTTCACTACTGAATACAGTTTAACGTAATACCCAGGATACTAAGCCGCCCTATCTCCTGGGGTGTTAGAATGCACCAACTGTACCTCTGCAGAGGGGTAAGACTTCCCCAATGGGGCCACCTGTTGGTCGTGGGTGGCGACCTGTGATGCTTAAGGATAGATCCCAGGTGGATGAGCAGTTCATGACTTGCAATACTCCACTTTGGCCCTATCTTGGGCTAGACGGGCGGTCGGAGAGTCCCCCTCCGATCAATCGGTTGGTTACGTCTAGCCCTAGCATCTATATGATCTTCTCAACCCTATTGCCTTTATGGCAAGCCCCAACCCCTTTTTATCATATGGGTGCTAGAAGGCTGTGACTGAGGGTCCACATGTCCTGGGAATGACGTTAAACTCTATCTGATGGTGAGGATCCAGTTTTGGAGATTTAGGGAATTCATCACCATTGCTCCCTGGTCCACTCTGACCCACAGTGGTAGTACCTGTTAGGGTCCCAGCTATGGGTTAAAGAGAAAAACATGAGTTGATAAACAAAATTGTATTATCCATTACGAATGAATTTATTTAAAAACTTAGTCGGCATTAAATGACCCACCGAGGTTGATATGCCGTAAAAACCAAACCAAAACGGTGCAATTAAATTGTATCCATGCGTCCTAGTGTTTTTCTTTTTTCTTCCCACGCCATTTCAAGCTAACTGTAAATACATTTCAATAGTTTCTTAGAAAGGAATTACACAGGATAAATTACAAAGTAGGAGTTAGACGGCTTTAGTTGGGAGTCATAAATTTTCCCGGGGACTCATTCAAAGAAGATATGTGCGTCACAGGACGCACTAAATCAAAATGCTATCAGCATCACTGTTAAGTATTCCTATCTAACACCAATAATTTGCAAGCAATTATATGGTTTCAAATAACTAACAACAATCCACAGTAAACTATTATGACTATTAATACATGAGTATTAATATATGATTATGATTATTAATACAAATAATTTGCATATATATGATTATTAATATATTATTTGCGTATATATGATTATTAATATATGATTATGATTATTAATACAAATAATTTGCTATATATGATCATTAATATATTATTTACATATATTTATTAATATATGATTATGATTATTAATAAAATATGCATATATATGATTATTAATATTAATATTATTAATACAAATAATTGCATATATATGATTTTGTTGATATATGATTATTATATATGATTTTATGATTATTAAACAAATAATTTGCATATATATGATCCTTAATATATTATTTCTAATATATGATATATTATTATATTATTTGCATATATATGATTATTAATATATGATTATGATTATTAATACAAATAATTTGCATATATATGATTATTAATATATATTATATATGATTATTAATATATGATTATGATTATTAATACAAATATTTTGCAGTTTTATGGTATTGTGTATTCCTATTCAATATGAATAATTTTCAAAGATCTCTTTGACCTATAGATGAGACCCTAACAGGTACTACCACTCTAAGTGGACTTGTGAGAGATGGCAAAGAAGGAGTGACTCCATATTTCCCAGATCTCCAAAACTGGTGTATACCCAGGAGACACCCTTAATCTACTACAGGAGGATACAGTCAGCATATTTTAAGTCCTGCCGGCAGTGATGTCATAAACTGGAGTTTGGGACTTTTTATCTCTGATACGTTAGTATCTTGGTGACACAGGCTGGCCCAGACATGTGCAACACCCCCTGCCAGATCACCAGCCCTCAAGGCATTTGCAGTGTGATCATTGCATCTTTGTCTTCATAGACCAAGGCTAGATAGTTAGGATTACAGTGTTAAATTAGTTTGTTTAAAGTTTGTTGTAGACCTAACAACAAGAAATTGAGTGTGTGTTTATTGTAAATCTGGGTGGGGATATTAGTGAAGAATACTCAAGCTAAGTTCCAATGTTTACGTCTCATCAGTGCGGCTCGACTTTAACAGCTACTTCTAACCGGGAGCAAAAACCGACTGAATTTTTCTTCTGTTGAGCTCCTTACCTTCACGGCTATCGGCAACTGTCAGTGAGAGGCGAACAATTAATTGGTACATACTTACAAAGATGTATGTTTTATGATCACCAGAGAACTCAAATCTGTAAATAACGAACAAGTAAATGCCTTACGCTAAACGGTGAAAGTTTAATTAATGTCTCCTCTAGAGTGCTCTACCGGGATATTGGGAGCATCCCCCTTTATATATATATATATATATATATATATATAATGTCAGAGAGGAAGTTTTATATTACTTTCATATAGAATTCAAAAGACATATGCAATTTGAATAAATTAATTTTATTTTACTTGTATGATGGGATATTGCGGCAGGACGGGATAGTATTGAGTTACAACCGCTTGTTGCCGTGTCTTACCAATGGACTATTTTTGATTTCTATACATACCAACTGTCTTGGACACTGCTTCAGTTGTGCTTAGCTAGTTGCTGTTATTCAAACCAACAGTAGACTAACTGACTTCAATATGGCGCTGCGAACAGGATTGGATTGTATTGAGTTACAACCGCTTGTTGCCGTGTCTTACCAATTCGACGGTAATTGGAACTTAGCTTGAGTATTCTTCAATTAGAGATGTAGCTTGGGGACCAAGGAACTTACAGTCTGAATTAATTTTGTATATAGATTCTACAACAGTCAACGCTGCCTCTTTATAGAAATACTAAACAAAATGTGATCCGTTGGGTCACCCATTCAGCTCTGGGTAGATAATTGAGATTAGGGAAAAGGGAGCTAGCAAAGCGAATAAAAATTTTTTTTTAACGAAACCTTAAAATCATTTTGTAAGCCTTCTAAGAAGAACTAAAAAAGTGGACTGTTTTAATTTTTTTTTTTTTTAAATTGTTACTCTGAAATAGAAATATCGTTAAATAGTCGGCCAAAATCCCAGTAAATAGTCATTTTCAGTTTATTTCAGTATAGGACTTGATAAGTTTATAAACTTAATTCCCTTAAAATAACGACGCTGAGATGAAAAAAGTGCATGACTGAATCACTACGCAACAACTTTAAATCTATACAACTTCAATTAATGCAGTTCTTTATTTAACAAAACTTAAATGAATTAACGTATTAAGTTATGCTTTCCTTAGAGTTTCATTTTTATTAAATGTTATAATCCCAGTTCAGTAGGTACCACATATTTTCCCTGTGAAATTTAACACCGACCCCCCTATTTAAATATTTCAGAGTAACAATTTAAAAAAAAAAATTAAAACAGTCCACTTTTTTAGTTCTGAAGTTAGGGTTAAATAGATGACATACCAAATCAATTTCATTAAAATATATCAGGGTATAAAGACATTGATCCAGTAGTCTTTACAATCTATTTCAGGGATTTACAAGGTGTGTCGAAAAGTACAAAGCTTTTTTGAACTTTTGACACACTTTGTATTCTGAAAAAAATTAATGAATGAAACGTTACTTTTTTTTTTTTTTCAGATTACAAGGTGTCAAAAAGTACAAAGAATCACGATACTTTTTTTGAAACACCTTGTAAATCCCTGAAATAGATTCTAAAGACTACTGGATCAATGTTTTTGTATGTGACATATGCTACTTTTGTATGTGACATATAGGTACCACCAAAATACGTCATATACATGTGTGTGTGTGTGTGTATTGGATACTCAACAATGAAATAAGACCTCACTGTTTGTGGCCTACAGACTCATGTTTTCCCACTAAGCTATTTCAGCCGGTGAAGAATTGATTTTTTTTTTCTTTCTCCTCTTTAATATTCTGTCTTGTCAGAAAAGATTAGGAATCAGGTTTATGGAAGCATCAAATGACACAAAAAGAAACAGATTTGTAGCTGGAAAAAAAAAAAACAGGTCAACAAGTAAATGTGGAGAAACACTTTTCAAAAAATATTTTTGCTATCTCATTTTTTAATTTTTTTTTTTTTAGCTTAAATGAATATATAATTACCAGCAAGGTAACTAGGTACTGTCCGGAATATAATAGCTTTAATGATTATTGATTCAATCAGGCTTTAAGATGTTTTTTAATAAAGAATGTTGCTATATATGACCAATCCCAGGTAGATTTTAGGATTGTTGGTGTGTTGAGTTTCTTTGTAAAAAACGTTTATTTTGTTGTGGTCATCTCTGGACGTTAGTATTTCAGATAAGAAAACTAAATTGTCTGAATTTTTCAAATGAGGTTTGATATGTATTTTGATTTTTCGGGCTGACGTTCTCATCTTAATTGTGAAATTCAGACAAATCTCTATTTGACCATATTTTTTAGATAAGGCTTGATGTGGATAATTCTAATTCTTTGGACTTTTATCCTTATCTTTATTGTGATATAAACACAGTTTCAGCCGCTGTGTTCCCTGTGTATCCGAGCATAGTAATGACCGAGCCTGTTGTTGTTGTTGAAAAATGTGTCAAAGAACTTTTGAAGATCTTATTTAAATAATTATGTCATTGTTTTTGTATGCCTATTATTCCGACATGTGTCACGAGAAGAATCACAATCCTGTTTCCTGTACAACTTGACGTGTAAAATCCAAGAAAGGACAACAGTTCAAAACATCAAAATGATTCCAATATCAAATTGGTACAGAACCAATAGGATACAGCAATGGGGAGATATCAAGAAAAACATGGATATTTCACAAAAATGAGGACAACAGTCCGAAAAAAAATTGTACTTATCTGAATTTTTTAGATGAGGCTTGACAATTTGTATTTAGATTTTTCAAACAGTTGTCCTCATCTTTATTATTTATCTGAATTTTTGAGATGAGGCTTGATAATTTGTATTCAGATTTTTCAAATAGTTATCCTCCTCATTATTATTTATCTGAATTTTTGAGATAAGGCTTGATAATTTGTATTCAGATTTTTCAAACAGTTGTCCTCATCTTTATTATTTATCTGAATTTTTTTAGATAAGGCTTGATAATTTGTATTATTTAGATTTTTCGGACTGTTGTCCTCATCTTTATTATTTATCTGAATTTTTCCTCATCTTTATTATTATATAGACATTTCAGCCGATGCACCCTCCAACCTTTTTAGGTGTTTCTTGTCATACTTGGAAGCCATCTTGGAACTTTAAACCAAACCTATGAGGGCGAGTCAAAAAGTAATGCTATTTTGTTTAGGACATGTATAACTACCAACACAGAAACATGTATCACACATCAAAATGAAGCTCGTTCTCTATGGATCACATCCCTACTTCTCTACATAGTCACCGTTATTGAAGTAAGTCTGTTAGACAGTCAACAATTGGTTTGAGCAATGTGACTGGCCAAGCCCAACTGCACCAGTGTCAAGACAACTGGTATTTATGGGAATTCAGAACAGTCCACCCATGCATTTGGGTGAGTCCATTCCCTGAGTCCTGATTGGCTGCTTGGTTTGTAGGGTCCTCTGAGGCTCCATAAATCCTGCCACTTTTCAGTGGTCTTTACGCCATCTCAGAATCATATTCAGTTACGACTGTTTGCCGTCTTGTCTTGCCAATTCGACGGTAATTGGACTTAGTATTCTATAACCGTTTCTCTCAATAGCAATGTTCCAGCTTTGAATGAGAGCATGTATCCCTACCCCATAAAATTCTGTTGACTGTTCTTTGAGTCACTTCTTAAAATATCATAAATATAAAATTAGTACATATTTCATTTCATTTAACTTTCATTTTCTTTTCATCTTCTGGTCTCTTAAAATATCATAAATATAAATATATATTTTTTCAGAGAAACGCTGTATAAACATGAAAACCTGATTCTCTTACCTCAAAGCATAAAGTGTAGATAGGTTTGTATGCCATTAAAATCGATCATATAACATTCAAAATTAGTATTATTTGGACTGTTGTCCTCATCTTCATTGTTATCTGTACAATGTTTCAGCCAATGTACCCTTTGGACTTCTTCAGGTATTTCTCGGTGAACTTGAGAACCATCTTTTCGAACTCTGGAGCCATCACGGAACTTTGAACCTAACCCTTATTCAGTCCATGGGGGTATTCTGTTCTCATTCCGCTAACCATAGCTGGGGTACAGGTGTTAAGATGTTAATTATTATTCTATGTTACTAATGCCCCTGACTAGAATTGAACCTGCAGTCTAGAGATAAGTGTCACTTAGAACTGTCTTAACCTAACTCCTTTATCCACTATGCTATATGTTCCCGAGTCTATCAAGAAATACCTGAAGAAGGCCGGAGGGCAAATCGGCTGAAACATTGTATAGATAACAATGAAGATGAGGACAATAGTCTGAATAATCCTGAAGAATAATTAAAGTTCCAATTACCGTCGACCTGGGAAGACCAGGCAACAAACGGTTGTAACTGAAATACAAACCCGAATGTCACAAAGTCTACTGCAGAATGACAGGATATATATAAGGCTCCACAATGTCATTTAAATCAAGCAGTCAAGCAGCCAATCAGAACTCAAGGAATGGAATGACCCAAATCACCCAAATTCATGAATGGGCCATTCTTGATTTCTATATATACCAACTGTCTTGGACACTGCTTAAGTTGTACTTAGTTAGCTGCTGTTATTCAAACCAACAGTAGACTTGCTGACTTACTGACTTCAATAAATCCAAATAATACTAATTATCAAGCCTCATCTGAAAAATTCTGAGAAATAACATTCAAAATTATAGAGAGGGGAATTAATATTGAAAATAATTCATAGTGTGCGAGCCAAGGGAGATAAATAGGCCAGGTCATTACATTTGTCCCTTTTACGGTTGCCATAGATATTTTTTTTCTCTTATTGAATTGTTTAAACGTCTTCTTTTAGATTAACGATATGATAAATTGTTTTATTTTAATATCTCATCGCCTTTCATTCAATTAGCTTCCATTGTAATTTTTACCATGAGCATTAACCAGTTGGAAGATAACATAGAACTGGCAGTACAAAGTCAATACTACCTTGCACCATTTTTGAGACAACAATGGCAAATTAATTAGAGATCTCAAAATAGAAGTAACATCTGAAACAAACTTTTAAATAAAACATTTTAATGAATTCTCAAAAAAAAAATAAATAATAAAAAAAAAATAAAATAATTAAAAGCAAAGAAATTGGGGTGGGCTGGGGGAGTTGAGGGCGAGAAAAACAAAATTCGCAATCTGTTTGTAAAGCTGAACCAGGAACTTCTTATTGCCATGTTCGGATCGCAAAACCTTTTAAGTTTCTTTTTAGTGAATCTCCTGCTGGTTTCTCATTTCAAATTTATGCCGTAATCAAATTATTCGATTAATTAAAACTGGATTGATCTTGCATTTTTAATGTGTTTTGGTGTTATTCCTTACACTGTTGCAAGCGACAGTGCCGACACTTGATGGGAGTCAAAAAAGAGAGAAAATGAGAAAAATTCATTAATTGAAAATGAGGCAAAACGTGAAAGCAACAGTCTAAAAAAAGGGAAAGTAAAAAATTTTAAAAATTAGAAAAAAAAGGTCGGACAATGGTAATTCCACACAGCATGTGTACAACCTGGGATTCTAACGCAGGAACTAATTCTGATTTTGAAATATCATTACAAATAGCATCATTATCACTTCCACTTCAAGAACTAAATTCTTGTTTTGAGTTGAAGAATTTTCATTATCCAATAAATTATTCAATCAAGTATCCTCACCTTTGTTGTTTTTATTCACTGATTCAGCCAGTAAGTTCTCCCACCATCCAAGTTATTTGATACTAAGCAATGAAAATGAATTTGTTTATTACTCACTGGTTTGGTTTCTTTTCTTTTATTTAATGGCATATCAACCATTACTGGTTATTTAATGCCAAAGACTTCCTTGTGTTATCTGATTGATTTTAATGGTTATTTAATGCCAAAGACTTCCTTGTGTTATCTGATTGATTTTAATGGCATATCAACGATTACTGGTTATTTAATGCCAAAGCCTTCCTTGTGTTATCTGATTGATTTTAATGGCATATCAACCATTACTGGTTATTTAATGCCAAAGCCTTCCTTGTGTCATCTGTGAAGAATAATCAAAGTTCCAATTACCGTTGAATTGGGAAGACATGGCAACAATCGGTTGTAACCCAATACAAACCCGAATAGTTGCAAAGTCTATGGCAGAATGACAGGGTATTTATAAAACTACACAGTATCATTCAAATCAAGCAGTCAATCAGAACTCAATGAATGGAATCACCCAAATCACCCAAATTCATGAATGGATTATTCTTGATTTCTATAAATACCAACTGTCTTGGACACTGCTTCAGTTGTACTTAGCTAGCTGCTGTTATTCAAACCAACAGTAGACTAACTGACTTCAATAATCTGATTGATTTTAATGGCATATCAACCATTACTGGTTATTTAATGCCAAAGCCTTCCTTGTGTTATCTGATTGATTTTAATGGCATATCAACCATTACTGGTTATTTAATGCCAAAACCTTCCTTGTGTCATCTGTGAAGAATAATCAAAGTTCCAATTACTGTCGAATTGGGAAGACATGGCCACAAACGGTTGTAACCCAATACAAACCCGAATAGTTGCAAAGTCTACTGCAGAATGACAGGGTATTTATAAAAACTCCATAATATCATTCAAATCAGAACTCAAGGAATGGAATCACCTAAATCACCCAAATTCATGAATGGATCATTCTTGATTTCTATAAATACTAACTGTCTTGGAAACTGCTTCAGTTGTACTTAGCTAGTTGCTGTTATTCAAACCAACAGTAGACTAACTGACTTCAATAATTGGCTTGATTTTAATGGCATATCAACCATTACTGGTTATTTAATGCCGAAGCCTTCCTTGTGTTATCTGATTGATTTTAATGGCATAAAAACCATTACTGGTTATTTTAATGCCAAAGCCTTCCTTGTGATATCTTATTGATTTTAATGGCAGATCAACCTGTCTAGGATATATTTTAAGATAAAGCATAACCTTATTTGTTAAATTATTTGAACTTGTATCTTCATCTTTGTTATTTTGAACACATTACTGCTGATGCCTCTCCCTTTCTTTTGACTCAATTTTTACACCCTCTTCCTTATTTTCCCTTTTTTTTTTCATCAATGGGAATTCTCCCACCTTCCCTATTAAATATCCTTTTTTCTTCATACATCCCCTTCCTACACATTCCCACACTTTCTTGATATGGCGTTTCCTTTCAATTCATTTGCTAAGCATTGTTACCAAAAACCATTATTAGCATCACTTTTTTAGGGATGGTGGGTGGATGTTAGGGAAATCCTTTCTCACAAAGAATTCCCCAATCTTCCAACAAGCTCGTACCCAATTCCCTTTCTCTTTTTTTTTCCAACCCACAACATTATCAGGATCATTACAGTATCATCTCAATCTTTTTTTATATTTTTCCTACCTTACTGCTAGCAGCAGCAGCAGCAGCATGCAATGGGGTCCTCATTATTATCTACCCTATCTAGCTTACAGTTAAAGTAAGTAAAGTCGACGGGGCGGCCTAAAGTCAGTATCAGCCAGTCAACGAGGGAGTCTATCCCCTTTTCAATAGCGCTAGACCATGGAGATTGTTTTAGCATCTGAGGTGGAGCGCCACACCTAACATCAGCTCCTTACTTTACCGCACAGATCCCTGTGCGACTCATACGCTGAGTTGGCGAGGACCGGTATTGAACTAGGAACCTTGTGGTTTCTAGCCGAACGCTCTACCGACTGAGCTAACCCGGTCCCAAGTTAAGTTATGTTAAGTCAAGTTAAGTAAAAATCAATGGTTCCCAATTGATCACCAAAGTTAAGCAGTAATGAGCCTGTTCAATACTTAGATGGGTGACCATTTCGGCAACATCAGGCACTGTAAGCAACTGGATGTCAAAAAATGACTTGATTCAGCATTAAATGACCTAAAAAGAGTTGATATACCTTAAAACAACCAACTATCTGAAGTTAAGCATTGATGACCCAGTTCAATACTAAGATGGGTGACTATTTCAGTAATATTGGGTAGTGTCAGCAACCGGATATCAAAAATGACTTGGTTCAGCATTAAATGACCTAAAAAGGTTTGATATGCCATAAAATAACCAGCTGAAGTTAAGCAGCAGTGAACCTGCTCAGTACTTAGATGAGTGACTATTTAAGCAACATCAGGTACTATAAGCAACCGGATGTCAAAAAATGACTTGGTTTGGCATTAAATAACCAGAAAAGGGTGGATATGCCATGACTTAAAACAAAATCTACCCCATCTATTCTTATCTTGATCTCATCCTTCTTTCATTGGGTAATTTATGAGGAAGTGCGTCTTGGTCTCCTGCCTCCGAAATTGCTGCCCGGTGAATTTTAAAATAACAACCCCAAGTTTCGGCGCCACATCGGTGGTACTTGAAAGAAAACAACCAACTTAGGGCGTTAAATGTATTTATGGGGGGGGTCTCTTTTTAGTCTTAATTCTTGTTTATTTATAGAAATTTCTATCTATCTATCTATCTATCCATCATTATATCTATCTATCTATCTATTAAATACTAAGATTTTCTTTTATTACGATAAATTACGATAAGTAAACAAGAATTATGACAAATTACGATAAATAAACCAGAATTACGACAAATTTCTATAAATAAACAAGAATTAAGACTAAAAAGAGACCCCCCTCCCTAAAATACATTTAACGCCCTAAGTTGGTTGTTTTCTTTCAAGTAACACCGATGTAAATAAGAATTAAGACTAAAAAGAGACCCCCCCCCTAAAATACATTTAACGCCCTAAGTTGGTTGTTTTCTTTCAAGTAACACCGATGTGGCGCTGAAACTTGGGGTTGTTATTTTTAAATTCACCGGGCAGCAATTTCGGAGGCAGGGGACTGGGACGTACTTCCTCATAAATGACCTTTTCTTATACTACAAACTACTAATAGAACAATTATGATAACCACGAGTACCATTATAAGAATCTCATTACCTTTAATAATCTTTATTACATCTATATATTAATACTCATGTACCTTGATTGTACGACTTGTCATCTTGCAATGTCTTCTGCTTAAAAATGAGACCATCCAAATCGCTCAAGATAAAATGCAAAATTGTAAATTATCTGGTGTTGCTTATCCACCAAACTCTTATTTCTTACAAGTGTCATCACCTCAGCTAAATAATGTACCATTCCATTTTTATTATAAAGAAAGAAAAAAAAAAGGTCATGCTACACAGAAAAAATATAAGAAAGAAAGAGTAGAAGAAAAATAGAGGGGGTGAGCGTGCAGAAGCGATAATGCTAATCTGTTTCAATTAAACATAATGAAAAGAATGAAAGAAAGTGAGAAAGTGTTAAATCAAGATTATTATACTTTTAACATATTGAAGTATTTTTTGCAATCACCATTACTCCACTTTCACCCAGAGTGGTGATACTTGTTTGGATCCCATCTATGGGTTAAATAAAAAAAAATGAGTTTAAAAATGATTTTTTAAAAAAGAGTACCCATTAAGAATGAATAAAACAAAACATCTTTAGCATAAAATAACCCAACAAGGATTGACATGCCGTAAAATCCAACCGACCAACCACCCTTTCTATTATATGTTAGAAAGCAGTGACTGAATGTCTTTTACATAAAAATAATTTTCCCATGTTGTTTTTGTTTTTTGTTCGTTTTTTGTTTTGTTTTTTGTTTTTTTCATAATGTGCATTCAATATCTAATTTAAAGAGAAAAAAAAACGTGCTGGGAACTTTTGCAAACTCACGATATTGATAAAACAGTTAAAGTTCAGATAAAATTAGATCTGTTTCAGATCTTATTAGAGATCAGTTTTGAAATAAAAATAGACCTAAACTATTACATCATTTTAGTTTTGTTATATGTTAACTAAGATAAACAATTGTTTAAAGTTGAAGGTGGCATGCAGTGAAACTTGTGCGTGAGATATTTTAAGTGGAAAGATGCTGCACAGACCCCAGTCCACTATCTTGGCAGTCCCGCAATTAGTCCAGTGGCAGGGGAAAGTCCGAGATGACTGGGCTGCCGAGCTGCTGCAGGGTGCTGTCTCAGGTAGTATTGAGTCACTTCATGAGAGGTAAGCCTCCCTGGAAGCCCCAGTGCTTGCACCCAAGCACCAGGTTGTGTTGGGGATGAGACAACGCTGAAGAAATGTACCATCACACCTACAAGCGTGGAAGATCTTGCCTCCGACAAACAGGGTTGGTGAGACGCCTGCCGCACAGGAACTAAGTAGCTCGATATCGAGATAAACAGGACTGCAGAGCGGCAACATCTTCATCATCATGAACAACTAAATGTAGATGGGAATTTTGCCTGCAATGTGTGTGTCCGCATGTGCAAGTCCAGAATTGGACTAACGAGAGTGACATCATCATTGTCTGTGACAGACTTCCAAAATAAAGATAATTCAAGCAACTACAGTGTAAGATTTCAATTACATAATCTATAGAAAAGATATAACCTATTTCAATATGATGAGTGAAGCTAGACACGTTTATGAACTTAAAAGTACACCCCACTTACTCTAGCCATAACCCTAACTCTAGCCAATTTTATTGCTGAACAATCTACAAATCACAGCATAATTACAAATTCTCTCTTGACTATTCTTAAATTATATCAATAATTACAAAATTCTCAGACCCAATTTTATCAAATTATCACTGTAATAAAATTGATTATTAGATAATCCTCCAGTGATTAATACTGTTATCAAAGTGATAAGCTAATAACTATTAAATCCTTAAAGAAATAATACTAATTGTTTTTGTTTTTTTATTTTTACATTGAAGAATAATCAAACTAAGTATGGAAGGGGCGGAAATTAATGCTGGGAAATAGATGTTCGTATCAACAAGCTCCTGCCGAGAGGGGAGGGGCCAAAAACAAAAACAAGTGAGTCCACAGTCTTCCAGCAAGCCAAACCTTCTCCTGGTCAACACGCTCTTAGTTTTCGTTTAGCAGCTGCAAAATCCGTCATCTTAGTCGAAATAATTTTTAGCAGTTCAAAATCACATTTCTTTACTTGGTTGTTTCGTGTCAGTCAACCTGCTACTGCAACTCCTGACTGCTGAGCGCTCGACTCACATGTTATTTATGTACGTATTTACCGAAACATCCTGGCACTTCGCATCCGTCCAGTGCCTAATTCGCATCTGTTTTTGCATGCGGGAGGACGCGGGTTCGATCCCGGCAGGCAAGACAATGTCTTGCTCTTTTTCGTTCTCCGTCATACTAAGTTCCAATTACCATCGAATTGGTAAGACACGGCAATAGGTGATTGTAACTTAATTCAATCCCGTCTTGTTGAAATTCTACTGCAGAATGACAGGGTATTTATGAAACTCCACAATATCATAGAAACCAAGCAGCCAATCAAAACTGAAGGAATGGAATTACCCAAATGCATGAATGGATCATTCTTGATTTCTATAAATACCAACTGTCTTGGAGACTGCTTCACTTGTGCTTAGCTAGTTGCTGTTATTCAAACCAACAGTAGACTAACTGACTTCAATATACATGATGCTCTATTATAGTAATTAAAAATCCTCATTATAGAATCTCTTAATTCTGCATAAAAAAGATAGTATACCAATAAATAGCAGGACCTGTGGATATACCACAGTATGATAATTCAATTATTATAAGGTTTGATATGTTTACTTAAGAGCTATTGCAAAAGAGTTCAAAATGTAAAAAGGATAATAATCTTATTTTTCTGAATTTTTGAGATGAGACTTGATAATTAGTATTATTTGGATTATTTGGACTATTGTCCCCATCTTTGTTATTGTTCCATGATGGCTTCCGATAACAAAAAGAAGGTTCCTGATTACGACAAGAAATACATGAAGGCTGGAGGGCACATTGGCTGAAACGTTGTACAGATAACAATAAAGATGAGAACAATAGTCTGAATAATCCAAATAATACTATAACAATACTGATTTAACTCTCTCCCACTTTTTTTCTTTCCTTTCTGTAAATAAATTTCTCTAAATGGCACTTGTTTAGTTCTTTCTGTGATGATAAAAAAATTATGCCTTTACAACAGTCCACTGCTAACAGGTGGCCCGATTAAGGAAACTTCACCCCCCTGTCAGCTGGGGCTGTAGAATATGCTGGCTGTACCTCTGCAGAGGGGTAAAATTCCCTTAATTGGGCCACTTGTTAGCAGTGTATTGTTGTAAAGACATAATAGTTGATAGAACATCTGCCTAGGAAACACAAGGTTCCGGGTTTTAAATCAACTCTCGTCAACTCAGTGCATGAGTACCACAGTTTGGATCTGTGCAGTAAAGTGGGGAGTTGATGGTAGGTGTGGCACTCCACTTCAGATGCAAAACAACTTCCCTGGTCTAGTATTAGTGAAAAGGGAATAGACTGCTTTGATGTTCGGTTGATACCAACAGGAAGCTACTCCACCTACTTTGTAGGGGGTGTTTTAGCTAGTAGAGCATCTGTCTAGAAACCAAAAGGTTCTGGGTTTGATATTGGCCCTTGCCGACTTAGCACATTATTGAAGGAAGTAAGTCGGTCAGTCAGTCTACTATTGGTTTGAACAACAGCAACTGGCCAAGCACAACTGAACCAGTGTCAAGACAACTGGTACTTATGGGAATTCAGAATAGTCCACTCATGCATTTAGGTGATTCCATTCCCGGAGTCCTGATTGGCTGCTTGGTTTGTATGATCCTCTGAGGCTTCATAAATATCCTGCCATTTTGCAGTAGTCTTTGCAGCAAACCAGAATCGTATTGGGTTACGATTGCTTGCTGTCTTGTCTTGCCAATTCGACGGTAATTGGAATTAGTATGATTATTCTACACACATGAGTAGCACAGCTTGGATCTGTGTGATAGAATGGGAAGTTGATCCAACTCAGATGCAAAAACGACCTCCTTGGTCTAGTACTAGTAAAAAGAGGATAGACTCCTTCACTGTCTGGCTGATACTGATAATAGTCCACTCCACCGACTTTATTTACTACTATATATACTAATTAAACAATGGCTTTTCCACAGGTTTACTTAGCTGTTATCAAAATCCTATCAATATTATTAAGAAATCTGAGGCAGGGGTTATTGTCCTTGTCTACGAGCCTCATTATGGAACCAACCAATCACAGGCTAGAATACTTTGGCGGCATACCCAAAGTGGGAAATTCTCCCTTTTCTGTTCGACCAGCATCGAAGACGGACCACAAAATTGAACGTTTCTCATATCCAGCATTACAACCAGATAAAGCCGTAGCAGGGGATTCTGATAATTCAGGATTCCAGTTAAGTGGAGAAATTGTAAACATTTGTGCAGACAAACTAAAAGTTTGCAACCTTATTGTTATATATCTGTAATACATGTCTTTTATTCCTATTTCAAGTTGTTCATTTTATTCTTAACTCTTGACCTGTCTGTCACCATTCATGGTTAAAACTTTATAATATATATATATATATATATATATATATATATTTATCAACCCTATAACAAGATATGACTCTAGGTCAATTTCTTAAGCAGAGTTTAACAGGTTTGAATTCAGAGTTTTTCTTCTCCTTGAACTAGTTACCTAGCCAAGGTTAAAGAGCCTATCTGCCCTACTATTTACCCCTAGCTGGAGGTAGAGTAGTTGTATACATACCTTTCCCAAGTTTATTAGCGCTATGTGAAATGCAAACAGCCTCGTCCAGGATTTGAGCTTGGGTCGACAAGTCCATTTTCTACGACTATAACCATTACACTACGCACCTCTACTATCAATATAACATAATCATAATGATCATCACAATCCTCATCATCATTGGCAGTTACAGCAACAGTGTGTGTGTGGGGGTAGGGCATGGAAGCTGGCACAAGACAAACTTTAATCTTCTTCCAATTCCTTCTAGACACAACGAAAACAATTTGTGCTGAGCTTCTTTGACTTACACAATAAAGAAGCTATACTGATGCCACCTGGTGGGCGAAGCCTGCACAAAGGGAAGATAATTACTGGGAAGAGCAAAAACAAATAAAAAGGAACTGAGAGACACCAAAGAAAATTTTGTGGAAATAAATAGAATCTGGGATAAAATAACGAATGATTTAGATAAAGAGTAAAACAAAATAATTATAAAGGAAAGAGAGAGAGAGAGAGAGAGTTGTAAGGAGGCTGGGATTAGAGATTGGGAATGAGAAAAGGGTAGATAATTAAGGAAGTGAATTTCCACGAAGGGAGAGAACTGTAAGGGAAAGTAGTGATAATAAGAGAGGAAAAAGAGAAAATGTGGTATTAAAGAGGGAGGGGTGAATTGAGAAAAGGGAGTGGATAGAGATAGAAATAGAATGAGGAGAGAAAGAGATGTAATTAAGAGGGAGGTGAAGAAGAGATAAGAAAAAAAGAATGAAGAGGGAGAAAGATGTGTATTAAGAGGAGGGTGATATCTAGTAAAGGGAAGAGTGGAGAGGGGAGAAGGGATAGGAAAAGAAAAGAATGAGAGAGAGAGAAAGATGCGTTATTAAGAGGGAGGGTGAATTGAGAAAAGGAAAGGGGAGTGGATAGAGGATAGAAATAGAATGATAGAAAGAGATGTAATTAAGAGAGGGTGGAGAATGGATAATGAAAGAAAAGAATGAGAGAGAGAGAGGGAGAAAGATGCGTAATTAAGAGGTAGGGTGATATCGAGTAAAGGGAAGAGGGAGGGGGGGAAGATAGGAAAAGAAAAGAATGAGAAAGAAAGATGTGTAATTAAGAGGGGGTGATATCGAGTAAAGGGAAGAGTGGAGGGGGGAGAAATATAAGAAAGAATGAGAGAAGATGTGTAATTAAGAGGGAGGGTGATATCGAGTAAAGGGAAGAGTGGAGGGGAGAAGGGATAGGAAAAGAAAAGAATGAAGGAGAGAGAGAGAGAAATATGTGCAATTAAGTGGGAGGGTGAAATTGAGGAAATGATGGAACAGAAAGAAAAAATAATGAGGGGTGTGAAGTGAAATTAAAAGGGTGAACTTTTAAAAAGTGGGGGTAAATGATAGGAATAGAAAGAGAAAAAAATGAAAGAGAGAAGATTTGTTATTAAGAGGGGGTTAAATTGGAAAAAAGGAAAAGGAGAGGGGATAAGTGATAGGCAAAGAATGAGAGAAACGTGTAATAAGAGTTAAGCAATTAATGATTAAAAATGAAACAATTTGACTCCCCCCAAAATAATCAAATTGGTAAAAGTAATTGGCAGTTTTCATATCAAATAGTGCTAATACTCTTGGGAAAAGTGTGCATCCAACTACTCTACCTCCTATGGGTAAATAGTAGGACAGAATGGGTTCTTTAATCTTGGTTAGGTAACTAGTCTAGAAGAAGGAAAACTCTTAATTCAAAATCTGTTAAACGCTGCTAAGAAATTGACCTTGTGTGCATCCAGGCTCGTGCAGAGGGTTGATAAATATATTTATTATATATATGTGAGAATGGGAAATGATCCGACATATAGGAAAAATGAGTAAGAAAAAAGAAATGTAGATGGATAAAAATGAATTTATCGATATCACTTTTTATCGATATCACTTACACAATGTGTTTCGGTCTGTTTATCAAAATATATATGGATTTACGTTATATATTTTATTAAAATAACAGATGGAGTTGAAATGATTTATGATAATAATAATAGTGAAAAATACGGAACATTTTATGCTATTTTTCCTATTATCATCATCATTTCAACTCCATCTGATTATTTTATAATAATAATTAAAACTAAATCGTATACATTTTGATAAACAGACCGAAACACTGTGTAAGTGATATCGATAGAATTCATTTTATCCATCTACCATTTCTTTTCTTTCACTCTTTCCTCTATATATATATTTATATATATAGATTACAAGGCTTTCTTAAAACAGATAGAGCTCTCTTTCGCATCCTTTACATAAGTATGTATTTTATCAGTAAAAATGTCCTTCTGCTAGTGGGTGTGCCCGATAGCCGTGTGGTTAGCTCTGACTGATAAAAATTGGTCGTTGAGTTTAGATCCTGATTTGAAGCAGCTTAAAGTTAGCTGCACTAAATTGTTGTAATATGTTGAAATAGGATTATATAAATATATATATATATATATAATATTTCTGAACAAAAGTATGTTAAGTATGTTATAAATATTTATAATTTGAAGGCAATATAAAAATTTGTCTTATCGATTTCAAAAACACTTATCCTTCAGAGACAAATATCAGAAATGGACGTGCTAAGTTTTTTTTTGTTGTGTGGTGATACTTTCTTTTTTTTTTCTTTTTTTCCTCTTTTTCTTTTCTCCATTTCTCCTCTCTTCCCCCCTTCTTTATGTTTTTTGAATGAAATGGGCGAATTGGTAAAATCAGATGAAAAAAAAAATTGATAGATTAAAACACTTTTTAATATAAATAACTTTTCTTTATCTCTATCAAAAAATAGTTTACAAATGGTTGACAATATACAATTAATACAATTGTTTTATTATCAACTTCAAAAGCTACCCATCATTGGTTTGGAATTTAAAGTTAAAACATAAATCTCTTTAACTATATTCATTTATGTATAATTATAAAAAAATTCTCAGTATATATTGGATATTATCTTTATTCTTAGTATTATTTAGATTATTGCACTATTTTGTTCTCCCATCTTCATTGTTATCTGTACAACGTGTTCAGCCAATGTGCCCTCGGCCTTTTCAGGTATTTCTTGTCGAACTTTCTCGGAATCAGAACCTTCTTTTTGATCGGAAACTTCTTTTCATATCACGTCAAGCCCTAGCACCTGTATGATTGTCCCAACCATATTACCATTATGGCAAAGTCCTGACCCTTTTATCATATACATGCAGAAGGCAGTGGCTGAGGGTCTACATCCTGTTTGGTATTAAACTCTATCTGATGGTGAGTTCCAGTTCTGATAGGTCTGGGGAATGTTGTGGAGCAACCCGTCGTTCATCACCATTTCCAGGTCACATTCTGACCCCGGAGTCCAGTGGTTAGTAACTGTTGGCGGCCATCTATGAGTTAAATAATAAAATGTGTTTTATAAAAAAAATTGAGAACTCATTTAGAATTAATAGTTATTTCAAACATAATCAGCATTCAAATGACCCACCGAGGTTGATTTATATCAATATGACCGTATAGGTTTGTTTGTTTTGTTTTATGGCATATCAACCTTGGTGTGGGTCATTTAAGTGCTGTATAAACAAAACAATCAAATTTCGAGTCACTGATTATAAAAATTAGCCTACAATCCACCAACTTCTCTACAAAAATGGGTACTTATCTTATATTACATTTATTCCTTCTGGTTGTCGTCTATCGCAAAAAAACATTATACACACACAACACACTACCACCTAACCATCAACCTTCAAAAAATGCACAATTTTCCTTTCATACATACAGCATAATCGTCCTATACCCATACGCTAGTAAAAATAGAATTATTTGACCATCATATTTCAAAAACCGTCCCTTTTTTTTTTTTTTTTTTTTCTTTTTCAAATTTTAAAAAAAAAAAATTATTAAACGACTGATAACAATAACTACCAATCAGTTTTTTTCTCGTTATTTGTATAAATAAGTTCTCTATTCACCTATCTCATATACCAAACAAATGTCCTCTCTAGATTGATCTAATTAATGAGATCGACAACACTGCAGCGGCTCGCAATTTACTCACCAAGCTATAACCCATTTAAACCGTTTTTTCGTTTTTCCTAATATACTACCTTACTATATTCTTGTTATAATTCATGGCAACCTAACATACACTGTGCTATCAGGTTAGTTTGTGTTGACCAGCATATTGTTCAGTGTCCGAACCCTTCATGCATTGGCTGCACAATCATACGGCGTTGACACTGTAGCATTGGTCACCTGCTTGCTGATCTGGTTCACTTCTGCTTTTGCTCCGCTTGCCTGCTGGAGACGATTCTTAGTCATAATTGTTTTTGATCCAGGCCAGGCAGTTCAGATCTGCCACTGATAGGTTAGGAGTTGATGAAAGATTACTGCGAATAATCTGGCTTTTCTTCCTATAAGTCACACTTAGTGCACGCAGAAGAAGAAGGGAGGGGGGCTACTAGTTGTATGAGTTGACTGATTTTGTTTTTCAGAGGTATAAGTTCTGACCATAACTTATCTGTGGATGATCTTTACCTCTGAGTCCGGGGGTCAGGGCTGTGGTTATTTTTCAACCTCTTAGTCTTATTTTTTTTTTTATACTCCAAGACAAAAGAATTACATGAAAATAAGAAATAGGTTATTTCTAACCCAGGAGGATATACAGATGCGAGTAGGAGTAAAGTATGCAGAGTGCTTATTGTGGGTATTTAGAGTCTTTCGCTATTTTTCTCACTAGTTGCCTTAGTATCATTTGAGAATGATTGGTTTGAGTCAAGAATATCCTCTGCCTTGCTGAGTAGGTTCTTGATCTTGGAGTTGTATTCACAAGAGCGAACGATTGTCAGCTGTTACCAAAACTCTGTACTGGTACCATTATAGTTATCAGAAGGAAATTGGCTTAGCTGCCCCTATCTAGTTTCTGGAATTCTGACCCAGGGGCAGGACCCCTTAAAATAATTCGACTAAGGAGGATACAGACCCGCAGTCAAAGGGAGCCTAGAACTAGCTGACACAAAAGGACATGACAGTAACCAGCAGACAACCTTACCAGGAAACAGACCACGTTCGACGTTATGCCGAATCAACATTTAGAGATCATTGCATAGACCAATAACACAAGATAAACGTGTCCTTGAACCTCTTGTTGATTTACGTCTAAACTATATCCCGCAGTGAGAAATGCTCTGGGAGCACTTCTTTAAAGACGTTTACAAGAAATGTATACTATAAGACATTTAATACTAAACCAGAAAACTGTTAACTCCACAATTATACTACTTATAATTTTGTCCTTTTGTTACCTTTCCTTCATAAAACAGTCTTAAAGTCACTTGTTTAAGCTGTTATTTCTGTCTATATATGGGCCCTACAAAATCATGCTCTTTTATAGAAGTGCCTACCATAAAAAGCATATCATAAGTTAATAACTGCTAACCCTATTTCAGAATTTTGAATTTTTAGCGAATTAAATAGATGTAAATTAGGATAAATTCTTTTTATTGTTTCTTAAAATTTTACCTAATTTTATAACCAGCTTATCTGAATGCATTCTTGAAATGAATAATATGTTGGAAAAATTATTATTTCAATCAAATATTGAACTTACACTTATAATCATTATAAATTTGTCTTACTGATGTAGCCACATGTCAAACTGGTAGGGCCACATACTCTATAGAATAAAAGGTAGCCACATTCTTATAACTGTTACTGATTTATTTTTTGTTCGCTGAACTCCCGGTGGCGGTGCCACAGCCTATCAGCTCAGGGGGAATAATCTACCACTGACCAAGGTAGTAATTTTTTTTTCATTTTTCCCCCACTCACTAGTGAAGTGTTCACACCAGTTATTTCAGATGAAAATAACCTGAACACCTAGCAAATGTTGTTCTTGTAAACAAAAAGAATTAAAAACAAAAGAAAACCTTTGTAAACCTAACAATTATAAAAAATTCCAATTCCTGTAATTTTTTTTCTTTGTTTTGTTGCATATGTGTCTTTTAAAACATTTCCAGAAGGATCAATTATTCTTGATGTATATAAATAACGTCTAGTTAACCACATGACTTTTAGGGCACCACTTTTGCAAAGATCTCAATTTGGGGACTTTTTTCCATTTACAGCTGTCTAATCTCCTGGTCGTTTGTTAGGGTTAGGTTAGTATGTTGAGGGTATTTATATAATTAAAAAAAACTCTAAATATTACCAACATACTTTACATAACCAGATTTTGACGTGTAAATGGAAAAAATGTCCCCACGAATTGATGATCGCAAAGGGTGCCTAAAGTATATATGTCCAAACTTATTTTTTCATTTTTGTCAATTTATTTGCTAACTTTGTCATAATTATGCTTTTTCTTTGCAATCATAAATTTTCTTAATTAAAAAAAAGTATACCATGTATGGAACAGGCTAATCGCTGATCTTAACTTTACAAGTGATCTAGTCAGGAACACTAGTTTTCAATTGTGTACCTTAGATTCAAACTTCCCCTTACTTTATGCTCTTGCTCTCACTATCATACCTGTGGGTGAAGATGGTGGTAATAAATAAATAGGCATATTATTAGTAACAATTGCCCATCTTTCCACTAGCCAATGTGCTTGAAGTTGGGCCAAGAGCCAGTCATTTGAACCAGAAACCGTTTTCTTTGATTAAATAAAATACGTTTTTGCACTTCCAATGAATAGGACCATTATTTTACACTTTAAATTATAATTTATTAGTAAAAAAATCCCTAAAAATAAAAGGATAAAAAATTAGAAATATAGACAACTGGATACTTTTTTTAACCATTTCTTTTACGAAGAAATTTAGAAAAAAAAGTTAATAGTTCATTCTACGAGATTTAAGTATTCAAACTGTAAGACGTATCTCTATACACTCGAAATATGATCAAGTATCTACTTTTTCTATTTTTTTTATATAATTTTTAAGTTCCGTCTATATTGATACTCTTATCTTTCCAAAATATGGAAATTATTTTTCCATGAATAGAAAATTGTGAGAAACTTTATGGGATCATGTGTGAAACAAAAATTAACGAAAAAAAAAATTAGCCTTTTAATTAGAGTAACATTTATTTGAATAAAGTGCTCTGACTTGAAATAATTTTTGTTGAATAAATTGCCTAATCAATATTCATCAAAATTGAAGTATTTTGAGAATGTGTATGTGTGATTGGACAAATGAGAATTGAAATGAGACAACACAAAATTTTAATAAACATTTATTTCCTTGTGAAATTAGCTGGTCATTCAAAAGCAATGATCAATCTAATAAATCAATTAATCAATGTTTTAAAATTGATTATTCGATTGACTGTACAAAACCCCCATTCCCCCCCAAAAAACAACCCTCTTAAGAGAAACAACTAGGCAGAAAAAGCAAAATATGATGTGATACCCTAATTCTAGGTATAAAATAACCTTAGACCAGGTGACATGTCGTTATAATTTAATTTCAGTCAATCCATAAATTCAAAATAGGCTACAAAATAAATTTCTTGTTGAGCTCATTTTTGTAAAATAATATTTTCAAAGAGAATTTAATAATAACAAGTGAGTGGGTTATTTACCCACCACCACTACCCCGCCGCAGAGCAGTGCGATGAGCGTTGCTCAATTCATTTTTATGCACAGATTTAGCAGTTTGAAAATCAGTTCTTCCTTCTACTAGACTGTTACCTAGCCAGCGTTATAAGTTCAGTCTGCCGACTATTTACCCATACCTTACGAGAATTGGATCATACTTATTCCAGTGGGATATGCACCTAAGTGAAATGAAACGTCTTATGTTCCAGGAATTGAAACTTGGAGTAGCGACCCCTTTCTACGATCATCTAAACCATTAGACCACGCTAGCCTCCATAAACATATTATAAAAATAATTGTCTACAGTTTTCCAATGATTATTCCTATTGAAGTCAGTTACTCTACTGTTTGGTTTTAATAATCAGCAGCTTATAAGTGCGAACTCATAGCAGTGTCCAAGACAGCTGGTATAAATTAGAACTTCAAGAATGACTAATCCATGAATCTGGGTGATTTTGTGAATGTTCATTCCTTGAGTTACTGATTTGGCTGCTTGATCTGCATGATTGAATGACATGTGGAGTCTTATATTATACTTTGTCATTTTGCAGTTGGACTTTGTTGGCATTCGGTTCTGAGTATTTCAGTTTACTCAACCGTTTGTATAGCCTTGTCTTCCCAGTTCGAGCAGGTATTGAACTTTAATTATTCTTCAGATCCAATCTATTCTAGAACCTTTAGTGTAAAGTAGTATGGTCTCTCGTTGCGAATGAAGTAGCTGAAATAACATGTTGATGATAGAAAAATAATTGGCTTGGAGAAGAGGTATACGTTTATCACTGGATTGGAACTATTCCAAATTAAATTCGAGAAACTCGAGTCCAGCTGTGATCTATGTTGATAGCTAGTAAATGTTGATAGTTGATGTTTTAGAGTTTAGAATAGCAACTTGGGATGCTAGGGCGACATCTTACATTTGATGTTTTTAGTAATAAACATCAAAATATACACTTTTGGTGATGCACCCTGTGGCCTTCTTCAGGTATTTCTGTGCCAGATCGGGAGACTTCTTGAACGTCTGAGACTTGTTCTTATAAACTGAAACCTTGTCGTAATCAGTGAAGCCAGCATGACACTTTTTGAATCCCAAATCGCTTTTATCTCAATCGCATTGAGGGTATATCCTTGTTCTCATGTCACATTACCATTGGCTCAGTACAAGATTTTAATGCTGTGTAATTTATTATTCCTATTTTTGACGGTTACCCTTGTACCCAGAGTTATTTAGATAATGTTGGAACATGTAGCTCTACCCTAGAGATAACTGTTACTTAGAACTGTATTAACTCAACACCTTTATCCTCTATGCTCAGGTGTCCAATTGAACAATTGAAGAAACTGAAGGGACATCAGCCAAAACATGTGTACAAATTAATAATAAATGATAGAGGATAATAAGTACTGACTAATCCAAAGTGTTTTGATGTGTTGTAAGTGTTATGAATCAATTTGAACAGATCCATTGATATTTTGTTTATTTCCTTAATTTAAACTCGCTGTGAGGCGAGACACACATCTCACTCAGTCAACATACATTGCCCAAACTGAGCTCATACATCTCACCTCTCTCTCTCTCTTGTTACTCAACAGACAGGTGTAGGATTAGGGGCTTAGGGTTTAGGTTAGTTTTAATTGGGAAATAACGATTCTGCTTGTGTGGACCCTTGGGAGTAATGGCAATTCGAGTTCGGGGCCAACACCTATTTATCTCTCAGATTCTCCAGCAGATGTTGAAAACATGTAGAGAGGAGAGAGAAAATCACGCAGATGGATAAACACACACAAGATGGATAAATAACAGTGAGTAGATATATATATTAGTATATTATACTATATATATATAGTATATATTATATATTATTAGACCAATTAATAAAATATACAGATCAATTAGAGTAGACCAAATAGAAAAATACATTGTGGCATATTGAGATGAATTAAATTATCTATAATAACTTTTCCATTGCTAATCATGACACATAATTTCTTTTCATTTTGCTAATAATCTTTTTCCATAGCCTAACTTTTACATCTTTCACTGTTACTTCTTGCTCTCCACATCTCTCTTCTTTCTCCCTATTGTGTTACAGTTATGACGCCCACTAATGAAAAATAAATAAGATATTTACATTGACAGAATCATTAAGAATGTTGAATCCTGGAAGTGATAGAGAGATAGAGAAGATCGCGGTATATTTCGTCCTTCCTTTAGATTGGCTAAATTCCTATAATAAAAATTTGTGCATGCCCATTATCTGAAATGAACTTTAATATTATTAAGAACACATTTTATGATTATTGTGGTTTAAGCTCGCATTGTAATTGTTTTCGAAAAAAATTTCTAAATTTTAGTTATTTGCACGGAGATTTCGAAAATTGTTAATGGTGGTGTCCTAGCTTGTTCAATAGTGAGATTCAAGTGGAGGTACGTCTAATTGCCTTATTATTTGGCATCAGGAATTTAAGTCACTAAAAGGAGATATTTGCCAAAAATAATTGTCTCCTGTACAAAAGAAAGAAACCGAGTGCAAATAAATTTCGCTTGAGCGACTGTAGTTCACTTCATTATTGCTGATAGTGTATATCTTTCGTACAACTCAACTAGAATAAACAAAACCTTTTGGGTTTAGATCTATAGTTGTTACTGATAAAACTTTGCTCCTTTATTCAAAATAGAAAACATATTTATCAGAAGATAAAGCCGGTGTGGCGAGTTGCGATGATGAGTAGCTGATATATTATACTATACTGATAAATATATATACTATATAGTATATAAACCAATAAATCTGAAAAGGAAAATAATTGCCGTGGTGTTCCGAGCCGATGTGGATGGTCTTCCCATTAAGGTGTCACTGCTCTTGGACATATTTGAGATATTATTCTTATAACATTCTGTTTAGCTTGCTAGGCCTAGTTCACCTGTGAAGAAATTTGCCATTTACCTGATCCCATTTATTGGTCTCTACAGTGGAGCTGACAGTATGCTGAGTTGTGTGTGCATGCCACTCAAACCCCCTCTTATATAGACAACGGCGCGATTTATTTGGGCTAGTACCAAATGACCTGGTTTGATTTGTGGAAACTGATGTGTGGCAATAGGGTGAATCGATGTAGGTTTTGTATTGTTCACGCTTTTTGTATAAAGTACTCATTTCTAAATTGTCTATACTCTACAATATTTTATGTCTGAGTATACTGACATAATACTGATACAATTAAGAAATGAAATTCGTCTCCTACTTGCTCACCATGTGGTTAATGGAAACCTAGGTATCACTATCATACGTAAAAATTTTACTGAAACATTCTTGTATAAAATACCAAATACTCTCCGCATCGTAAAAAAATAAAGAGTGTTTATAAGTTTATTAACTGTGTTCCCAGCTATTACTTAAGAAGTCAACAAAAATTAAATCTGTACGTGTGCACCATTATTTTGAGAAATAGTATCAAAGATCATCTACTAAAAGTACTAAAAATCCTTTTAAAATACACCAATAAGTTGTCCATCACTACTGTTGAAGTGATGTGTGTGTTGTGGCATTTCTATAGTTCTACTGCATTGACTATTACCAAAAAAGTAAGGATCTGTTTTACTTGCACCACTAAAATGCACTAAATTCCTTGTTTTCACAAAATTTAGCCTTTAAAATGAGATTTTAGTGCATTTAGTAGATGATATCTTAATATACTCATGTGTTCTTCACAACGCAATAGAGTGCAATGTATAAAGATAGGCTTTCAAGCAAGAATAAATAAAAACGATTCTCTCATACACTAAAATGACCCAGCAAGTGTCATGCCATAACAAAATCTATAACGCAAACCCAACCCTTCATATATAACCAATTAAACTATTACTACCGCACCTCAATTTAGTGATTGTGTGTGTGTGTGTGTTGTGACATATATATTACAATCATAGTTATATTATCCTATTATATATTATATTATATTAGCCTATATGTGATACTGACCTAAAAATGTTGACTTAAAAGAAAAGTCTAACAATGTAGATGGTAATATAAAAGTGAAGTTTTTATCCGATATCAACTTTTTAATTGATCATCACTAACACATGTGTGTTTCGTGATATATCTGTTATCAAAATGTATAACGATTTACATTTATATATTATTATTAAATAATTCAGATGATAGTTTAAAATGATGTTAATTATGAAAATAACTAATAGGAAAAATGATTTTATTCTACATATTTTCGGTATTCATTCCCATTTTACTACTTCTCTCTCTCTCCTCTCTCTCTCTCTCTCTCTCTTCCTATATATATATATAATATATATATATATATTAATATATATTTTATATAGTCATCAGTTGCTAGTAGTGAGCAACTACTGCTAGCTGTGAGCGAAACCTTGCTGACGTTTTTAGTGCTGAGCGTCCATCAAAAACCAACCTTTTTGCATCGTGTTTCTTTGCTTGATCGTAGTAAGAGCAAGCCTTTTGATAAACTTGATGACTAATTGGACTGATCATATGTATGTTACCACTTCGAGTAAGAGTAACTCAAATATCTCTTAAATATCAGTATTTTGAGTCTTTGCTTTTTATATATGTGAAAGTTGAGACGAGATCAGGATGTATTATTGAATGAAGTTTAGTTCTCAGACATCACAACTAATTCTGAGTGATGAGCAATATCGTAATTATTGCTGAGAGACTCAAAAATGCAACAATCATTCTACACTCATGTGTTCAAGACAACTGCTAATTATGGAATTTTTCAGAACAGTTCCACCCATAGCATTTTAGGATGAGAGTCACAATTAACCATGTGAGTCTCAAAGTCTTGGCATAGTTCTGTAGGGTCCTCTGAGCATCCTCTTACTCGCGTCTTTGCAGTCAGCATCGTTTAACAGACTCTCAGAATCGTGTATTCAGTTATCACGATGGTTTGCCGTCCTTGTCTTTGACTCCAATGAATACAGACTGGATATTGACGTTAATTCTTTAAAGATATGAGACAGATATATCAATACCGACATGAACATATACTAAAACATATAAGTATACGGCATCATATATATATCCCTCCCCTCACATGTATATGCGTGATAAATATAAAACAAGACATTACATACAGAGTGATGACGCAATTAGTAGCATAATAAAGACGATTTGAGATCTATTAAAAATGGTTAAAATCAATAATCACTCAGAATATAGAATCTAGTGTTATATTACTCACATTTCATCTCTTTGAGATCTTTTTTAATCTCTAGAACATTTCAAAACTGTTTTTTTGTTTGTCTTGAGTGAACACCTGATAAATATTTTGAGATCGAATTACTTAAAAACTTTTAAAAAAAAGGACCAAAAGAAGAACCAGGAAATTATAAATTTATTTCTTTTATGTTATTGAAAACACGGCATTCTGGTGATACTTGTACTGTTATCAAATCCACACATGAGATAATGTATATATTTTGTGATAATCTTTTAGCTTGATAATTAATTTTGTTGTTGTCATTTAGCAATTTCTGTGCATCAGTCTACCAGTACAAATACTATTGACATTTACTAAAATTGGGAGAAAAATTCAAAGAAATAAGTAAATTAAGAAACCCCAAAATCAAAAAAACCAAAGACAAACAAAAAAAAAATGTGCCGACAGACCAAAAATTACGTTCAAAAAGGAATTTGGAAGGTGAACAAACAAACAGAAAAAGGAATAAATTCTTGAAAACATCCTTTTGCTCGTATAAGGACTGTGTCAGATGGAACGGATAATACTTTCGCTATAACACGAGAGCATCTCATAAACCTTTTGATACGGATTTTTGAATTGAAGAACTATTTTGATGGTCTATTTTGTTTAATTTTTTTTTTCTTGCTACTGGGATGGGAATTAGATTTATATTTTTGGAAAATATAATTATGGCAGCAATCCAGGTCAATAGAATCAATAAGTTATCATTCAATAAAATTAAATTCCTCATTATTGGGCCTCTGTCTGTTTTACTTGCTGAAAAAAGAACAGAAAATGCTGTGTGTCCTCTCTTCTCTATAGTTAAATTCAAAAATATAAAATCACGTGTTTCAGTAACTTATTTTTTAGAAACTTTAAGCCACATGTTTCATTGACTTATAGAAAACAGTCAACCATTTATCTCATGATTTGGTGGAATTCCTCCACTATGCAATCATAGAATATATAACATAAGAGAAATCTCAAATACTTAATCTCATGAAATATCATCTCTAATTCTTAGCAATATCATGAACATTATCTCTCTGCATCTTGATATCAGGTTCTTGACCTATATAGTAACTAAGGACTTGAGGCACCTGTGTGGATATTATTTACAGTATGAATACATTGATTTAATACTAATGTCTTTTCTATTATGTTATACATAATATAGCTATATGCTATACATCAGTTTATATCTGTAAAAGATATATTATCCATTCCTTCAGCACTAGCAGCGCTCTGTGGGAATGCTCCCTATATTACCATCAGAGTATTGAGTAATTATAGACTCAATTTTACAATCTGTTCCGAATATGTTTCTTATTATATGCTTATTGCTCTAATATTTAATATTGTATCAAAGTAATGTGAATCTTATCTCTTTATTATCTGAGCTTATACGATCATGCGTTCATATCCTCTCTAGTTTCAATTGATTATGACACACAGGACTGGAAGTATCTCACAATAATTTCTAAATTATTACAATAATGGTAGTATGTGAGTGATATTTACTTTACTATAAGTCAGCTTCTGATTGCCCTACGCTTCAACTATACAAGTCCAGTAATTATTAATGAAAGTCATGATGAGAACATAGCAGGAAACACCAGAGTGGAGATATATCAAAGACAGAGTTATATAATATTTTAGATTCTAATATGGAATCAATAGTGAACAAATGCTTTGTAATAATTAGATTTACTAAAGACAGCTATTGTCATAATACGGACGCTTGAGTTGTTCCTCAATATTATGGTATTGAAAAAAGATATAAAAATATAATAATCAATAATGAAGACATCGTTTATATAAAGCAGTCTAGCTGATAATCTATATTCTATGCTTATCATTTGCTGAAAATCATATAGTCTTATTGCTATATGGTTCTATCTCTATATAATACAAGTTACATTATGTCAGTTTATGAACAATAATGATAAAAAAAGAGCGTTATAATAATCTTGACTTAGCAGAATGACCGTGCCGGCCTACTATCACAGTAATATAACTAATTAAACAAGTAAACTTAACAAATATCTCTAGAATCTAACCACTTTTATTAAAGAACGACTACTTTAATATGACCACAAACCTGAGTAAATTATACTAATCATCGTCTCGAAGAGTATAAATTCCAAAAATGATCACATGGGATTGACTGTCAGGTGTCTCGCGTTGTTCGTGCATAGGTATTGTATCCACAATATATGCTTTCTATAGTTATAAATCTAATATTACGCGGTAGAGATATACATGTGGAGTGGTGGTATAAAAAGCTTCTAAATTGAGTGCCAGAATCTCGATAGAAACTCAATTCGAAAGTGATTGGGTAAATAAGATAATCTAAGCAAATTAATAAATAATCACCAGTTGGATACATCACTCTCCTGTAAGTATACAACAGAGAAATGTAAAATAATGATCATATAATTGTAATGATAATAATATAACATGCAAAACTTATAATTCAAATATACGTTCATTGTTATTGGGTTATATATTATTATAATATATTCATTCGATGTAACATCTATCCTCACACTCCTATTATCTCTACTATCCCTACTAGTCGTAATATACTTGCTCTACGAAAATTGCTCATACACATCTATTAGATGTTCCGATATTCATGTGCGACTTTATCTCTCCCTCCATACTATCTCACGTCCTCTCACATACACATCCTATGTCCTTACCCTTAGCTGTTTTTATTTCACCCGGCTGAGCCTTATCGTGCAGTATTTATCCTCTATTATCTCTTATTCCGTAATCTTATATATTCTATCTCCTTAGTAAATAAAATCATTAACCAGGCATTAACTATCGTCCCGCGATGCTACTTTATCGCTTCACCGGACATTTCGACAACCTTCTCGTTGATTGTTTCCCTGTGATACTTTCGTTGTCAATATAAATATATTTATATCACAGATACAAATCTTTAACTGTCAACATTTCTCAACTGCTCGGCCGACTTTTACAGTAAGAAGGGTTAGGATAAATTTCAACTTACTAAATATACGTCTTGAATGATTTTATCCTATCGAACCCATTGTTAGCTTAAGGAGTCAAGAGTAATCTGCTGGAGCGACCTACCTTTGTCATGCTCTAGTTACTTGCTAACCGAACACCATATATTCACCATGGGGTTATAACAGGTCTATCCAACAAGATTTTCTCGATTTTACTTTTTATGTTTGTGATTACTATCTAAATTCTTCGCCATATTAATTTTCTCCCCATTTAGTCCTATTTTGTCTCCCATCCTTTTTCCAATAATAAAAACTCCTATGGTTATATATCATTTCAATCTTCAAATAACTAATTCCTGTTAACTATTATTTTAAAATATTTACACTCATTATAACTTCCTTTTATAATTATTACAAGTTTACATGACATTTACCATAGTTCTTTGATACTCTTACTCTATTATTTATATATTATTCATATCAATATAAACTTATGTCCTGTTCTTACCAGTTTACTGGTCAATTGCTTTGACCTGATTATTTGTCTTAGATATATACAAATATTTACAAACCTATGTCTAATAGCGGTCAGCTTGATTAGAGTTTAAACTTAATTTTATTACACAGTATGTGTTTTTAATGGCAAACAAAGTAAGCCTATTATTGTTTTTACCATATTTTCATCTCTGTTATATCAAGATTTTTAGATTCTATTATAATATTATATTCCTACTGCTCTATCAGTACTCAGTATTATTCAGGTGAGTTTTTACTAATTTTTTATGCCTTTCTGTAATAGTATCATATTATATGATCTTTTTGCTTATTTGAATCGATGAATGCAAAAATCCTCGCGGAATAAATATTAACAATTAACTAACACTATGGGCATCATACATAAATGCGGAGCAATCTTTATACAAGAAATCCATTAAACAAGGTGAAGAAATGACACCTAATTCGTATATCATTCTTCAGTCATATAGTCTGCCGGTATTTAACGCATCTGAACTCATACATCTTATAATCTTAATGCGTCTAGATTTAAATTAGGAAAAAATTTACAGCAATGCGAAAAGACGGAAAGACAAAGAAGAAAGTAGTGCCCAGTCCCCAGTAATGCGGAAAATGGATAGTTTGGTTACTTGAAGATCGTTGGCAGTTTTCTAATGGGTCTCTTCTATTTTTTCTGCAATATCCACACGACACATATAGATATAAGCCAAATCTTTTATCAATCCCTCGCGCATCTCTTAGCCCAAACCTTAAATTCAAGTTTTTGCTTCTTGATTAGCCTTTTTAAAGTTTAATGATGATTCATTTTATACATACTAAAACTTAAACTTACGTTGCACCCGGACGTGCGCCTATACGTCCAGGTTGACCATTGTATGATTCGCTTAGCATTTTATGCTTACATGTGTCAACAGATTGTAGACGGGAATAGATATTACAGGTTCTGATAGCGACCTAGATTGTCCCGCGTTATCAAAGCCCTCTGACAGGTCGCAGAGGTCTATCTGATGACTAATCAACTTACCCTCCTACACCCTTCTTTATCCTATTTTCGCCTATGAAGCTAGACAGCTCCTATTCTCATAATTTAGACCATGGATAATTTTTTACCTGAGCGCCAACCTGCATTGATCTTATGTTTATTCCCGTTACATGCTTTCCCCTTATCTTACTAAATAGCTACCTGCAATCGACAAGAGCTATTTAACTCTCCCGATATTTTTAATTCTATGTTGGTTTAATGTCTTTTGTTTCAAGTTTTAAAGTAAACAGAGAATTACGGACAAACAAAAAGATGAAATACCCCCTCACGCCCCGCCCCCGAAAACACTATTTAACTTGGCATACATCGGAACATATCTATTATACCATTCACTATTTATTGCTTGTGCTTCAATACTCTACAAGAGTAGCTTTTATTTTTGCTTGTGTAATACTCTTATCTCA
>CM042158.1:41327616-41329606 GCA_023376005.1 Doryteuthis pealeii | reverse complement strand
TGCCTTTAATTCGTTTGAGAATAAAACAATAATATTAGAAATCAATAACACCAGTAATTAATTAAACCGGTTTTGTTAAAACCAGTATGCAAATTATTCACACCACATACTATATAAGCATTTATTTCTTAATGATATATAACACACATTGCAGGATTTTAACTCAATAATAAGTAAAAAGTAAGTAAAGTCGTTGGGGTGGCCTAATGTCGGTATGAGCCATACAGCGAGGGAGTCTATCCCTTTTTCACTAGCGCTAGACCAAGGAGATTGCTTTTTTTGCGTCGAGGTGGAGTGCCACACCTACCACAGCTCCTCACTTTACCACACAGATCCCTGTGCTACTCATTCGCTGAGTTGGTGAGGGCCAGTATCGAACTAGGAACCTTGTGGTTTTTAGCTGAACGCTCTACCGGCTGAGCTAACCTGGCCCTAAACTCACTAATAATTATATTATAATATGTGCTTTTTTGAGGCAAATCTATCTTAGCTGGACCTTAATAGAGACATTGTTGATAAATAAAATGCTAATGCTAATTAAGATTAAATAATGATTATTTAATAACCATTGAGAATAACGTAAATAACTAAGGGAATTGTGACATTGGTGGTATTATAGTTTCGGTTACAAAGAGACAGACATTGTATTATATACACTCAAAATTTGAATATGCCACCTTAGATGGTCCTTACTGTTTTTTTAAAACATGTTTAAAATAAATATGCCAGTATTGTATATTTATAATATAGTTTGTTTTATTTTTATATATATTTAGAGTTATCTAAAATATAGCGTTTTACGAGAAAATTATTTACAAACAAGAAATAGTGATTTTTTTCAATATCAAGAGCTGAACTAAAAAAGTTTACAAATAAATAAATACCAATAATTTTGTGTAAAATTTATGTGTAAAACATTCAAAATAATTATTTAATTAATAATTAATAGAGGCACACAACATTTTATTTGAGAGGGCATAACTAAGTTTCCATTTCAAATTGTTTTATTTTTTTTACTCTTTTAATAAATTTGATGATTTTACTTATGATACAAAACCTCTGACAATGAACTTTTAACTCCCTTCTGCCTCAGACAATATTTTTCAAAAATTAATTTTTACACTGGTTGGAGGGTATTTTTTTTTTGTTAGTTTTGATAATGGAGATTCAGTGTCTTCTGTCTGTAACAAAACTACATCACTGCTTTTGTCGCAATGCTTGATTTGCATAAGTTTATCAATGAATATTTAGTTTATATGTCAAAATTATGCATTCATAGAATAAATCTTATTATTAATGATGTCTCTATGAAAATCTGAGTTTGATTTGCCTGAAAACAGCCCATACTATTAGTGCATTTAAAATCATCTAATGTCTCTTTATATATCACTAAGAATAAAGGTTTACATAATACAAGTTTGGTTAATTTGCATACTGGTTTTAAACAAATCGAGTTTAATTAATAATTACTTGGTGTTATTGATCTCTAATTTATTGTTTTATTCTCCAACATATTAAAATCAATCTATGAATTATTTTATATAGAAACCAATTAAAATATTATGAAAATAAGTGTAATCTTTTTATATGCGTTCTTATATAATTTTTATAGTCTTTCTCATTTAATATATTTCATTACATTAAAACTTAAATACTTACTCCCAGAGGGTATATATTCTTTAGATATATATATATTTATTATACTAAAGCTAAGTTAATTAACTTTGCTTCCTAAAGGCTTTTTTACTGTTTAGTTTAATGATACAAAAATTTTACTAAATTATTCCTTACTTTTAGGATTGAATTATGTTGAAAAAAATTGTGTTCTAATTGGTTCTAATTAGTCGTAATTTGCAATTAAGTCAAAACCGACCAATCTCTTTACTCTCTGCCTATTACTTTCTTCCCCTCTATGTATCTCTTGAATACCTCCTCGTTATATATGTTAGTTTCTCTGAAGTGTAGAGGGAGAGAGAGAGAGAGCGGGAGA
>CM042158.1:41317616-41322616 GCA_023376005.1 Doryteuthis pealeii | reverse complement strand
GCTATTGAAAAGGGGATAGACTCCCTTGCTGACTGTCTGATACCGACTTTAGGCTGCCCCGACGACTTTACTTTTTTAAAATTATATATATATGTATGTATATATATACGAATATATATGTATTTATGTATGTATATATGTATAGTATGTTATATATATATTTATGTATGTATATATGTATAGTATGTTATATATATATATAGTGTATGTATATAAAAAAGAAAGTGTATGTGTATATATATAGAGAGAGAGTGTGTATATAATGTTATATATATATATAGAGAGAGAGTGTGTGTGTATGTACAAATATATGGTGTGTATATAATTTTATATATATATATATAGAGAGAGAGAGTGTGTGTATATACATAATATAGTGTGTATGTGTATGTATATACATATATATAGTGTGTATGTGTATGTATATACATATATATAGTGTCTATGTGTGTGTGTGTATATACATATATATAGTGAGTATATGTGTGTATATTCATATATACAGTGCATATATGTGTGTTATATATATATATATATATATATATATATATTATATATATATAATGTGTGTATGTGTGTGTCCATTACCCCATGATGCACTGGTGCACACATCTGGTATAATGGAGATGAAATTGCATACTGAAAGATTTGGGATGTATTATAGGGAGTAGTTATTCAAAATACCCTTCAAAAAGACGTGCCTTGTCGGCTATCAAATACAATAACCTCCATCCATCCCCTCCACATAAGTTTGTATAAATGCTTCTCTAACAATGAAAAAAAAAAAAAAAGAAACTGAATCTGCCGCAAGTTCTAGGCCAATGAACAAATCCATTGAACAGAAATGTTCCATTTGTACAGTTTATATAAAAGAAGAAAAAAAAATGTTTATTCATGAAGAGGGTTGTACGGGCGTCCTAAAAGACGAACGAATACATTACAGGTAAAATAATATTGTGATGTTTTTGCTAGTGAGATTATTTTTCAGTGTTCAGTAAATATATCATCTCATTTCTGAACATTTTATTGTTGTAGCACGGTTTCTATTAAAAAGAGGGCAACACTTTTAGAATCATAAAACATTAAATGAAAATACATTCAAGAAAAAAAAAAAGGGTCAGTTATGAGTGTTCATCACTGAATACAAATCAATAGATATATCAATAGATGTATCAATAGATATATATCATAAAAAAAATCAAGTGATGACACTGACACTGGCTAAACTTGCAAATCGGTCGGAAAATTAAAACATATTACAGGGTGATCCAGAAAAAAACAGAACCTAAATTATTTATTTATTTTCCCATTAAACTAACCCTAAACCCTAACCCTAACCCTAAACTCCCCTAGTTAAAATTAACAGTTTTATTATAAAATCTGTGGGTTCTCTGTTTTTCTGGATCACCCTGTATACATAGTGACCCAGAAAAAACAGAACCTAAATTATTTATTTATTTTCCCATTAAACTAACCCTAAACCCTAACCTTAACCCTAAACTCCCCTAGTTAAAATTAACAGTTTTATTATAAAATCTGTGGGTTCTCTGTTTTTCTGGATCACCCTGTATACATAGTGACCCAGAAAAAACAGAACCTAAATTATTTATTTATTTTCCCATTAAACTAACCCTAAACCCTAACGCTAACCCTAAACTCCCCTAGTTAAAATTAACAGTTTTATTATAAAATCTGTGGGTTCTCTGTTTTTCTGGATCACCCTGTATACATAGTGACCCAGAAAAAACAGAAACCAAATCATTTATTTATTTTCCCATTAAACTAACCCTAAATCCCAACTCCAACCCCAACCCTAACCCTAAACCCTAACCCTAAAGCCCCCTAGTTAAAATTAACAGTTTTATTACAAAATTTGTGGGTTCTGTTTTTCTGGGTCACCCTTATTTTCCGACTGATTTGCAAGTTTAGCCATATATATATATATATATATATATATATATATATATTTTTTTTTTGAAGGATATGTGCTTAATTGAAGTAATACCTAATTTTGAGAATTAATTAGTTAATAATTAGTGAATTTAGGCGGGCATATATGTTCAAATGTAAGGCTAAACAAATCGAGAAAATGTCAATCCATGAATGTACATTTCGACATTCAAGGATTGACATTTTCTCGATTTGTTTAGCCTTACATTTGTACATATATGCCCGCCTAAATTCATTAATTATTAACTAATTAATTTCCAAAATTAGGTATGACTTCAATTAAGCCCATATCCTATAAAAATTGTCGGCTTAAAGCCATATAAAAATAAACACATTTCTTTGTTTACTTAACCTCATATATATATATATATATATATAATAATCATATGGCCTATAAATTTATCTAATGTAAATGAAAGAAAGTGTTGAAAAAATAAAAAATATACTTACTATTGAAACATTATGAAAAATAAATATTGATATTTGCAATATTTCTTCTTCTGGCAAAGAAAATCAAAATAAAACAGTTGCTTTAAACAGGAAGTAAATCCATTTGGAGGTTCTGTCATTGATACTCTTTAGTAATATCTGGGTTGTCAACTGTATCCAAAATGTAACCAATTCATTTCCTTTTTTTTATTATGCGAGTTGTAGCTAAAAAGAGTTTGTCTCTTAGAGGAAATCAGTCGATAGATCATCTGCCTAGGAATCGCAAGGTCTCTGGTTCGATACTGGTCCCTGCTAACTCAGAGCGTGAGTAGCACAGATTGTTTAATCTGATCTATGTGATAAAGTGGCGATCTGACGGTAGATGCGGTGCTCCACCTCAGCAAAAACAATCACCCTTGTCTAGTGATAGCAAAAAGGGGATAAATTCCCTTGCTGTTTGTCTGATACCGACAATAGTCCACACCACCAACTTTACTTACTATATCTAAATTGAGTTTGTGTATGGGTGTAATCTATAAATCCAATTGTTATAACATCGGGTATATAAACGGTGAGTGAGAGAGTTCTCAGATGATAGAGAGACATATGAGAGAGAGAGAGAGAGAGAGAGATATTAGAGACTAACTTGGAGATGGTCTTCTTTATAACTTGTTGACATCTTTACTCTTCCAGTTGCAATGTGCCTGTCTTCCATTTCCTCTTCTTCTTCTCTGGCTGACATCTCGTCTAGTTGGGTTCTTCTATCTAACTTCTACTAAGGGCTTCTTTTGGGCTGATTTTGGTCATTGCAATTAAATGAATTAACAAGACACTTTTGTTGCTTGATCAAGCTTTTTATTTTATCTAGCCCATATCACCACGTGGATCGTCCTCAGCAGCGGCATGTCTGCTCTGCTTCAAAGTCCAGTCGAATCTAAAATCTAAAACTAATAATGTGTTTCTCGGTGCGTTAGATTCGCACCTCTAGGGATCAAGAGGTTAACAACAGTCACTGGTAAATTTCCACTGGCTCCCTTGAATTCAAAGTTAACGGTCCTTATTCTCATTACAGGGTCTGCGAACAATTTATGACACCCATAAATTGTAACACAGTTTGTTTATTTTGGATTGTTGTGAATCTATTAAATGAGGTGATTTGGTTTATTTCTTCAATAAATATATGGATATTGATAATATAATTTGCTATATTTATGAGTAAAGAGTGTACAGTATCATAGAAAGGGCCTAAATGAAAACTGCATGGCCAATATATGAGGGTGAGTCAAAAAGTAATGCCATTATGTTGAGGACAGGTAGAATTACCAACATGGGAACATGTACGAGGGTGAGTCAAAAAGTAATGCCATTTTGTTTAACTCCTAACATCATATACCACATCATTCCGCCCGGCCAGAAGTCACATTCATTTTCCTAATCTGCCCGAGACAATAGCCTTCATTTAAATGTAATATTAAACATTTAGAAGTCTTTGATTTAAGGAAAAATAACAGGTAACTTTAAATGAAAAGGCTATTTTTTGCCCTTTTTTGATAAATCCTTATAGAAACAGGGCTCTGGACTTGTAAAATTCTCAACAGGATGTTAAGAGTTAAGACAGGTATAATTACCAACACAGGAACATGTATGAGGATGAGTCAAAAAGTAATGCCATTTTGATTAAGACAGGTAGAGTTACCAACACAGGAACATGTACGAGGATGAGTCAAAAAGTAATGCCATTTTGTTTTGGACAGGTAGAATTACTAACACACTAACATGTATCATACATGAAAAAAAAACTAGTCCTCTGCGTTAGCTACAGAAATTGGTGTTAGCTACAGAAGTTAAAACCATCTTAATTCTTATACTAATTTTAGATGTGGTGGCACATGTGGGTTAGGGACCATTACACTGGTAACCATTATGTCAGCCATTTATCAGTTGACTATTAAAAAATGATTATCCTAACATCTACTTCCTTGAATGGTCTTTTTATGCAGTCTATACATTCATGAAATTGAAAAAAGTCCGTTCCTTCAATTGAAGGGGATGCACATGTATCGATGTATAAATATATTCATGAAAACAAGTTTCATTCAGTGTGACAGGAACATTGTATTAATTTTTTATTAAATGTTTCTTGTTTCCTTACAAAAAATCTTTTGGTCTGGGTTCAAGTGCATTTTGTTAAATAATGAATATCAAAGTATCTATTTAGAGAATGGTATCGACCACACTAGCCTATTTCAAAGACTTATATTTGTGTACTGTGGAGGTGTGTGGTATAATGGTTAGAGTCGTAAGAAATGGACTAGTTGATCTGAGTTCAAATCATGGACAAAGCTGTTTGCAGTTTCACATAGCAAACCAGAATCGTATTTCAGTTACGACTGCTTGCTGTTTTGCCTTGCCTTGCCAATTCGACAGTAATTGGACTTAGTATTATTCTACAGAAGAGTAGTTGGATGCATACCTTTCCCAAGAGTGTTAGCGCTATGTGAAATGCAAACATCCTCATCCAGGATTTGAACTCGGGTCAACGAGTCAATTTCCTACGACTCTAACCATTACACCATGCACTTCCAACCACTTTAACGGCATGTAAACCTGTCTGGGGTTAT
>CM042158.1:41305116-41312616 GCA_023376005.1 Doryteuthis pealeii | reverse complement strand
GCTTATTTAGCATTCAGAATCTCATTTCCATAGAGCTCAACCCACCATATATATTCTTGTCCCCCATGTTAGAACCATAAGCCTTATTTGCTCAAGTTGTATTTCCTATCAATTTAGCCATTTATTTGGGTCAAGTTTACTGTTCAATATTTCATTGTATTACAGCCAATCAATGTCCATTTTCCAGCTTATACAATCACAATTAACGTTGCAATCTCTACAAAGTCAAGTATATTTGTGGAATGCCCAACTCTTAATATTACCGCAATTTCCTATGCAATCGTCCAATGAATGATAATCAATTGCAAATGATTTACTTCATTTACATTCGAGTTCAGTTTGGCCTTTCACTAATCAAAGACAATCTGGACAGGGAAGCTGTGGTTGGTCAGTCAGTTGGCTACTTCCAAAGTCATCTTGGTCAATTCATTGGTTTTGTTGGTCAAGCATTTCTTTCTGTTGTCGGAGATTTTTAGAAGGCAAGCAAACAGTAGACAAATATTCATTGAACATCGAGCAGTCCGGTAGAATGTTATAGACAAGTCCAAAGCCAGACTATAAATCAGATGAACGTTGCTTGGATTGATTTAGGGACAAAGATCTAAACAGATTGATAGATAGATAGATAGATATGAATAGATAGATTGATATGGACAGATTGATAGATATAAACAGATTGATAGATAGATAAATATGAATATGAATAGATTGATATGGACAGATTGATAGATATAAACAGATTGATTGATAAATATTAACATATATAAATTGATAAATAGATATAAGCAGAGATAGATTGATAGGTATATATGAACAGATTGATATATAGATTGATAGATAAATCTGAACAGAGATAGATTGATTGAGAAATATGAACAGAGATAGATTGATTGATAGCTTGATAGATAGATATGAACAGATAGATTGATAGATAGATATATGAATAGATATATTGATAGATAGATAGATAGGAACGAATTGATAGAGAGATAGATATGAACAGATAGATTGATTGATAGATAGATAGGAACAGATAGATTGATAGATAGATATGAATAGATTGATTGATAAATATGAACAGATAGATTGATAGATAGATAGGAATAGATAGATATGAATAGATTGATTGATAAATATGAATAGATAGATTGATAGACACAGATTGATAGATAGATAGGAACAGATAGATTGATAGATAGGAACAGATTGATAGATGAACAGACTGATAGATAAATATTACCAGATATAAATTGATGAATAGATATAAGCAGATATAGATTGATACATATATATGAACAGATTGATATATAGATTGATAGATAAATCTGAACAGAGATAGATTGATTGATAGAAAGATATGAATAGATTGATAGATGCAAACAGATAGATTGATAGATGTGAACAGATAGATTGATAGATTGATTGAAAGATATAAACTGATAGATCAATTTAGACAGAAAAGAAAAAGCAACCAAGAGTCAGGATTATAGATATAGAAAAAGAGCTACTTGAGCTGCTTTGCTCCTGTGCGGCAAGCGTCTCGCCAACCCTGTCTGTTGGAGGCCAGATCTTCCCTGCTTGAAGGTCTGATGGTACATTTCTTCAGTGTTGTCTTAATATGGTTTTTGAACGCATTTTCTAACTACTAGGTATAAAATGCCGCTAAAATCAATCAATCAAAGTTTCAATATAAAATATTTTCTTAGCAATGATAAGAGATAGTTTGATTAAAAACTGTATTTTATGATTTGGATTATAGAATATCGGATTAATCAGCTGATTTAATTTAATAGTCGCAAGAAAGAAAAAAAGAAAAAAAAAAGAATTTTGATTATATATAAGAAAACCATTTCTTATACTTGGAAGTTGTTTGTATGTAGCACCCCCCCCCAAACACACAAGCAAGTTGCGACACAAGATTATTTTTAAGTGGAGTTTAACAGGTTTGAATTCGAAGTTTTCCTTCTTGTAAAGCTTTGATATAGAAAAAGTGCTCAATAAACACTTGTAGAGCCACTTGAGGAAACCGAATCAATGCCAGAAGTTACCTACCCGGGTTTCACCAAGAAGGATCTTCAGGATGATATAAACAGAAAGCAATAGATTGAGGTAACATTGTCAACAGATGAATAGATTAAAAATGCAGAAAAATAGTTGGCATTTATTAAACACTAGCAGCGGCTACTCGGCATCGCCTGGGTAGAGGGGAATTTTGTTAAAGTTAGTTCCGCAGATCCATTATTACTTAATCTTGTGTTGAATCCTCCTGGGATGCCCCATTTAAATCTCCGTGTAAAAAAAATAGACCTTGCATTGATCCAGCTACTCTGAAAAGAAATGTTAATGTCTACTATTTAAAATATTAAGCGCAAAAAAATTTCCATGCTGTTATCAGTTAAATCTTATTTTTTAATTATCTTCACAAATATAAATCCAATCTCTATTATTTTTGCTCAAAATCCAAGCCCTGGTGATATTTAATGTGTATATATATTTACTTTGTCATTAATGGTTTTATTTTCAAAGTTTCCTCCGGACATACATATACACACAACTGCCCTTTATATATATATAGATAGATAGCCTAGTCTGGCACAGGGCTAGAATTATGGGGTACTCAGTGAGAATCAAACTCGCTAGTTCACTAGCTACGTGTGTTAACCATTGCCCCACAGAAAGTGTTTGTGTCTGTAATAGCATTTGACCAAACCAGAAATTGAATTTCTCATTTGAACATGTCTCAGTATTGTCGGTAGGCTGTTTAATGGCAGTCGCTCTAATAGTGGACAATCGTCGTATATGTAGTCAGTTGCCAACAGACTTTCTAACTCTTTTGTTAAAGAGTTCCTTCAACTGAAACAGTCCAAGGGAGATAACTCATAATCAACATTGCAGCCCTTTTTTTTTCTTTTTTTTAAAAAAAAGTTGGGATGTATCAAGTACCTTTAGCAATTTTAGCGTAGATGCTCCTCTTTTGGTCAAGGGATCTGCCAGTTGTAGTTTCCCATCTACCCAAAATCCCTCAATTTTCCCGTCAGACACCATTTCCCTCAATCTTGCCATGTCCACTCTCAATCTTCTATCACTAACAATATTTAAAATAATTCCATCTTTCTTCATAGAGGTTTTACTCAATAGCAATTGTTACATAGTGTATGCATAGATTATTGTCAACCCCCTGTATTTCTGAAGGGATAGCCCCTTTTCATATCACGGGCGGGACTTTCCATAGAATATTACAGAAAGCCCGCAAAATATGTGAAGTCACGTGGGACCTGGCTGGCTGGCAGTTTCAGCTTCGACGTCAGGCAGATAAGATGTTACTGCTTTAGCTGAGACTCACTGCACACGCGCGCTGTGATTAGTTAGAGAAATATGTTTAGTTAAGAAATAAAAGTTTAAATAAATAATATGGTTTTGTGGTTGATGAATGTCTTGGCAACAAGACTGACCTAGAAGACCAGAAACGAAGTCCCCAAGACTAGGTCCAAACGCTGGAAGAAGAATGTAAGATACAAAAAATGAGCAGAAGAAAAATAGAAGTAAGGAAAGAAAGGGTATACAACACAATGGAATTTCATTATTTACTATACAGGATACAATCATAACCTTTTTTCTGCCAATAAAGTGCTGAAAACTCATAATCAACAAGTATCACAAAAGAGCATCGTTTTCTTTCAAATTTGAAATTAATACAAACATGTAATAGATGAAAAGTTAATTTTCTAACCTAGTAAAGCACTAAATAGATTTTGATGAAATTAAGAGGAATATCTCGTTATCTGTATTTTGAATGTTGTTACTATTTCTCGAAATTGAAGGTGTCATTAATAGTTTTGAGCAGGTGGGGTGGGGTTGGGGGGGATCTGAAATTAACTTAATAGTTTGGCAAATCTTTCAAACAGCAACGTCAGTTTACATTTTCAATCTCTTTGATCAATTCTGCGGATAATTTTAGAAAAAGATTTTACAAAAAACAAATTTTTAGTTAACAATTTAATTCTTGCATCAAATATAACCAAATGCCAAATTATATTAATTGCAATGATTCTTCTGTGTAATTTTCTTAAATCACCATTTTGCCACTTGCCATTAATTAGGACTAGGGCTAGGAGTAGAATTGTTCAATATATATATATATATATAATATATATATATATAGTGAAATAAAATGGAACTTAATACGACAGTGTGAATTTGATATATTGAAAAAACAAAAAATGTTTACAAATGCATGGGATCATCAGGAGAGAATGTGCAAACCGTTTCGGGGCCTTCCTCTCTACGGTTTTAAAAAGCAACATCGCCCCCCCCCACTGATGTCTCCTGATGATCCCATGCATTTGTAAACATCTTTTGTTTTTTCAATATATCAAATTCATATATATATATATATATATTATATATATATAATATACATACATACATACATACATACACCAACCCCTCCGCACGAGCAGGATGTGACACAAGGTCAATTTCTTAAGCGGAGTTCAACAGGTTTGAATTCAGAGTTTTCCTTCTCCTAGACCAGTTGCCTAACCAAGGTTAAAGAGCCTAGTCTGCCCTACTATTTATCCATAGCTGGAGGGAGAGTAGGATTCATACCTTTCCCAAGGATATTAGTTCTAAGTTAAATGAAGAACCAAAAGTGAACAGAATCAATGTTTCTGTTTGTTCAAATACTTATGAAAATTGGCTATAAATGATCATTCAATAAACTAGCAAAAATATGCACCCTCCAGGCATAAGTATTTAAGTTTTAATGTAAAAAGTCGACGGGGCGGCCTAATGTCGGTATCAGTCAGTCAGCAAGGGAGTCTATCCCCTTTTCAATAGCGCTAGACCAAGGAGATTGTTTTTTTTAGCATCTGAGGTGGAGCACCACACCTACCATCAACTCCTTACTTTACCGCACAGATCCCTGTGCTACTCATACGCTGAGTTGGCGAGGACCGGTATCGAACTAGGAACCTTGTGGTTTCTAGGTGAACGCTCTACCGACTGAGCTATCCCGGTCCAAGTTTTAATGTAGTGAAATGTATTAAATTAGAAAGACTAACAAAATTAAATAAGAATGCATATAAAAAAGATAACATGTAATGACAAAAGATAATACCGATGGACTTAGGAAAGCTTTATTCTACTTAGAATAATTGGTACACTTATTAAGAATTTATATAGTCTAGTGTTTCCTTGAAAGTTCTCCAAAGGGGAGGTAATCATAAATTAGGGAAGGTAACTCTCAATTACTTATTACATTACACTTATTTTATTATATTTTAATTGGTTTCTATATAAAATCATTCATAGTGTTGGGATGATCTTCCCTTTGACTGGAAGAGTTATCTTCCCGCTGGGTTTCTGAGCCGACCACCAGTATTTAAGCGCGGGTTTTCAAACTCCCTGTCTCTTTTTGCTACCTCCTCTCGTAGGTACCCATATGGGTTATACACATTGTCACACCCTTCTCGGTGGGGGCTTCTGCCTCCAACGCTATGCAACTCTCCTGGGGGCTTCGGCCCCTCCTCACTAGTAAGTGATTTTTAATGTATGGACTCTCCAGTCCTTTAATCTCTACTGTTGTATGTTCATGTACATGTATTTCATTGTTACTGTATCTTGTCGTATAAATGTGCTGTTTATTATATAAATGTTATGTCCAGCCCACGTGTCGGAGTTTGTTTCGTTTCAACAAGTTATAACATTGTTATAACCTTGAACCTTACAATAGTAATAAAAGTCAAAGTGTTCCCTGTTATAGCCTCTCCAGGCATTTACTACTTCAGTGTTAATGAACAAACTGCAACAGATTAAATACTTGTTGCCACTACTGCCAGGAAGAGTCCACTAAGTTGAGGAGGTGTTGACTGACTGTTCCACTAACCAATAGTGAATAATCTAAAACAGTTCTAAGTGACAGTCATTTCTAGGCTGCAGGTTCAATCCTGGTCAAGGGTGAGAGTAACATAGAATAATAATTAATTAACACATAGAATGTAAGTGTTTGTTTGTGTTACATAATCTATATGCATGGATTATTGTTAACCCCTGTATTTCTTAAGGGATGGCTCCTTTTCATATCACGGGCGGGACTTTCCATGGAATATTACAGAAAGCCCGCGAAATATGTGAAGTCACGTGGGACCTGGTTGGCTCTCAGTTTCAGCTTGGACGTCAGGCAGATAAGGTCTTTCTGCCTTAGCTAAAGCTCACTGCACACATGCGTTATGTTATTTACATGAAATGTTTAGTTAAGCAAATAAAAGCTTACATAAATAATATGGTTTTGTGGTTGATGAATGTTCTTGGCAACAAGACTGATCTAGAAGAAGAAATGAATTAAGTGCGACCGACCACCAAGACGAAGTCCAGACGCTAGAAGATGAACGTAAGATACTAAAGATGAGCAGAAGAATAATAGAAATAAGAAAGTAAAGAGAGAGTATACAACATTTGTTCAAATACTTATGGAAAATAGTATCATTGAAATAAAAATGGATTACTCCATTCCGATCAGAAGACCTAGTTATAACGAACAAGAAGGAATGAAAGTTCCAGCAAATCCCATGTAGATAAAGGAGAGCAAAAAAAAAAAAAACTCAGGAAATATCAGGACCTTGCCAGAGACTATCAAAAAAGATGAGAAATATGATGGTAATAAAAATTATAGTTGGAACGCTGAGAAACCTTGGGAAGATATGTAAAATCCATGCAAGTGTTGTATGTAGTTTGGAGATAATTTTTATGTGAAATGTAACATTAAATAAACAAGTAAAACAGTACAAGTAATAACAAAGAAGTTTAAGTCATAACAAAATTGTCCTTTACATGTGTATTATAAATTGTATCAAATGAACAACAAATACAAAGTTTTGTTTACTTAATGAATTTCCTTTCACAAATTCTTATTAGTGTTAAAGCTTACTTGTATTTTGTTGACCTGGTTTGAGGAGGATTGGTATTCATGACAAATTTTCCAAGATGAAATGCAAAAATGTAAATCTTGACTATCTGGTCTTGCTTATCCACCAAATTCTTATTTCTTATGAGTGTTGTCACCTCAGCTAAATAATGGACTATTCCGTTTATATTATAAGGAAAGGGAAGAAAAAAAACATGCTACATGAAAAATATAAGAAAGAAAGAAAGAAAAGAGTAGGGTAAAGAAAGAGAGAGAGAGAGGGTGAGTGCACAGAAGCGATAATGCTCATCTCTTTCAATCAAAAATTATGAAAAGAGTAAAACTGCCCTGTCGGTGGGGTGTTAGAATGCACCGACTGCACCTCTGCAGAGGGGTAAGACTCCCCCAATGGGGCCACCTGTTGGCCGTGGGTGGTGACCCGTGATGCTTAAGGATAGAAGCCCGGTGGATGAGCAGTTCATGACATGCAATACTCCCCACTTTTGGCCCTATCTTGCGGCTAGATTCGGCGCGTCGAGAGGCCCTCGATCAATCGCGCTGCGGCACGGTCAAGGCCTTTAGGCACACCTCTTCGA
>CM042158.1:41293345-41305016 GCA_023376005.1 Doryteuthis pealeii | reverse complement strand
AGAGGGGGATTCCAGCTTTGGAGGTTCTGGGGAATGTGGAGCACCCCTTCATCACCATTGCTCCCTGGGTCCACTCTGACCCTGAGTGGTAGTACCTGTTAGGGTCCCATCTATGGGTTAAATAGAAAAATGTATTTATAAAAAAATTGTATTATCCATTAATCAATTGATTTATTTCAAAACTTTATCGGCATTAAATGACCCACTGAGGTTGATATGCCGTAAAATGAAACAAAACAGAAACAGAAAAAAGAGTAAAAGAAGGAAAGAAAGAAAAAAAATTAGTGAGAGAGAGTTAAATGAAGATTATTATACTTTTTACATATTGAACAATTGGAATAGCTCTTAAGTAAACATATCAAACGTTGTAATAATTAAAATATCATACTATGGTATATCGACAGGTCCTGCTAGTATAACATAAAAAAATACTGAATTATCCAATAAATTCAGTATGGATGCTTAATATTAATACCGTTATTATTATGACAAAATCTATATTAATTGTTTCTAATTGAAGATAATCTTTAAAAGAAATTCAATGTAGAAATTAATTCTCCTTGGTTGACAATACGTCAATAACTTATGATTAATGATAATCACATAGGAAATATTTCTAAACTTAATTAAATTGAAATTAGTCATAATAGAATCCTAAAAAAAACTTTATTGAATCTAATGGCTTCAAAGATTAAAGGGTCTTTGCTGTGATTGGATAAAGATGGGGATATTCAGTGTACGTCAAAAATCAATAATTTCTTTGTACAAGGGTCATTCAATAAATCATAGCCTTGAAACTCGGTCATAGCTTTTTACCTGACGTTTCAAGGGATGGTTTAGCTCAGTCGGTAGAGTGTCTGACTAGGAACCACAAGGTTCTGGGTTCAATACTGCCCTCACCAATGAGAAGCACAGGGATCTGTGCGGTAAAGTTAAGAGCTGATGATAGGTGTGGTGCCCGCCTCAGATGCCAAAAACAATCTCCTTGGTCTAGTGCTAGTGAAAAGGGGATTGGCTTCTTTGCTGTCTGGCTGATACTGACTTTTATCCACTCCAATGACTTTACTTTTACTTACTTTTATACTAACAAAATACTGGAGACAAGTATTTGAGTTTTAATGTAATAAAAGAAAGAGACGTGGAGGTAAACATAAAAAAAGAAAATAAGAAGAAACGATACCAAAGAAAGACAGAAAGAATAAAATTTTAAGAGATAGAGAGAATGAAAGTACGCGATAGAAAGAAAGAATGAATGAAAGTATGAATGAAAGTATGCGACAGAAAGAAGGAAATAAATAAATAAATAAGGATTGTATGTGATGGAAAGAATGAAAGAATGAAAGAAACAAATGAAAAAAGAAGAAAGAAACGTGAAAGTAAATTTAAAGAAAGAAAATAAGAAGAAATGATACCAAAGAAAGAAAGAAAGAAACGTGTCTGTATAAGGAAAGAAAAAGAATAAGAAACTAAATCAATGATATAAGATATGTTAAAGAAAGAAAGAGAGAAAGCAACTTGGAAAAGAAAGAAAGAAAGAAAAAATTAGAAAGGCTAAGGAAACTAGATAAGTACACATTTAAAACGAATATACTTTTTTTTAAAATTGATTTCTATTTTAAAATTATACATAGAGATACTTTTAATACATTTGAAAATAAAACAATTATACTAGAAATCAATAACCCAAAGTAATTATTTATTAAACCTGATTTTGTTAAAACCTGTATGCAAATTATGCACACCATATACTATTTAAACCTTTTTTTTTATTAGTGATATATAAGACACATTGTAAGATTTTAAACACATTAATAACATGGGCCTTTTGGAGCCTGTGTTTGTTAATGTAAATTAATAGCGTTGATCCCAGGGGTTATCCCCCCAGGCAACACCTGCCCCCTTAATTCTCCCTCAAGGGGGACACTTCAGGCACTGAGGCGCCTACCTTGAAGGGCGAATGCCGACGGGATCAATGCATTTTTTGCACCTACCACCCATGAGCTCATGGGTGGCCTCACATAAAAATGTCCTTGTGTCACGCCCTCATAAGTGGGATGAGAGGCAAATACCTTAATAACATGGGCTGTTTTGAAGCAAATCTACGTCAGCTTGATTTTCAGCATAACATTGCTAATAAATAAGATGCTAATTAAGATTAAATTAGGATTATTAAAAAATAAGGATCTCAGTCGGTATAGCATTCAGCAAGTAACCACAAGGTTCCTAGTTCGATACCCGCCCTCGCCAACTCAGCGTATGAGTAGCACAGGGATCTGTGCGGTAAAGTAAAGAGCTGATGGTAGGTGTGCCGCTCCACCTCAGATGCTAGAATAATATCCTTGGTTTAGCGCTAGTGGAAAGGGGATAGACTCCCTCGCTGCATGGCTGATACCGACATTAGGCCGCCTCGACGATTTTACTTACTTATAATGTAAATACCTAAGGGGATTGTTATATAGTTTTGATTACAGACAGACACATAATCTCTATTATAATAACATATTGTAGGTATTCCTCTACATTTTTGTGAGCTTACATTGAAAGCACCGGTTCCTGCTAGATCACTGAAATAAGTAGCAATAAGCCTGTTCAGAACTCTTAACGTCCTATAACGCCTCATTCCACCCTGTCGAAAGTCACATTTGTTCCCTAACCCACCCCAAAACGATAGCCTTTGTTTAAATGTAATATTAAACATATTTAGCAGTCTTTGATTTATGGGGAAATAACTGGTAACTTTAGATGAAAAGCTCATTTTTAGCCATTTATTGATAAATCCTTATAGGAATGGGGCTCTGGACTTAGAAAATTCTCAACATGATGTTAAGAGTTAATGTCAAAATGATTTGGCATTAAATAACCCAAAAAGAGTTGATATGCTGTAAAACAAAACAACCAAACCAAACATTTTTGTGTATGATTTTACAATTTAGAGGTGCTTTTCACAGTAAGTTTTATATAGCCTTTGTTTTGTAACATTCAAAGTTCACATATGAACATACAACTCCAGCAAGAGGTGTTGGACACAACATTTTATATAATAAACAGCACATTTATAAGACAAGATACAGAAACAATACATGTACATAAACATACAAGGTAGATATAAAAGGACTGGAGAGTTCGTACATACAAAATCACTTACTAGTGATGGGGTCCGAAGACCCCAGGAGACTTACATAGTGTTGGGGGCAGAAGCCCCCACCAAGAAGGGTGTGACAAAGGTCTAACCCATGTGGTCATTCCAGAAGATGTAGCTAAAAGAGGCAGGGAGTTTCAAAATCTGTGCTTAAATACCAGGCCTCCCTAGTGGTCGGCACGGAAACCCAGCAGGAAGATAACTCTTCCAGGCAAAAGCGAAGATAATCCCAACAGTTTCAATGTAATATTAAATATATTTAGAAGTCTTTGATTTAAGGGAAATAACAAGTAACTTTATTTTGTGCTACCAAAATACATTGTTGCATAATTGTTCTTTTGATTTTATTTAACAGGAAGTCCCTCATACGAAAGTACCTATTCACAATCTTGCAATGAAGGATACTATTATCAGTTGCACAAATATTGACAAAGAACTCAGGGTAAGATTGATTTTTTTCCCTCCGTCTTATATTTTACTTATTTTTCATTTACTTAAAAGTCACCACCAAAGGCAGTCAAGTTAAGCTTGATGTCAAGTCACATTGTACCATGTACCTCTTTATTGTTATGTACACAATGTTTCAGCTGGGGGGTAGGGTGCAATATGAGTAAGGTAAAAAAAAAATCATACATAATAAGTATAAGTGTAAATTCCAGGTTAAAATGCATTAAGTTTAAAGGTTCCAAAAATTCACTCTGAATTTTCCAGTAGGACACATCGTGTAATGGATATAGACGTTGAGTCAATACAATTCTTAGTGACAATCCTGACTACAAGTGAAAATAACACAGAATACTTAACATGGTTTAACACTTGTACCCGGTCATGCTTAATGGAATGAGAACAATCTCTTCCAATGGAGAAATAAGGGTTACACTTCATTACAAAAATGAAAGGCTATGCCTATTCATTATGTAACATATGTAAGGAAAACTTGTTTCAAATCATGTTCGGAGAGACATTTATTCTGATGGCTTATGGTCAAGTCATGTTGAAAGCATCAGTTCTCACCAGATCACCAAAGTTAAGCACCAATTGAACACGTTATAAAATTTATATTAGTAAATTTTGGAAAAATATGAAGACCTACATGAACAATGCATTAGAAATGGATGGATAATAAATGTATTTCCCATCAAAGTCGGATGCCGGGGATTTATTACCAACTCAACCTCGGCATTTTTGTCTAAACTTGGACTTTCTCCACCAGACAAGAGGAAATACTTAAAAAAGATTCAGGAGAAGGCTCTGACCGCAGTGTGGATAGGGCAGTCCTATATTGTGACATCAAACCGACAAAGTCTGGTGGTATCGTGAGATACTGCAGGGACGCTCTGGGTTAGTGGTAATGATGCTTGGCCCTGAAACCATGCCTGAACCCAGAGTCATCATCTGATGAAGGCTTTGTTGGTTGCAATGCTACTGTGTAAATAGCAGTCATTGTATGAAGATTATTGTAATTACTAGCAAGAATATTCACCCTCCAGGCGTAAGTATTAAGTTTTAATGCAATGAAATATATCAAACTAGAAAGACTAATGAAATTAAATTAGAACACATAAAAAGATTTCACTTATTTTAATTTCTTTCTTCTTGGTTTGAATAATATATTAATATTAATTGGTTTCTATATAATTGCATAGAAACTGTACATAACTATGCACCATTGACTCCATGTCAATGCTAGCCTAACTTAGACCACCCTGTCAGCTGGGGTGTTAGAATGCACCGACTGCACCTCTGCAGAGGGGTAAGACTCCCCCAATGGGGCCACCTGTTTGCTGTGGATGAGCAGTCCATGACTTGCAATACTCCACTTTGGCCCTATCTTGGGCTAGACGGGCGGTCGGAGAGGCCCCCTCCGATCAATCGGCTGGTCATGTCAAGCCCTAGCACTTATATGATTGCCCCAACCCTATTGCCCTTATGGCAACCCCCCAACCCTTTTTATCATATGGATGCTAGAAGGCGGTGGCTGCGGGTCTACATGTCCTGGGAATGACGTTAAACTCTATCTGATGGTGAGGTTCCATTTTTGGAGGTTTGGGGAATGTGGAGCACCCCTTCATCACCATTGCTCCCTGGTCCACTCTGACCCGGAGTGGTAGTACCTGTTAGGGTCCCATCTATGGGTTAAATAGAAAACATGAGTTTATAAACAAAATTGTATATCCATTAAAAATGAAATTATTTCAAAACTTTGTTAGTATTAAACATTTTTTTACCAATAGAAGTATTCGGCATAAAATAACCCAAGGGTTGACATGCCATAAAACCCAACCAACAAACCAAACCTAACTTAGATATAAATGTTCTATACATGATATTGAGCTCTGTTTACTTTTAGATATTGTGTTAGCATCCTTCTGTTTATTAAAGACGATGGCGTAGAATCCACTTTTTTTTCTTTTTTAACATTTTTATCTACAGCTACGTGAGTGGCTGAACAGACCAATTTTTGAATGTTAGTCTCTGGTACAGTGATTGCAAACAAAAGGTGATGTTTTCTGGAGATGCTGGAGAGGCTGTTGTCTTTCCTTCCTTTTAACTCTCTTTTCTGCGGGGGCTTCTTTCCTCTCTTTTTCACTCCTTTTCGTTCCTTTGATGAGGAGGTGCCAGGTAGTATGGTCTTCTGCACAAGCACAAGCCTCCCAGTTGTTTATGTCAATATGGCATGTCTTCATGTCTCTCTTGCAGACATCTTTAAAGTGTAGGTGTGGTCTCCCTACTTTTAGATATAGCACCTATATAATCTACACTAATTTATATATATGCATAATTCCATGTCAAATCATCTAGACCATGTCACCCACCCACTTCAATTTTTCTGAAATTTTGTACAGGTTTGGAGTATGTTAAAGTTAGACAATCCCCCAAATTTGAGCTTCTAATTCCAAGAATTGGCAGAGTTATGGCGATTTTTAGCTCTCCAAATTTGGTGGGGATTGCCAAAAATGGTGACTTTTTGCAATCTATTTTTGTCTGTAAAATGAGTTCTAGAGCTTCCCTAATCTTAAAAATTGGTTTATCACAGCATTTTTGCCCGAGGAATACAAAAATGCTATCAAAAGTTAACCAATTTTGAGTTATTGATGATTTTTGATTTTTTTTTAGCAAGATCAATATCCCAATGTGGTGCTGTATCTATGACAAAGATTTTTTTCTATTTTTATTTTATATCTATTGAACATTATTCGTACCAAAAAGATAGGTTGGTTTTTGTAATTGGAAGCTCAATTTTGGAGGATGTCTAACTTTAACACAATCCACACAATGCTGTTAAAATGAAAATATTTTATATCATATATCATTTTAACAGCATTGTGTGTTTTCATATCCTTTTATCTATACTTATACCATCGGATTCATTTCCTTACTCTTAACTATATATATATATATATATATATATATATATATATATATATACACATAGTTGAAATGATTGTCTATTTTTGAGTGAGAATAAAGTTCTTTATTATATTTCCCTATTTCTTGTATTGACTGATAAAAGATAAGATATACTAATATTGTCTGTTAGACTATTTATCACATTTAAAATCAGTCACAGTTTGCTGATGTGTATCGTTAATGTTAGTAACTCAAGTGATTGTTCTATTGATTTGATCAACTTATTAGATTCGGTGTCTTGGTAGCTTTTATTTTTTGCTATAATCGTGTGAGTAGCTATAGTGACATATTAGTAAAACTACCGACTTTATCTATTTTACTTTCTTTCTTCGTTTCTATATTTCTTTCTTTCTTTTCTTTCTTTCTTTTTTCTTTCTTTCTTTCTTCTTTTCTTTCTTTGTTTCTATATTTCTTTCTTTCTTTCTTCCTTTCTTCATTTCTATATTTCTTTCTTTCTTTTCTTTCTTTCTTTCTTTCTTTCTTCCATTCTATCTTCCTTTTTTCTTTCTTTCTTTTTTCATTTCTTTCTTTCTTTGTTCCTTTTTTCTTCTTTCTTTCTTTCTTCCTTCCTTCCTTTCTTCCTTTCTTCCTTCCTTCCTTTCTTCCTTCCTTCCTTTCTTCCTTTCTTTTTTTCTTTCTTCCTTTCTTTCTTTCTTTTTTCCTTTCTTCCTTTCTTTCTTCCTTCAATGAAGTCTTAAGTATGAAAGATTTCCTCTATAAAAAGTTTAAAAATCTCTTTTCTGTTAGAACACACTAAAAATTGTATATATATATATATATATATATATATATATATATATATATGTGTGTGTATTTGGCAGCATTCTTTGATTTATACATGTGGAATTAAACAAAAGGCAGGTCTCCTTGTTTAACGATTTTATTGGTGATCTTTTCAAGCTTTCTGGCCAACTTTTTTATATTTGGATGGAAGTCGTGGATTAGTCCACCGAAGTTCATATCCTGAGTACTTTCGGCACTTCGAAGTGCCATCATCAGGGGTGATGTGTTCCAGTTTTTTTTTTCAATGTATATTAATGGATGTGGAGGCTGGAAGGAGGAGAATTGATAGGAAAAGTGTTATAAGCATTTTAAAATGTGAGTATTGCATTGAAAATTAATTTTATTTAAGGATGGTTTGTATTGTTTGGATTGGACTGCAGCATGCTGTCCTGAACAAATATTGGAAGCAGAAAAAAGCAGCTGTACGGCCACTTACCCCCTATCACACAAACCATTCAAGTAGGATGAACAGGACACTATTGGACAAGTAAAGATGAACTCATGGGTGACATTCTCCTGTGGACACTTACTTATGGATACACCAGTGTTGGCCGACCAGCAAAATCTAACATTGATTTGCTCTGTACAGACTCTGGATGCTGTGCTGAAGACCTACCAGAAGTATTGAGATTCACTCTAGTCAGTACTTGACTCAGATAGTAATAATTGTTGAATCAGAGTTATCTGCCCTGAATCCCACCTTTTGTCTATAGTGTTGATTATGAGTTATCTCCCTTGGACTATTTCAGTTGAAGGAACTCTTTGGCAAAAGAGTTAGATTGTCCACCATTAGAGTGACTGGTGATTGTCCACCATTAGAGTGACTGGTGATTGTCCACCATTAGAGTGACTGCCATTAATCAGCCTATTGACACTCTGCTACCAATGTCAATAGGCTGTTTAATGGCAGTCACTCTAATGGTGGTCAATCATTGTATATGTAGTCAGTTGCCAACTAACTTTCTAACTCTTTTGCCAAAGAGTTCCTTCAACTGAAACAGTCCAAGGAGATAACATAATCAACATATAGGGGTCAGGTTATCTGCCTTTTAGCTTTTTGAGTTTGTCTGTGCTAATAAAACACCTAAGTTCGTAAATTCCCCAAAGGGAATAGGGATAGATGGCAAGAGAGCGTTATGGGTATCCATGCTGTCAGTGCAACCTGATGTTGATGATGAACACTGGATTTCCAACTGCCCCACCCTGAAAAATCCTGCCTGTTTTATTTCAGTTCTTAAAGTTCTCATGCAAATTCTGGCACATGAGAATCTCGCAGTTTTGCACAGTGCAAATCACAGGCGATCTTATGTATGGGGTGGCAAGGGGTTTAAGGTTTTAAGTTAAACGGGTAGCTTCTTATTCCTGGTGTGTGTTCTTAGGGTTTGCTTTTAACCCCATCTTATTTGGTGGTCGTGCTGAAAAAGGAATTCAAGGGAAGAAAAAGGAAGAGACAAAAACAAAAGGTGTTTTTATTTATTTAGGCTTTATTCATGGGTCATAGCCACCATGTGGCAAGGAAAAATCTCTCTGGCTTGTAGTAGTGACTAGACACAGTTAAAGCCTAAGTCAAAACGGCCAAGATTCTCTTGGGGGTCGGAGTCCTTTTTCCTACACATGCTCGGAGGTTTTTTCCAGTGTGAAGGCTCATGGGTGTCTGTTATTTTTTTATTTGAATTTTATTTTAATCCCCACATGTCACTTTTGTCAGGAAGGGGGGGGGGGCTGACTGCATCCACTATAACTGAAGATAAATTGAATGAGTGAGAGAGAAAGTTTGATAATGAATAATGAATTTACAGAGAACTTCCCAAATAAACATTTGATTTTTCCATGTGATACAATTCGGTTGATTGTATCATCAGTGAATAACAGTAAAAATAACATTTGCAAAATTCACGGTTGGGAATTTTGCCAGAGATAATCAAAACAAATACTTACCATTTTTTTTTCTTGATTCTTCAATATTCCCTTCTTTTTCTTCTTTCTATTTTTTTTCCTTTTTTCTTTTCTTCTTCTTCTGTGATTTTCTTCTTTTTTTATTTCTGCCTTTATTATTCTTCTTTTTCCTTCATTCTTCTTTGTGCTTGTTTCTACTTCTTCTTCTTCTTCTTCTTCTTCTTCTTCTTCTTCTTCTTCTTCTGTTTTAGATTCTTTCTTTTTATTTCTTTAATTTGTTTCTTTTTTTATTTTATTTTTATTTCTATAATTCATTATATTCTTCCTTCATTTCACATTCATTCTTCTTCTATTTGATTTTCCCTTTTTTATTCTGTCTGCTGTTCTCTTATTTCTTTTCTTTTTTTTTATTTCTTTTCTCTTTTCTTTTTTACATTCTTCCATCTTTTCATCAATTTTTAATCTTTTTCCTTCTTCTTCTTCTCAATTTATTCTTCCTCATTTTTCCTATTTTTCTTCCCTAATCTCCCTCCCCCCTCTCATCGTCTTGATCAGTTCAATTACAAATCAACTAACTAGGCAAATTATTGACTAATCAGTTATATATTGATATCAGGCGGAGAAATACGTCTGATTATATTATTCTTCATTTTTCGTGTGTATGTGTATGTGAAGGGTGGGGGTAGAAATATTCTAGAGACACATTCAGAAATACCATTCCTTTATACAAGATTATTCCAATTCTGGTGCCAGGATGACTAGACTCATTGCAACACTTGGACCAAAGAGAATTCTGATTAAATAAAAAAAACTTTTTACCTCAAAACCAAGTTGTTAAATTCTTTGGCTTGGTTTGTTTTACGGCATATCAACCTTGGTGGGTCATTTAATGCCAACAAAGTTTTGAAATAAATTTATTCTTAATGAATACTCGATCTTTTTTATTTATACGTTTTAACCCATAGATGGGATCCTAACAGGTACTACCACTTCAGTCAGAGTGGACCTGGAAAGCAATGGTGATGAAGGGGTGCTCCACATTCCTCAAACCTCCAGAACTGGAACCTCACCATCAGATAGAGTTTAACATCATTCCCAGGACATGAAGACCTTCAGGCACCATTTTCTTGCACCCTATGATAAAAAGGGTTGGGGTTTGCTATAAGGGCAATAGGGTTGGAGCAATCATATAGGTGCTAGGGCTTGACGTGACCAGCCAATTGATCGGAGGGTGTCTTTCTGACCGTCTGTCTAGCCTAAGTAAAAAAAAAGTGGAATATTGCATGTCATGAAATGCTCAGCCACATGGGTTCCATCCCTAAGCATCATGGGTCGCCACTCATGGCCAACAAGTTGCCCCATTGGGGGAGTCTTTGCTATAAGCTTCACCTTACTGGATAGACCACTACTATATTATTCCACCAATGGTGCCACCTGTTAGCTGTGGGTGGTGACCCATGATACTTAAGGATGGAACCCTAGTAGCTGAGCAGTCCATGACATACAACATTCCACTTTGGCTAGATGGTCGGTCGGAGAGGTACCCTCCAATCAATTGGCTGGTCATGTTAAGCCCTTACACCTATCTGATTGTTTGAACCATATTGCCTTTCTGGCAAACCCCTAACCCTTTTTATCATATATGTGCTAGAAGGTGGTGTCTGAGGGTCTTAGTGTCCTGAAATGGTGAAATTTCAATTTGGAATTTTGGGGAATGTGGAGTACTCCTTCATCCCCATTACTCCCATGTCCACTCTGGTCTGGGGTAGTAGTACATGTTAGGGTCTTATTTATGAGTTAAATAGAAAAAAATTGTTTTAAAAAAATGAGTATCAATCAAGAATGAATAAAAGAAAACGTCTTTGGTACAAAATAACCCAACAAGGGTTGACATGCCTTGAAATCCAACTAACCAACTACAATATTGTTGGTCCACGTCAGATTGGGTAATTCTTATAAAGCTAGATTAGCAAATCATTGTTAAAAAAGGGTGGCCTAAAGTTGGTATCAGCCATACAGCAAGAGAGGCTATCCCCTTTTAACAAGCACTAGACCAAGGAGATTGCTTTTGCGTCTGAGATGGAGTACCATATCTACCATCAGCTGCTCACTTTACCACACAGATCCCTGTGCTACTCAGATGCTGAGTTGGCGAGGGCTAGTATCGAACTAGGAACCTTGTGGTTCCTAGGTTGATGCCCTACCTCCTGAGCTATACTGGCCACTGGGTGCCCCGTACTTCTGAAATTGATACTTACTTGACCTTTGGGTCATGTGTCCAGTGGTTTCTGCCTCTGGACTGGTAAGATATGTAATATCAGTGTAATCCCAGGGAGCTATCCCCCAGGCAACACCTACCTCTTTGATTTAAAGGGTCAGGGCTGGGTTTATTGACCAGTGCCTGAGGCTGGTCACGTCAAGCCCTTGCACCTATATGATTGT
>CM042158.1:41280845-41290845 GCA_023376005.1 Doryteuthis pealeii | reverse complement strand
AGGTATATCTGACTCATTAGGTTTAACTTTATATATATATATATATATATATATATAAAAACACCCACACACACACATATGCATGTGCAATGTGTAGTTTGAGATGAATATGAACATTTTTATATGCATGCATATAGCACACATAAATGTCAATATATATATATAATATATATATTATATGTGTGTGTGTGTGTGTGGTGTGTGTGTGTGTGTGTGTGTGCATGTTTATTCATACTTATAATTGTAGAGAGTTCCTTTTTGGCTTAAAGCAAATATTTAGTCATTATACTTATTTAAACAAAAGTAGCAAAAATCAACATTATTATTCGGGAGAAGAAAAAAAAAGATAAAAAAAAGAAAAACGTCCAGTTTAATTAATTGCACTTTTTGTCTTGGCTCTATTTTGTCAATAGAGAAAGTGATTTAGTCTTCAATGTAGAATTACTACACAGACTATTTCTTTGAATTTTGGAGACGAGGCTTGATGATTAGTATTATTTTGATTATTTGGACTCTTGTCCTCATCTTTATTCTTATCTGTACAACACTTTGGCTGATGTGCTGTCTGGCCTTCTTCAGGTATTTCTTGTATTATAATGATTTCTGATTTGCAAAAATTTAACTGATGTTGTAGCTTCAGTTCTCAGCAAAAACAAAACAATCTTTTTGGTATAAATAATGTTCAATATATGTGAAATAATAATAGATACATTTTTGTCATAGATACAGTGCCACATTGATTTATTATCTTGCTATGAAAAAATAAAAAATCATCAATAACTTAAAATTGGCTAACTTTCAGACTATTTAGATAGCAATTCTGGATTCCTTGGGCAAAAATGCTTTGATAAACTAATTTCTAGGAGTAGGGAAGCTCTAGAATTCATTTTACAGACAAAAATAGATTACAAAAAGTTGCCATTTTTTGTGAACTCCAACAAATTTGGAAAGCTAAAATTGACATAACTCTGCCAATTTTTGGAATTGGAAGCTCAAATTTTGGGGAATGTCTAACCTAAACATATTCCACACCTGTACAAAATTTCATTAAAATTGAAGTGGGCGGGTAACAATTTTACTTTTTTCTGGATGATTTGACATGGAATTGTAACTTATATTTATGGACTTTACCAAAATGAGGAGCAGGTATTGACCAATGTAAAATGACATAGAACGCATTTAAGATTGATGGTAATTGTTCTGAAATCAGTTGCTAACTGAATTTAATAAAAGAAGGACTACAACTGGATTATCTGCTACAAGTACACTCTTGTTCTACCTAGGATTTCAATGAATACAACAGACTTTCTACTAGTGAGACCAGACCCTTTCCTACCATTGGATTTACCTATAGGAAACATAAATGCCTAAAACGATGACCCAAAATGTAACACAGACAACCAATGCAATGATGAATCTGCACATTACACTTTGACCTACAACACTTTGGAAATTGTGGAGGTACTCTCTGGAAGATGGATCACTGGTCACCTAGGCAACAAGTATTTTTCTTTCTTTTTTTGGATTACCAATAAGAGACCTAAAAATCTAAAACCGTGACCAGAATTGTAACACTCTGCTTAAAAACTGACCTTGTGTCACATCCTGCCCATGGCAGAGGATTTGGGCAAATACATACAATGAATTTAATCTTAATTCAAAAAGTCGATTATTTACTACTTATCTAGGCAAATATGGATGAAGAAGTCACACTCTGCTTAAAAACTGACCTTGTGTCACATCCTGCCCATGGCAGAGGGTTTGGACAAATACATACAATGAATTTAATCTTAATTCAAAAAGTCGATTATTTACTACTTATCTAGGCAAATATGGATGAAGAAGTCACACTCTGCTTAAAAACTGACCTTGTGTCACATCCTGCCCATGGCAGAGGGGTTGGGCAAATACATACAATGAATTTAATCTTAATTCAAAAAGTCGATTATTTACTACTTATCTAGGCAAATATGGATGATGAAGAATAAGTCTGGTGTAGGATTGCCAAATCTGGCCAGGCATTTGGTCAGTCACAATTCAATTTGGAAAGGGGCAGCAAAATGAGAAGGAAGCTCAAGGTTTATGAGGCTGTAGTGGTCACAGCACTCCTGTAAGGCTTGCGAATCTACAGCCAGAATCTACAGCAGATGCACACGAAGGTTTAATCACTTAGATAAATGGTTCTATGTCATTCTATATCATGTGCCATGGTGTCTAGATATACAGTAAAGAACATAAAGTTGCAATACTCTTTCTATCTGTGGTTCAGTTTATTTAGCATTAAACATACTGTTAGTACATATGTAGAAATATAAATAAATGTAGGTAGATAATTGGTCATGGGGAATTGCATGAAAAATTGAAATATTTACTTGCTTGATTGAGCAAATATATATCTTATTATAATGGAGATTGTAGGTTTGTCTTTCTGTAACCGAAACTATATCACTATTCAAGTCACAATTCCTTTTGTTATTTACATCACAATCTCCATGATTTTATTTTTAATTTAAACTTCAATTATTAATAAAATTATTTTACATCATTAAGACTGTTGACCATATCTACAACCTATTTAACATGCAATTGTATTTATATATACAACAAAAAGTGGTTTACAGTGTGAATGGAAAGGCTAATTTGCATATTGATCTTAAAAATTGATTTTAATAAATATATGCTTAGTATTATTGATTTCTAATTGTTTGGTTTTATCTTATTGAATATGAGCAAAAATCTTGGGATAAATCTTAAAAGGAATCCATTAACAAGAAGAAATAACTGTAAATTTATTCCTTACTTCCTATTTTAACTAAAGAGTTAAATTAGGAAAATTTACCAATGAAAGACGGGAGTAATGGTAAATTATGGACGAGTTAGTTTCGAAGCTGTTCTATTTTTCAATCATACCCCCTCTGTTCCAAATCTTTTTATCTGCATACTTATTCAGTTTCATTATCCTTTCTAATTTAACATGATATTTTATTATATTAAAACTTAAATACGTGCACCCGGAGGGTGCATATATTTGCTAGTATATATAGTAAAGAATAGAGGGAAAAATGTGGACAAAGGAAAAAAACTCAGACAAGTATATGTTGGAGATATATTTCGCCGTGCATTGAGCTTGGCTTCATCAGACGTTTATTTGATCATTAATGCATCATACATGTGTTTTATAGAAGAGAAAGTGGACGAGAGAAGGGTGGATTTGGGGATGAAGTCAGGTGGATGGTATAGCGTTTGTGAGGATTTGATTGGTCAGAAGGAATCTTTGGTGGATGGGGAGGGTGATAGGATCAAAAGTGTGGAGTGAGTTGGAAGAGATATCATGAGAAAGGTGGTTAAATGAAACAAAGTAAAAAAAAAGGCTACTGAATTATAACAAACTAGCAATGGCTACCCGGCTTCACCTGGGGGATTTTTTAAAGTTAATCCCGCAGATCCATTATTACAGGATCGTGAGTTGAATCCTTGTGGGATGTCACATTTTAATCCCTATGTGAAAAATAGACCTTGCATTGATTCAGCTACTCTAAAATGAAATGTTAATGTCTACTATCTAAAATATTAAATGAAAAAAAAATCCATGCTGTTATCATTTAAATTTTATTTTTTAATTATCTTCATGAATATAATTCAAATCACTATTATTTTTGCTCAAAAACCAAGCCCTGGTGATATTTAATGTATATCTATATTTACTTTGTTGTCAATTATTTTATTTTTGAATTTTCCGCTGGACATACATATACACACAACTCAGAGGATTTAGAGTGTAGTACATACTGTTCTAGACGATAACTGTTAGGCTAAGCAAGCCTCCATGAATGAAAAGAAATATGATAAATGGGATAAAAGCAATCAAAAAGTAACAATAATAATAATAATCAAATTTCATATTTTGATTTTTCTAAAAAAAACAAAAAAACATTAGGTTCTTCTCTTTCTCTCACTTCTTTCTCTCTCTTTATTTCTCCCAATTTATTTCTCTCTCTATTTATTTCTCACTTTCTATTTCTTTCTTTCTTTCTCTCTATTTATTTCTCTATTTATTTCTCACTTTCTATTTCTTTCTTTCTTTCTCTCTATTTATTTCTCTTTCTCTCTCTATTCATTTCTCTCTTTCTCTCTCTATTTATGTCTCTCTTTCTTTCTCTCTCTTTCTTTCTCTCTCTTTATTTCTCTCTATTTATTTCTCACTATTTCTTTCTTTCTTTCTCTCTATTTATTTCTCTTTCTTTCTCTCTCTATTTATTTCTCACTTTCTATTTCTTTCTTTCTCTCTATTTATTTGTCTTTCTCTCTTTCTCTCTCTATTTATTTCTCTTTCTCTCTCTATTATGTCTCTCTTTCTTTCTCTCTATTCCTCTCTCTATTTATTTCTTACTTTCTATTTCTTTCTTTCTTTCTTTCTATTTATTTTTCTTTCTCTCTCTATTTATTTCTCTCTTTTTCTTTCTTTCTTTCTCTCACCTCTTTCTCTCTATTTCTCTTATCTCTCTATTCATTTCTTTCTTTCTCTCACCTTTTATGGCTCTCTTTCTCTTTTCTTTTCTTCTGTATTTCTCTCTTTATCTGTCTTTTCTTTTCTCTCTCCTTTTTTCTTTCTTTCTTTCTTTTTATTATTCCTTTCTTTCTCTCCCTATATATTTCTATTCCCCCTCTCTCTCTTTTCTCTCTCTTTCTTTTCTCTCTCTCTCTCTTTCTCTTTATTTTTTCTCTCTCTCTTTCTTTGTCTTCTCTCTCTCTCTGTCTATCTCTCTCTCTCTGTCTATCTCTCTCTCTCTCTCTCTCTCTCTCTCTCTCTCTCTCTATATATATATATATATATATATATATATATATATATATATATATATATATATATTCTTTCCTTCTCCTCTCTTTCTCGCTTTATTTCTTTTTATCTCTATTTCTTTTTTCTTTTTCCTCTCTCTCTCTCTCTCTCTCTCTCTTTCTCTCTCTTCTCCCCCTCTCTATTTTTCTCTCTTTCTTTCTTTTCTCTGCCCTCTCTCTCTTTTTCTTCATCCCTTCTCTCTCTTCCTTTCTCTCTTCCTCTCTCTCTCTATATATATATTTATCTCTCTCTATTTATCTCTTTCTCTTTCCTTTCTTCTTTCTCTCTTTCCCCCTCTCTCCTTTTCCCCCTCTCTCCCCTCTTCATATTCCAATGCACATTTGTCTGTGTTTTATAAATGCAAACATTTTATCTTAATTTTTCTTTCTCTTTTTTTAATTCTCTAAAGATTTACTTTTTGGTTTATTCTTCAGCCTTAATAATTAATAACCAGTTTAATGTGTTTTCTCAAATTATTCAAACAATTATTAAACTAAATTCTAATTAATTAATTAATCTCCGTTGCTCATGATTTCAAGTCATGAGGCTTGTTATACATCATTATTAACGACAAAACAAACCAACAAAAACCAACAGAAAACCTAACAAAATGAAACCTTCATTTATGTGACTTTGCACTGAAGAGTTATTTAAAAAAACAAAAACAATCAAATTCACTTTATAGGCCAACAAGAGATTGTCTCACCCCAAAAACTCAATATGAATTCCATTATTTCAATCAAAGTAGGGGCCTATGAGGGGGGTAAGGATCATATAACAAATCATGGGTGGTTACTTGCAACCCCGCGGTCAAGTAATTAATGATAGGGGCGGATTTGATTTTGACAATCAGGATAAAAGGAGGGTGGCTTAGAGTTAAGTATTAACAGATGTCAAAGTGATATATATATATATATATATATATATTATATATATATATATTCATTATTTATTTAAGTCACCAATACAAAGTTTGTCTTACCAATGGTTTCAGATGTTTATCCGTCATCAGAGACATTCACTTTTTGAAAAAATTGGACAGTTTTTTAACTTGTGCCTCGTGTGAACGTGATCTGTTATTCGTTCTTGCTTTTGCTTTCTTCATTCACCAGCGTTCCTATTGTCGTCAGTGATTCTTGTGTTTTTATGATGATTTTTATATATGATATATATATCATCATCATCATCATGTCATGCAGGCAGCACGGATATCCATGAAAATCTCTCGCCAACCTTCCCTATCATTCATTGCCCCTGGGAGTTCTTCCTCGCTGCAGCCAGCATCTTTACATAGCTGGTCAATGTAGGTCCTGGCTGGCCAACACTAGCACATCCATGTGTTGGCTTCCACAGGAGAACATCGCTTATGAGTTCGTCCTTGCTTCTCCAGCAGTGTCCTGCATGTCTAGTCCGTCTCACTCGGATGATCTGTGAGATAGGGGGCAGGTGACCATACAGTTGCTCCCTTGTGCGGTGCTGTTTCCACGACTTCTTCAGTACTGCACGCAACATTCTTGTGCAGGTCCCATCTAGCTTACTCTCAAGGCGCCTTGTCAGGGTCCAGGTGGTGCAGCCATACAGCGGTACTGATATGACTACAGCCTAGAAGAAATGTCGCTTCAGCTTGTCAGTGAGATCAGATTTCCATGATATATATATATATGATATATATATATATATGTGTGTGTGTGTGTGTGTGTGTATAATGATAGATAAAATTTTAAAAATGCTCAAAAATAAATATATAAAAGTAGGTTTGGTTGTTCATTGATATTATTAGGGTAGACAAACAGTGACGGGGAGTCCTTATGGTGTAGTGATTAACGTGCTGGACTACAACATTGTAGTAAGTAAGTTGGTCCTTCTAGTATATGGTCTCTCCAAAGAAACTGTTACTGCCAGAATAATGCACTATAAAGACAGGAAACCAATAGTTCATTCACCCAATGGTGACAGATTTCTTTGAGACTGTAGCTGGAGTCCTACAAGGAGATACATTAGTACCTTTTCAGTAATTTTCACCTTTAGTTGTCGAAATTCCTAGTACATAAGGCAATTAGAGTAACCTCCCTTGACTTTAACTTTGAACTAAGCCGGTAGCTATTTGCGAAATAAACAAATCTTAGAAACTCTTTCGAAAACAATACAACTGCATGCTTTAACACAAAAATATTATAAAATGTGTTTTTAATAACAATTAAGTTCATTTCAGATAATTTTATGCTAGGAATTTAGCCAACTGACTTTCACATTTAAACAAGCTGGTAACCATTTTGAAAGTCTCTGTGTAAAATACACAAATCTTAGAAACTTTTTGAAAACAATACAACTACATGCTTTAATACAAAAATATCATAAAATGTGTTCTTAATAACAATTAAGTTCATTTCAGATAATGCGCATACACAATTTCATGCTAGGAATTTTAACAACTAAAGGTGAAAATTACCACCATTTCTAGGAAAAAGGTTCACTCTAGAAAAAGCAGGAAGCACTTAAAGTTTAGCAAATGGTGAAAAATCTTTGAAGAGACGTTTAAAATGCAAATTTTAGTTGCAACAATTTCTTTTTAATTTTCAAAGTTTCTCATTACTATAAATTCTCAGATTCAAATCAGTTGACATTCTTTTTAATTATTTTCTTTTAATCTTTTCATGAATAATATTATATATATATATATATATATATATATATATATATATATATACATATATATATATGTGTATTTGGGCAGCATTCTTTCATTTATGCATGTAGAATTAAACAAAAGGCACATTCCTGTTTAACAATTTTATTTTTGATCTTTTCTAATTTTCTGGCCAACGTTTTTAATGTTTGGGTGGAATTGGTGGATAAGTCCACCAAAGTTCAGTTCCTGGGTACTTTCGGCACTTTGAAGTGCCATCATCAGGGGTGATGTATTCCATTTTTATTTTTTATTTTTTTTATTTTTTTATTAAAAATTATATTAATGTATATTAATATTTAAAAAAAACCCAAAAAAACTGGAATACATCACCCCTGATGATGGCACTTCGAAGTGCCGAAAGTACTCGGGAACTGAACTTTAGTGGACTTATCCACCAATTCCACCCAAACATTAAAAAGTTGGCCAGAAAATTAGAAAAGATCAAAAATAAAATTTTTAAACAGGAGATGTGCCTTTTGTTTAATTCTACATGTATATATATATATATATATATATATATGTCATCATTAACAACACAAATTTTGAAAAATTCTTAATTAATCCAGCTAAAAAAGATTATATATATTCTTGTAAAACATCTTCAAGATGCATCAAAGGAGGACAATTGGTGATGTTACACCAGTATCCTTACAGATTTCAGGTTTTGCAACATTATATCTGTTCCACTGGTAGACCTGGCATGTTATTAAGCTGCCTTCTTTCCAGATTCGCTCTGTTGAATTTATGAAATAATTCTTTAATATTAGCTCAGGGATATGCAACAGCTGTGCAGAGACTTTCTCGGTATACAATAGGAGACCTGGAATTACTAAAAGTTAGTCATTGAATATGTACGCACTTTATTATGTTTTAGAGGGTGTCATCAGTGATGTCAAAGCTTGGTTCCTAGGGGAGTTTTGGGTCTTACAAGATCAGTTTCCCCTCACTAGCCAGACCCTATCAGAGAAGATCAAACTTTGATCTGCCCTCCTTGAATATATATATATAATATATATATATATATATATATATATATATATAAAATGAATAGTAATCCACAGACACGTATTTCGAGGTATCACCTATCATCAGTGTGGTTATACATTAACAGCTACCTCTGGCCGGGTTTGAGACCCGAAATGAACTTTCGTTCACCCCATTTCAATCTCAGCATTTTGTGTGTGAAAGTTATATTCAGGTGTATCTAAAGTATTTTCGTTTTTTAATTACCTGAGTGTTCATTAAGAACCTTTATGGAACACCTGTACCTTTTTTAAACTTAGATAATGCTATATGTATCTTTCAATGATCCTAGTTCTTCTGAGTTTACCTTCTTTCTTTCTTTCTTCTTTTTTCATTGTTTCTTTCTTTCTTTTTCTCTTTTTACTTTCTTTCCTTTTCTTTCTTTTTCCATCCCCCCTTTATTTTTTCTTTATTTTTCCCTTTTACTTTCTTTCTTTTCCCCTCCCCCTTTATTTATTTCTTTCTTTTTCCCTTTTTATTTTCTTTCTTTCTTTTTTCTTTTTTCCACCCAACTCGATTTTTTTCTTTCTTTTTACCTTGATTTCTTCTAAGAATTTTAGATGATGAGGAAGGCCAAAGAATGAATCTACCAAAACGTAGTATTAAAACCCAAAAAGATGAGGATATCAGTCCATATGGAATAATAATAATAATAATGACTTGTGTAATAATGATAATGACTCACCCCAGAATTTCATAAACTGTGTTAAAAGAAAGTGAATAAAATAATGAAAATTCTCCCCAAGAATTTTGAAAAATGGAGCTGAATGAAAATTTGGAGTGATTCAGTACAAAGGATTAAATGCAGAAAAATTGCAAGTCATTCAATGACGCCATCAAAATAAAAAACAAAAAAAACCCAAAATGAACACAATCCAAAAACGTAAAAAAGATATTGAAAAATACCAGAAAAATATTTGAAAATGATTTTTAATTTTTATTCAATGCTGGCTTTTTTTCTTTTGATGTGTAATAGTCAATTACCTCCCCTTGTTTAGGAACCCTCCAGCATTCACATGACCTTAAATCAGATTTTTATTTACTATTTTTGACCAATCAGATCCGTTCCTACAAATTAGGACAGGAAAGTTCTTCTTGAACCCAGCAACTGAGTAAATAGTGAAGCTTGCTGAACTAACCACGTGTAAATTGCACAATTTTATTTACTTTCTAAGTTCATACTAAACCTTTCTCTTTTTTTTCCCTTCTGGGTTTGACACACACACACACACACACACACACATATACACACACACATATATGTAATATGTTCAAATTACTCCTTTTTGATGTAAGCTTCTTAAATCAATCTATATGCATAAAATATACGCACTAAACTGCATATTAACACCTTCAATATAAGTATATATTCCGTTTGTTGGTTTTATGGTATGTAAAACCTTGTTGGGAATTTAATCCAAATCAGTCATTTTATCTCTCATCTTTGT
>CM042158.1:41278008-41280745 GCA_023376005.1 Doryteuthis pealeii | reverse complement strand
AAAAAGAGAGAGATAGGGATGTGCCAAAGACAGTGTTATGGGTATCCATGCTGTTAGTGCAACCTGATGTTTTGATGATGAACACTTGGATTTCGCAACTGCCCCACCTTGAAAAAATCCTGCCTGTTTTATTTCAGCTTCTTAAGTTCTCATGCAAATTCTGGCACATGAGAATCTCACAGTTTTGCACTGTGCAAATCACAGGTGATCTTATGTATGGGGTAGCAAAAAGGTTTAATGTTTTAAGTTAAAAAGGGTAGCTTCTTATTCTGGTGTGTGTTCTTAGGGGTTTGCTTTTAACCCCATCTTATTTGGTGGTCGTGCTGAAAAAGGAATTCAAGGGAAAAAAAAGGAAGAGACAAAACAAAAGGTGTTTTTATTTTTTTAGGCTTTATTCACACGGGTCATAGCCACCATGTGGCAAGGAAAAATCTCTCTCTGGCTAGTAGTAGTGACTAGACACAGTTAAAGCCTAAGTCAAAACGGCCAAGATTCTCTTGGGGGTCAGAGTCCTTTTTCCTACACATGCTCGGAGGTTTTTTCCAGTGTGAAGGCTCATGGGTGTCTGTTATTTTTTTTTTATTTTGAATTTTATTTTTATCCCCCACATGTCACTTTTGTCAGGAGGGGGGGGGGCTGACTGCATCCACTATAACTGAAGATAAATTGAATGAGTGAGAGAGAAAGTTTGATAATGAATAATGAATTTACAGAGAACTTCCCAAATAAACATTTGATTTTTCCATGTGATACAATTCGGTTGATTGTATCATCAGTGAATAACAGTAAAAATAACATTTGCAAAATTCACGGTTGGGAATTTTGCCAGAGATAATCAAAACAAATACTTACCATTTTTTTTCTTGATTCTTCAATATTCCCTTCTTTTTCTTCTTTCTATTTTTTTTCCTTTTTTCTTTTCTTCTTCTTCTGTGATTTTCTTCTTTTTTTTCTGCCTTCATTATTCTTCTTGTTTGTTTCTTCTTCTCTTCTTTCTTCTTCTTCTTCTTCTTCTTCTTCTTCTTCTTTTCTTTTCTTATCTTCTTCTTTCACCTTATCCCTTCTTCTTCTTCTTTCACCTTATCCCTTCTTCTTTCACCTTATCCCTTTTTGTTTCTTTTTTATTTTATTTTTATTTCTATAATTCATTATATTCTTCCTTCATTTCACATTCATTCTTCTTCTATTTGATTTTCCCTTTTTTATTCTGTCTGCTGTTCTCTTATTTCTTTTCTTTTTTTTTTATTTCTTTTCTCTTTTCTTTTTTACATTCTTCCATCTTTTCATCAATTTTTAATCTTTTTCCTTCTTCTTCTTCTTCTCAATTTATTCTTCCTCATTTTTTCCTATTTTTTTCCCTAATCTCCCCCCTCTCTCATCGTCTTGATCAGTTCAATTACAAATCAACTAACTAGGCAAATTATTGACTAATCAGTTATATATTGATATCAGGCGGAGAAATACGTCTGATTATATTATTCTTCATTTTTCGTGTGTATGTGTATGTGAAGGGTGGGGGAGAAATATTCTAGAGACACATTCAGAAATACATTCCTTTATACAAGATTTATTCCAATTCTGGTGCCAGGATGACTAGACTCATTGCAACACTTGGACCAAAGAGAATTCTGATTAAATAAAAAAAACTTTTTACCTCAAAACCAAGTTGTTAAATTCTTTGACTTGGTTTGGCTTGGTTTGTTTTACGGCATATCAACCTTGGTGGGTCATTTAATGCCAACAAAGTTTTGAAATAAATTTATTCTTAATGGATACTCGATCTTTTTTATTTATACATTTTAACCCATAGATGGGATCCTAACAGGTACTACCACTTCAGTCAGAGTGGACCTGGAAAGCAATGGTGATGAAGGGGTGCTCCATATTCCTCAAACCTTCAGAACTGGAACCACACCCGCAGATAGAGTTTAACATCATTCCCAGGACATGAAGACCTTCAGGCACCACTTTCTTGCACCCTATGATAAAAAGGGTTGGGTTTTGCTATAAGGGCAATAGAGTTGGGGCAATCATATAAGTGCTAGGGCTTGACATGACCAGCCATTTGATCAGACAGCCTGTCTAGCCTAAGTAAAAAAAAGTGGAATATTGCATGTCATGGAATGCTCAGCCACATGGGTTCCATCCTTAAGCATCACGGGTTGCCACCCATGGCCAACAGGTTGCCCCATTGGGGGAGCCTTTGCTATAAGCTTCACCTTACTGGATAGACCACTACTATATTATTCCACCAATGGTGCCACCTGTTGGCTGTGGGTGGTGACCCATGATACTTAAGGATGGAACCCTAGTAGCTGAGCAGTCCATGACATACAGCATTCCACTTTGGCTAGATGGGCGGTCGGAGAGGTACCCTCTAATCAATTGGCTGGTCATGTTAAGCCCTTACACCTATCTGATTTTTCCAACCATACTGCCTTTCTGGCAAACCCCTAACCCTTTTTATCAAATATGTGCTAGAAGGTGGTGTCTGAGGGTCTTAGTGTCCTGAAATGGTGAAATTTCAATTTGGAATTTTGGGGAATGTGGAGTACTCCTTCATCCCCATTACTCTCATGTCCACTCTGGTCTGGAGTAGTAGTACCTGTTAGGGTCTTATTTATGCTTTAAATAGAAAAAAATTGTTTAAAAAAAATGAGTATCAATCAAGAATGAATAAAAGAAAACGTCTTTGGTACAAAATAACCCAACAAGGGTTGACATGCCTTGAAATCCA
>CM042158.1:41250508-41273008 GCA_023376005.1 Doryteuthis pealeii | reverse complement strand
ATTAATAAAATTGTTTTACATCCTTAAGACTGTTGACCACAAACACATGATATAAACATGCAATTTTATTTATCTATACAACAAAATAGCGGTTTACAGTGTGAATGGAAAGGCTAATTTGCATATTGATCTTAAAAATTTAATTTTAATAAATATATGCTTAGTATTATTGATTTCTAATTGTTTAGTTTTATCTTAATGAATATGAAAAAAATCTCGGGCTTAAATCTTAAGAGAAATCGATTAACAAGAAGAAATAACTGTAATTTTATACTTTACTTCCTATTTTAACTAAATAGTTAAAATAGGAAAATTTACCAATGAAAGGCGGGAGTAACGGAAAATGATAGAAGAGTTAGTTTCAAAGTTATTCTATTTTTCAATCATACCCCCTCTGTTCCAAATCTTTTTATCTGCATACTTATTCAGTTTCATTATCCTTTCTAATTTAACATGATATTTTATTATATTAAAACTTAAATACGTGCACCCGGAGGGTGCATATATTTGCTAGTATATATAGTAAAGAATAGAGGGAAAAATGTGGACAAAGGAACAAAACTCAGACAAGTATATGTTGGAGATATATTTCGCCGTGCATTGAACTTGGCTTCATCAGTCATTTATTTGATCATTAATGCATCATACATGTGTTTTATAGAAGAGAAATTGGGCAGGAGAGGGGTGAATTTGGGGATGAAGTCAGGTGGATGGGATAGCGTTTGTGAGGATTTGATTGGTCAGAAGGAATCTTTGGTGGATGGGGAGGGTGATAGGATCAAAAGTGTGGAGTGAGTTGGAAGAGATATGATGAGAAAGGTGGTTAAACGAAAAAAGAGTAAAAAAAAGGCTACTGAATTATAACAAACTAGCAATGGCTACCCGGCTTCACCTGGGGTATTTTTTAAAGTTAGTCCTGCAGATCCATTATTACAGGATCGTGAGTTGAATCCTCGTGGGATGTCACATTTTAATCCCTATGTGAAAAATAGACCTTGCATTGATTCAGCTACTCTAAAATGAAATGTTAATGTCTACTATCTAAAATATTAAATGAAAAAAAAATCCATGCTGTTATCATTTAAATTTTATTTTTTAATTATCTTCATGAATGTAAATCAAATCACTATTATTTTTGCTCAAAAACCAAGCCCTGGTGATATTTAATGTGTATATATATTTACTTTGTTGTCAATTATTTTATTTTTGAATTTTCGCTGGACATACATATACACACAACTCAGTCAGAGGATTTAGAGTGTAGTACATACTGTTCTAGACGATAACTGTTAGGCTAAGCAAGCCTCCATGAATGAAAAGAAATATGATAAATGGGATAAAAGCAATCAAAAAGTAACAATAATAATAATAATCAAATTTCATATTTTGATTTTTCTAAAAAAAAACAAAAAAACATTAGGTTCTTCTCTTTCTCTCACTTTTTTCTCTCTCTTTATTTCTCTCTCTATTTATTTCTCACTTTCTATTTCTTTCTTTCTTTCTCTCTATTTATTTCTCTCTTTCTTTCTCTCTATTTATTCCTCTCTCTATTTATTTCTTACTTTCTATTTCTTTCTTTCTTTCTTTCTCTCTATTTCTTTCTCTTTCTCTCTATTTATTTCTCTCTTTTTCTTTCTTTCTCTCACCTCTTTCTCTCTATTTCTCTTATCTCTTTCTCTCTATTCATTTTTCTCTTTCTCTCACCGTTTATGGCTCTCTTTCTCTTTTCTTTTTTCTTCTTTTCTTTGCTTCTGTATTTCTCTCTTTATCTGTCTTTTTTCTCTCTCCTTTTTTCTTTCTTTCTTTCTTTGTATTATCTCTTTTTTCTCTCCCTATATATTTCTATTCTCCCCTCTCTCTCTTTACTCTCTCTTTCTTTTCTCTCTCTCTCTTTCTCTTTATTTTTTTTCTCTCTCTCTTTTCTTTGTCTTCTGTTTCTCTCTGTCTCTCTCTGTCTGTCTGTCTGTCTGTCTCTCTCTCTCTCTTCTCTCTCTCTCTATATATATATATATATATATATATATCTTTCTCCTCCTCTCTTTCTCGCTTTATTTCTTTTTATCTCTCTCTCTCTTTTCTTTTTCCTCTCTCTCTCTCTTTCTCTCTCTTCTCCCCCTCTCTATCTATTTTTCTCTCTTTCTTTCTTTTCTCTCTTTTCTCTGCCCTCTCTCTTTTTTTCTTCATCCCTTCTCTCTTCCTCTTTCTCTCTCTCTCTATTTCTCTCTCTCTCTATTTCTCTCTTTTTTCTTTCTTCTCTCTTTTTTTTCCTACTCTCTCTTTCTTTCCCTCCTCTCTCTCCCCTCTTCATATTCCAATGCTCATTTGTCTGTGTTTTATAAATGCAAACATTTTATCTTAATTTTTCTTTCTCTTTTTTTTAATTCTTTAAGGATTTACTTTTTGGTTTATTCTTCAGCCTTAATAATTAATAACCAGTTTAATGTGTTTTCTCAAATTATTCAAACAATTATTAAACTAAATTCTAATTAATTAATTAATCTCCGTTGCTCATGATTTCAAGTCATGAGGCTTGTTATACATCATTATTAACGACAAAACAAACCAATAAAAACCAACAGAAAACCTAACAAAATGAAACCTTCATTTATGTGACTTTGCACTGAAGAGTTATTTAAAAAAAAAACAAAACAAATCAAATTCACTTTATAGGCCAACAAGAGATTGTCTCACCCCAAAACTCAATATGAATTCCATTATTTCAATCAAAGTAGGGGCCTATGAGGGGGGTAAGGATCATATAACAAATCATGGGTGGTTACTTGCAACCCCGCGGTCAAGTAATTAATGATAGGGGCGGATTTGATTTTGGACATCAGGATAAAGGGAGGTGGCTTAGAGTTAAGTATTAACAGATGTCAAAGTATATATATATATATATATATATATATATATATATTTATTTTATTTAATTCACCAATACAAAGTTTGTCTTACCAATGGTTTCAGATGTTTATCCGTCATCAGAGACGTTGACTTTTTGAAAAATTGGACAGTTTTTTAACTTGTGCCTCGTGTGAACGTGATCTGTTATTCGTTCTTGCTTTTGCTTTCTTCATTCACCGGCGTTCCTATATGTCGTCAGTGATTCTTGTGTTTTCATGATGATTTTTATATATGATATATATATCATCATCATCATCATGTCATGCAGGCAGCACGGATATCCATGAAAATCTCTCGCCAACCTTCCCTATCATTCATTGCCCCTGGGAGTTCTTCCTCGCTGCAGCCAGCATTTTTACATAGCTGGTCAATGTAGGTCCTGGCTGGCCAACACTAGCACATCCATGTGTTGGCTTCCACAGGAGAACATCGCTTATGAGTTCGTCCTTGCTTCTCCAGCAGTGTCCTGCATGTCTAGTTCATCTCACTCGGATGATCTGTGAGATAGGGGGCAGGTGACCATACAGTTTCTCCCTTGTGCGGTGCTGTTTCCACGACTTGTTCAGTACTGCACGCAACATTCTTGTGCAGGTCCCATCTAGCTTACTCTCAAGGCGCCTTGTCAGGGTCCAGGTGGTGCAGCCATACAGCAGTACTGATATGACTACAGCCTGGAAGAAATGTCGCTTCAGCTTATCAGTGAGATCAGATTTCCATGATATATATATATGATATATATATATATATATATATATATATATGTGTGTGTGTGTGTGTGTGTGTGTAATGATAGATAAAATTTTTAAAATGCTCAAAAATGAATATATAAAAGTAGGTTTGGTTGTTCATTGATATTGTTAATTATTAGGGTAGACAAACAGTGATGGGGGAGTCCTTATGGTGTAGTGATTAACGTGCTGGACTGCAACATTGTAGTAAGTAAGTAGGTCCCTCTAGCATATGGTCTCTCCAAAGAAATTGTTACTGCCATAATAATGCACTATAAAGACAGGAAACCAATAGTTCATTCACCCAATGGTGACAGATTTCTTTGAGATTGTAGCTGGAGTCCTACAAGGAGATACATTAGTACCAGTTCAGTAATTTTCACCTTTAGTTGTCGAAATTCCTAGTAAATAAGGCAATTAGAGTAACCTCCCTTGACTTTCACTTTGAACTAAGCCGGTAGCTATTTGCGAAATAAACAAATCTTAGAAACTTTTTTGAAAACAATACGACTGCATGCTTTAACACAAAAATATCATAAAATGTGTTTTTAATAACAATTAAGTTCATTTCAGATAATTTTATGCTAGGAATTTAGCCAACTGACTTTCACATTTAAACAAGCTGGTAACCATTTTGAAAGTCTCTGTGCGAAATACACAAATCTTAGAAAGTTTTCGAAAACAATGCAACAGCATGCTTTAACACAAAATATCATAAAATGTGTTCTTAATAACAATTAAGTTCATTTCAGATAATGCGCACGCACAATTTTATGCTTGGAATTTTAACAACTAAAGGTGAAAATTACCACCATTTCTAGGAAAAAGTTTAGCAAATGGCTAAAAATCTTTGAAGACGTTTAAAATGCAAATTTTTGTTGCCAAAATTTCTTTTTAATTTTCAAAGTTTCTCATTACTATGAATTCTCAGATTCAAATCAGTTGACATTCTTTTTAATTCTTTTCTTTTAATCTTTTCATGAATATATATATATATATTATAATATATTAATGATTTGAAGGCAATTACAATGCATATAAAAAATAAAAACAAAAAGTTGTTATTTTTGTCTTATCGATTTCAAAGTAGAAACTTCATCTTCAGAAGTGTATATCAGAAATGTTATCATATTTCTGATATACACCTCTGAAGATGAAGTTTCTACTTTGAAATCGATAAGACAAAAATAACATCTTTTTGTTTTTATTTTTTATATGCATTGTAATTGCCTTCAAATCATTAATATATTATAACATACTTAACAATGCTTTATATTTTTTATATGCATTGTAATTGCCTTCAAATCATTAATATATTATAACATACTTAACAATGCTTCAAGCAAATTACCAATTACTTATATATATATATATATATATATATATATAGATATGGATGTCATCCTTAACAACACAAATTTAAAAAAATTCTGAATTAATCCAGCTAAAAATATATATATATATATATATATATATATATATATATATATATATATATATATATATATATTCTTGTAAAACATCTTCGAGATGCATCAAAGGAGGACAAGTGGTGATGTCACACCAGTATCCTTACAGATTTCAGGTTTTGCAACATTATATCTGTTCCACCGGTAGACCTGGCACGTTATTAAGCCGCCTTCTTTCCAGATTTGCTCTGTGCAATTTACGAATAGATCATTAATTCTTTAATATTAGCTCAGGGATACGCAACTGCTGTGCAGAGACTTGCTCGGTAGTTGTATATAATAGGAGACCTGGAATTACCTAACTAAAAGTTAGTCATTGAATATGTACAGACTTTATTACGTTTTGGCATCGTCAGTGATGTCAATTCTTGGTTCCTAGGGGAGTTTTGGGTCTTACAACATCAGTCTCCCCTCACTAGTCGGACCCTATCAGAGAAGATTAAACTCTGATCTGCCCTCCTTGAATATATATATATATATATATATATATATATATATATATATAATAAGTAATCCACTGACACGTGTTTCGGGGTATCACCTCTCATCAGTGTGGTTATACATTAACAGCTACCCCTGGCCGGGTTTGAGACCCGAAATGAACTTTCGTTTGCCAAGCGGCAAGCCAGAGGCAGCTGTCAAATATAGGAGAATATTTAATTGCTACATTTCTAAGTGGAAATAAATTCACTAGAGTCCTCAAACATTTGTAAACAAAGCCAGGGTTAGCTACATGCCAGAGCGGTAAACTTTTCAATTAAATCCCTATTTAGAGAATTCTACCAAAGTGGGAGTGTATATATAATAAATAAGTAATCCACAGACACGTGTTTCGAGGTATTACCTCTCATCAGTGTGGTTATACATTAACAGCTACCTCAGGCCGGTTTGAGACCCGAAATGAACTTTCGTTCGCCCCATTTCAATCTCAGCATTTTGTGTGTGAAAGTTATATTCAGGTGTATCAAAAGTATTTTCGTTTTTTAATTACCTGAGTGTTCATTAAGAATCTTTATGGAACACCTGTACCTTTTTTTGAAACTTAGACAATGCTATATGTATCTTTCAATGATCCTAGTTCTTCTGAGTTTACCTTGTTTCTTTCTTTCTTCTTTTTTCATTGTTTCTTTTTTTCTTTTTCTCTTTTTACTTTCTTTCCTTTTCTTTCTTTTTCCATCCCCCCTTTATTTTTTCTTTATTTTTCCCTTTTACTTTCTTTCTTTTCCCTCCCCCTTTATTTATTTCTTTCTTTTTCCCTTTTTATTTTCTTTCTTTCCTTTTTCTTTTTTCCACCCACCCCGATTTTTTTCTTTCTTTTTACCTTGATTTCTTCTAAGAATTTTAGATGATGAGGAAGGCCAAAGAATGAATCTACCAAAACGTAGTATTAAAACCCAAAAAGATGAGGATATCAGTCCATATGGAATAATAATAATAATAATGACTTGTGTAATAATGATAATGACTCACCCCAGAATTTCATAAACTGTGTAAAAAGAAAGTGAATAAAATAATGAAAATTCTCCCAAGAATTTTGAAAAATGGAGCTGAATGAAAATTTGGAGTGATTCAGTACAAAGGATTAAATGCAGAAAATTGCAAGTCATTCAATGACGCCATCAAAATAAAAAAAAAAAAAAAAAACCCCAAAATGAACACAATCCAAAAACGTAAAAAAGATATTGAAAAATACCAGAAAAATATTTGAAAATGATTTTTAATTTTTATTCAATGCTGGCTTTTTTTCTTTTGATGTGTAATAGTCAATTACCTCCCCTTGTTTTAGGAACCCTCCAGCATTCACATGACCTTAAATCAGATTTTTATTTACTATTTTTTGACCAATCAGATCCGTTCCTACAAATTAGGACAGGAAGTTCTTCTTGAACCCAGCAAACTGAGTAAATAGTGAAGCTTGCTGAACTAACCACGTGTAAATTGCACAATTTTATTTACTTTCTAAGTTCATACTAACCTTTCTCTCTTTTTTTCCTTCCTGGGTTTGGGGGGGACACACACACACATATACACACACACACATATGTAATATGTTGAAATTTACTCCTTTTTGATGTAAGCTCTTAAATCAATCTATATGTATAAATATACGCACTAAACTGCATATTAACACCTTCAATGATAAGTATATATTCCGTTGGTTAGTTTTATGGTATGTAAAACCTTGTTGGGTTATTTAATCCCAGAGTCAGTCGGATATTGACAGTGTAAATGAAAAACATGTCCTTTCTTAATCGAGATCAAAAAGGGGTGCCTAAAGGTAATATGGTCCTAACTAAGTAACTATTTTATTTAATTTCTAAGTTCATTCTAACCTTTCCCTCTTTTTTTCCTTCCTGAGTTTGTGACACACACACACACACACACACACATATATACACAGATGTAATACTTTGAAATTATTTTTACTCTATTTTTTCAGTTTTCCTTCTCTTAGATCAGGTGCCATACTAAAGTTAAAAAGCCTTAATATCTACCCATTAGTTGGAGGGAGAATAGTTGGATGCATACCTTTCCCTAGAGTAGGGGTTCCCAACCTTTTACCACCTTCAACCACTTTGAAACCAGAATTTTTTGTGGCCCACGAAATTATTATAATAGAAAAAATATTTCCATTTTACATAAGATATTTATTCAATCAAGATACAACCAAATAGAATTATAATATTTCCTTGGCCCACCTGAAATTGCTGTGGCTTATTTTGGCCATGTGGCCATAGGTTGGGAACCACTGCCCTTGAGTATTAACACTATGTGTAATGCAAACAGCCTCGTCCAGAATTAGGCTCATGTTTCTGTGTCTATTTCCTATGATGATAACAAGGATATGCAGTCTACACTACTATCTACCCATAGCTTGAGGGAGAATAATTGGATGCATACTTTTCCCCCGAGTATTAACACTATGTGTAATGCAAACAGCCTCGTCCAGAATTTGAACGCATGTCGCTGTGTCCATTTCTCATGATGATTATAGTTTTATACCACGGATGCCGAGAAAAGTAGCCAAACAATATCTCTGGACTTGCACGTGTTTTTGATTAACTCTTTCTGAACCAGTGCGTCAGGAAGAGAGATTTGTTTTCATATACACAGGGACATTAAATCCTAAGTGTAATAGCTGAATGCATTGTTGGTGACCTTGAACTTCAACCTTTAAATCTCCCCTCCTCTCCACCTACCCCTCTTTATGACTAATACTTTAAAGGAACAAAAAAAAAAAAAAAAAAAAAAAAAGAAGCACTGCCCTAGCTTATTTTCAGTCTTAGAACTCTTATAGAAAATAGCATTAAACAACTCATTACCGATTCCTGTGGTTCCTGTATTTTTTTTTATCAGCTTGCACTCTTGGCCAGTGGAAACGTTATATCCCTCGGCTCCTAATAATTTCAAGATAATTCACATTATAGCCAAATTCCTGGCGGTTATAAAGGAAATGATTTACCGAATTGTGTATTGAGAGACCTTTTGCGGAGCTCGAATGTTTGACTTTTATGAATTCAACTCGAAGCCGTCAAATTTTCTTTTATGTTTTAGGATGAGACTTGGGAACAATTAAGCAGTCCGATTCCATTCTGGCTGACCGGTGGGCAGGATATTTATTTGCTGGTAATTTTCAGATGAAGGGACTATTACATCATACTATTAGTCGATTTATTCAGCACTTTGTTTGTTCGGTATCTAATGCATTTAGAACTGTTAAACTCTCCATGTTCCTCGCTGTGCACTAAAAAGCTTAACACATTGCAACCTCCATTATTGTATTTACTCAAGTACATTATATATATATATATATATTATATATATAATATATATATATATATATATATATATTAGGGGCCGGGTTAGCTCAGTCGGGAGAGCGTTCGGCTAGAAACCACAAGGTTCCTAGTTCGATGCCGGTCCCTGCCAACTCAGGGTATGAGTAGCACAGGGATCTGTGCGGTAAAGTAAGGAGCTGATGGTAGGTGTGGCGCTCCACCTCAGATGCTAAAACAATCTCCTTGGTCTAGCGCTATTGAAAAGGGGATAGACTCCCTCGCTGACTGGCTGATACCGAGTGTAGGCCGCCCCGCCGACTTTACTTACTTATATATATATATATATATATATAAGTTAAAAGAAAGGAAATGAATCCGACGGTATGAGTATATATAAAAAGATAAGAAAACACCACAAAATGCTGTTAAAGTGAAAACATTTTATAACATAGCTGATATTGAACAATATTTCGATTTTATGAAAATTATCATCAGAGCTTGTTTATACTCCGTGTTGTTAAGAGCGGAGACAAAAGTCATATGAGTTCAAAACAAAAACCTTGATGTTGCAAAAAAGGAAAATCAGCATCAAGGTTTTTGTTTTGAACTCATATGACTTTTGTCTCCGCTCTTAACAACACGGAGTATAAACAAGCTCTGATGATGATTTTCATAAAATCGAAATATTGTTCAATATCAGCTATGTTATAAAATGTTTTCACTTTAACAGCATTTTGTGGTGTTTTTATATCTGTTTATATATACTCATACCGTTGGATTCATTTCCTTTCTTTGAACTTATATATAGTGTGTGTGGGTATACACATCTGTAAATATTATGGATAGGTATGTGCTTATATATGTATGTATATATATACACTACGTTTCAAATTATTAACGAGGTAACATTTTTTCATTTTTTACAAAAAATACCGATTGTAATTTAACGAAATTTTCACAGTATAATGAAAATAGGTGTATGCGCAGGCTGTATAAAAACTGTATTGTTCTGCGCAACAGGAAACAAACAGTGGCCATTTGCAATATCAACACAATATAGAAGTGTCCCAGATATTAAACAAGTGTCATTATACTCGTGCAATTATGGGTCGCAAATGTGACTTGACCCCTTCTGAGAAAGATATCATAACATCTGAACTTTTCAAAGGCAAGTCTACATTAGAAATATCCAAAATAATAGGAAGATATCACCAAACTGTGAAAAGATTTGTTGTAGCTCCTATGAAGGTACGTAAGAGGGCCGATAAGGGTCACTCGAGGGTTGTTTCCCGACATTCTTTGTCACGAATAAAACGTGAAGCTGTCAATAACCCAGGCCTGACGAGTGGATCACTTTTCAGAAGCATTGGAGAAGCAACAGTGCCCAGAAGTACTAACTGTCGTATTTTGAAAAAGGTCGGGGCATCAGTGAGACCAGTGACAAAGCCTCGATTGACAAAAATACACATACAAATACGTTTGAAATGGGCAAAGAAGAACATGAAAGTCGATTTCTCAAAAGTACTGTTCATAGATAAAACTCGTGCAACGTTTGATGGCCCTGAAGGTTGGGTCGTAAATGGACGAGCTCCTCATCACTGCTTTAGACGCCAACAAGGAGGGGGAGGTATTATGATTTCGGCTGGTATTATTGGGGGTATCATGGTTGGCCCTTGGAGAGTGCCTGAAGGTACGAAAATAACCGCAGATGCTTATATAGCCTTGCTCAAAGAGCACCTAGAATCTTGGCTAAAAAGGCGGAGAATCACCTTCAGGAGAACCATCATATTTTTGCAAGATAATGCTCCTTTGCATTAAGCACATAAAACTACCGAGTACCTGCAAAAATTAGGCTTCTGTGGACCTCGGAAGATGAACTAGCCAGCCAATTCTCCAGACTTAAACCCAATTGAAAACTTGTGGAGCATTCTGAAGCGACGTGTTTATGAGAATGGACGCCAATTTAGAAGTAAAGGTGACTTGTGACAGGAAATAGTCAATGTATCACGTGAAATGACATCAGAGGAGATCCAGAAATTGACATGTTCGAGGGCCCAGCGCCTTTTCCAAGTCATTTTTTAAAAAAGGATCACATATCTCATATTAACTAACTTCACTATCATTTTTTAATACTTTTTTTATTTTTATTTCGATTTAATTTCATCTTAGTTATAGTATGTATCCATAGAATCTATAAATGAAACAATAAAAGTATGATTTTCTTTTTTACAGGGTTTTTTATTACACCTCGCTAATAAATTGACCCATGAATAATTTCAGTAAATTAGGTAAATGACCATAACATCTGTTTCCTTTGGTAGAACCTTACAATTTTTACGGAGTAGGTGTATATACAAGCTGTTATTATTCTCTGATAATTTCGTTAAATTCCAATCAGTAGTTTGTGGATAGGAGAGGAAAGTGTCACTTCTTTCATAATTTGAAACGCAGTGTATGTGTGTGTGTGTATATTCATATACAAATACACACACATTCATGTATATTATGCATATATTTTTTATTGTTATTTACTCAGATGTATTATATATATGTAGGTGTGTGTGTATATATATATACAGATATGTAAATATTATGGATAGGTATGTGCGTGTGTGTGTATATATTATATATATATATATATATATATAATATAATATATATATATATTATATATATAAATCTTATTCACTTCGCGAAGAGCTTAACGGCCGGGTTTGTTTACTAAATAAACGTCTACTTGCCTGCCTATGGCAGGGGCGTGTAATAGTTTCCTTGACAAGGTTAATTTCGCAGGGATGTTCGCTATGTACGGCGGCCGAACGGATATGGTCTCTGACTATGCCTGTGAAGTCCCGGTTTCGATTCCTGTCGAGGGGAGTCGTTAGTATACATCGCTGAGACTTAATAAAGTCGAAACAGTCTGTACGGTGTTCTGCATGGCGAGCCATCCTTTGCGTGATTTACTTGTCAAGTTTATTTTCTATAATTATCGAATTCTATACGATACATGCATTTATAATTGCCTTCAAGCACAAAATATAAATAATAATTTATTCAACATTGCTTCTAAAAACAAACATCCAAAATCTATTCACTTCGCCGAAGAGCTTAACGGCCGGGTTTGTTTACTAAATAAACGTCTACTTGCCTGCTATGGCAGGGGCGTGTAATAGTTTCCTTGACAAGGTTAATTTCGCAGGGATTGTTCGCTATTGTACCGGCGCCGAACGGATATGGTCTCTGACTATGCCTGTGAAGTCCCGTTTCGATTCCTGTCGGGAGGGAGTCGTTAGTATACATCGCTGAGAGACTTAATAAAGTCGAAACAGTCTGTACGGTGTTCTGCATGGCGAAGCCATCCTTTGCGGGATTTACTTGTCAAGTTTATTTTCTATAATTATCGAATTTATACGATACATGCATTTATAATTGCCTCAAGCAAAAATATAAATAATAATATATATATATTATATATATATATATGTGTGTGTGTGTGTGTGTGTGTGTTCATATTCAAATACACACATAATAATTAATTTTTAAAGTGTTACATAATTTATGAGCAGCTTATAAATTATGAACATACCTGTAGTTAGAATATTTTGAATAGGGTCCGTTTGATTTTAAATAACGGGGTCCTGTGGAAAGTTAACCGACAGACATTAGCGGTAAGTAACTTTTTTACTTGACCCCTTAAAGATACACCATTACATACGTGTGGGAATTAGTTTAGATGCGACACAGATTTCAGAGCGGGTGGACCTCTAGGTCGCTACTCTGATGTCATTTCTCATCGCAGCAGATGATCACAAGCTGGGTTTCTGGAAATAAAGCTTGATCAAAGAATCAAAATAGGCTTGTTTGCCTAATTATCAATAATCAAATCAAATAATTAAAACAAGAAGAAACCAGCACAAGAAATCAACAAAGATGATCAACCCGTAATAAGGAACGGCGGACCTGAACTTTCAGAACCCCCGCATCTAAAATTTTTGTTTTTAATCTTTTTTTTTTTTTTCAACGGATTATTATTGATTGCACACCAATCTATCCGATTGTATAAAAATTTTTTTTAAAGTTCTTTATTTTTCGAGTTTTTAGGGGTGCTCATTCCCCCCTATAAGTTTATCGTAAACTGATCCCCCATATCGGAACCGCTGAAAAAAAAATTTCTTTGTAATTTCTTTTCTTTTTCTTCAATGGATTATTATCGTTTACACACCAATATATCAGATTGTAAAAAAAAAAAAATTCTAAAAAGTTCTTTATTTTTCGAGTTTTCAGGAGTGCTCATTTCCCTGTATAAGTTTATAGTAAATCGATCCCCCATATCGGAACCGCCCGATAATAAATAATTTGGGTTCTGTTTTTTCTGGGCCACCCTAACTTTGACACCTTTGCGCTAGTTTCCTTTCGAGCGGTTCCGATAAGAGTTATCGGTTTACGATAAACTTATACCAGGAACTGAGTACCCCTGAAAACTCGAAAAATAAATAACTTTTCAAATTTTTTTTTCACAGTCTGATAGATTGGTGTGCAATCGATAATAATCCATTGAAAGAAGAAAAAAAAAATTAAAAACAAAAATTTTAGATGGGGGGGGGGTTCTGAAAGTTCAGGTCCGCCCAAGAAACCCTCCAGAGCAACAAGAGATGAACATGGCGTCTGACAAGCAAGAACCAGTAGAAGTAGTAGTTAAAAAGATCATCATTTATCAGCTACTCTGTCTGTCTGTCTGTCTGTCTGTCTCTCTATTATATACTTGACGTATTATGTGGGTATATATGAGTATACAATGGAAGCGCGTGGTGTAATGGTTAAAGTCATGGGAAATAGACTTGTCACCCCGAGTTCAAATCCTGGACATGGTAATTGCATTTCACTTAGCACTAATACCCTTGGGAAAGGTATGAATCCTACTCTCCCTCCAGCTATGGGTAAATAACATGGCAGACTGGGCTCTTTAACATCGGTTAGGCAACTGGTCTCGGAGAAGGAAAACTCTGAATTCAAACCTGTTAAACCTGTTAAACTCTGCTTAAGAAATTGACCCTGTGTCACATCCTGCTTGTGCGGAGTGGTTGGTAAATAAATATATGAGTATGCAATAAAAGAATGTCCACTTAGCATTCATCACAGTTATTCCAGTGAGGTTTTCATTGGTTGAAGCACCTCATAAACAGTTCTTTAATGTAAGAAATATTATGACATATTAACCACCCAGTAAATTATTTCTTATACAATATCTTTGGTGAGTACAGAGAATGCTGCACTAGCACAATCTTGTGTTGGCTGGGTATTTATGGTATGTAAAACCTTGTTGGGTTATTTTATGCCAAAGACGTTTTGTTTTATTCATTATTGATGGATACTCAACATATTTTTTAAACTCATTTTTTTTAAACATATTTTTATAGATTATTTAGATTTTTTGGATTATTTTCCTCATCTTTATTGTTTTTTCTTTTTCTTTTTTTTTTTTTTTCAGGCCGGATTAACATAAGGTCTTCTTACAAGTAGATTTTTATCGGGTATGCAGCAAAGATTTAAATCGCTATTCAGTATTCTGATCTGCAAGACTAGCATATTAACCATTACACCACGTTTTTCTTTTTTTTTTTTCCTCCTCTACCTAGGTGACACCGGGTAGTCACTTCTAGTATATATATATATATATATATATATATATATATATATATATATATATGAGAGATTCAATTATCACACTTAAGCTGTGGGTAATAACTATGTGCTGTATTCATATTTCTTTTTACAACAAATATCAAAAAAGAATATAACTTAAATACACAGTTAACTCGATTCAGAAGAAATGACATTCAATACTATTGTAACGTCACCACTTTAAAAAAAGATATGAAATATTGGCTTTAGTTAAAATGCCAAGTTGTTCCACACAACTGTGCTAAATAGTTTGCAAAATATTTCACCGAGTACACATTTGTAAAGCAAGAAGTTATCTACTAAGCCTAGCGTAGTGTGAACCACAAGGCCGGGAGTATGCGGGGACACCCAGTGAGATCATAATCACTTGCTAATTCTGCTTGCTATCACTTACTCCAGTGGTCCCAACCTATGGCCATGTGGCCAAAATAGGCCACAGCAAATTTCAGGCGGGCCAAGGAAATATTATAATTCTATATGATTTCAGAACATACTTTTTATATACAAATCCAATCATATTTGTGTGAAATTTATATTTCTAGAATATATTGGTCGATGTGCCTCCAGGTCTTCTTCAGCTGTTTTCAATTGAACTCAGGAAACCTTTTGTCAAACTTGGGAGCCTTCATTTTGTAATCGGAAACCTTTCAAGGAACTTTGAACTGAACACTTTATTCAATCCACCAGGGTAGATCGTTCTCATACCATTAACCATGACTGGTACAAGTGTTAAGCTATGTTAAGTATTCTATGTTATTATCGCCCATGGCCAGGATTGAACCTGCAACCTACAGATGTTTGTCACTTAGAACTGTATTAACTCAACCCCTATATTCATTGCACCATGTATCCAACTGGACATTTTTAAAACTCATCTTTTTAATATATTAACCCATAGATCGGATGCTAACAGGTACAACCACTCTGAATTCTATGTTGAAAAGTTGAATAAATATATATGACTAAAATGTTGAAAAAATAATAACCGACTGAACAGACAGGATTATCGTCTGCAGGAAAAAAAAAAATTGTTTACATTTTTCAAGCATTTTTCTTTCTTTCTTTTTTTTTTTTTTTTTTTTTTTTTGTTTAGTGGGGGGGTGTTGGAGAAATACTTTTTTTTTTTTAACTTAATTCAGAATAAACATTGAGGAGTCTAATCCTCAGACATAAAACACAAATACAAAACTTTTGAAAGTTAAGATCAGTGCAGTAAAGCATCTGGGAGCTGACTGTAGGTTTGGTGATCCACCTCAGCAAAAACAATCTCCCTGGTCTAGCACTAGACTCCCTTGCTGTTAGTCTGATACCGACAATAGGTCATTCCACTGACATTACTACTACTATGCAAATTTTAGTGCTAAAATTTAAAACCTGAACAAAGCCAAAGATCTGTAATATGAAAATTAAAGAGACTAGAATTTATAATTTAAAAAAAAAATGTGTCAGTTGCTGTTTTGGTTATAATAGACACAAGATGATTCTTTTTAAAAAACACAGAAATTTGTTAGTATTATTTATTTTATTCTGACTATTGTCCTCATCTTTATTTAAGATGAGGATAATAGTCTGAATAATCCAAATAATTTATGTATCAATGTATCAAGCCTAATCTCAAAAATTCTGAGAAATAGTATATAATCAGTATGGACCCAATATAATATTATTTGGATTATTCGAACTATTCTTTAATAAAGATGAGGACAAGAGTCTGAATAGTCCAAATAATACTAATTATCAAGCCTCATCTCAAAAATTCAGAGAAATAGTATATTATCAGAATGGACCCAATATAATATTATTCGGACTATTCGGACTATTATTTAATAAAGATGAGTCTGAATTATTAAGCCTAATCTCAAAAATTCAGAGAAATAATATATAATCGGTATAGACCCGATATAATCCATCGATGGAAAATCCTAGAGAAACTAAATCAAAACTGGCACAATAAAGATGAGGACAATAGTCCGAATAATCCAAATAATACTAATTATCACACCTCATTTCAAAAATTAAGGGAAATAACGGAAATTTGTCTTTAAATAATTAGCAATGACTGATCTATACAACACTGCCCTGTTGACTGGGGCTGTAGAATACACCAACTGCACCTCTGCAAAGGAGTAAAATCTCCCCCAATGAGGCCACCTGTTGGCTGTGGGTGACTTAAGGATGGAACCCTGGTGGCTTAGCGGTCCATGATATGCAACACTCCACTTTGATCTTTACATAGGCTAGATGGGTGGTCACAGAGGGCCCCTTCTGATCAATCGGCTGGTTACATCAAGCCCTAGCACCTATATGATTGTCCCATCCCTGTTACCATTATGGCAAACTTCCAATTCTTTTCATCATGTATGTACTAGAAGAGGGTGGCTGAAGGTCTTATTGTCTTAGGTATGATGCTAAACTAAGTTCCAATTTTGAAATGTGGAGTACACTTCATCACCATTACTCCCAGGTTCACTCTGACCTGGAGTGGTAGTACCTGTTATATATATATATAGTTTACTGTATTTATAAGTAAAGCAACAGCACTGGGTTAATACCAGTTTCTCACTTTAAAACCAAGTCTTCATTACCATAACTTGTGTTTGTGTAAATTAATAATGTAGTCAATAGATTAATAATAAGGGCAAAGTATTCAGATTATTTATTATTCAACCTTTTTATTATTATATTATTTTATTATTATATTATTTTATTATTATATTATTTTATTATTATATTATTATTTGGAACTCTAAATAATGTGAGGATAACAAACAAATCCTTCATAATATTGATATAAGCCTCATCACAATATCTTAACTAATATTTTGGAATCTTAAAAAAAAATCTCTTTCTTCTCTTCTCTTCTCTCTTCTCTTTCTTCTCTTCTCTCTTCTCTTCTCCCTTCTCTTTCTTCTCTTCTCTCCTCTCTTCTCTCTTCTCCTCTCTTCTCTTCTCCTCTTTCTTCTCTCTTCACTTTCTTCTCTCTTCTCCTTCTTCTCTCTTCTCTTCTCATAGTGGCAAAGTGTTCAGATTATTTGGGATTTTTGAGCACAATTTTGAACTCTAAATATTGTGAGTATGGACAATAGATTGGGAGAAAGAAGAAAAAAAAGGTGGGTAGGTTGCTGTCTTTAGATAACTTGGTTTAGGCATAGAGATAATTGGTGGGCAAATGGTTTGTTTTGTTTGAAAAATAACATTCACTTTGACTAATTTCATAAGCAAGAAAAATAACCCATCCCATCATTGGAGGTTAAACAATCCCTCATAATATTGACATAAGACTCACCACAATTTCTACCAAGAGAGCATATTTGACACGTGAATAGTCTGTATGGTTTAATTTATCTTTAATATATACAGTACTAGAAGTGGCTACCCAGCATTGTCAGGGTAGAGGGAGGGGACTCTGGTGTATTGATATGTTTACTTTTGAGATTACAAATGATGGATATTTTTAAGTAGAATTTCAATGCTATTTCTATGTATATTTTAATTTTTAGATATCTTTGATTATAAATAAAATCTTCACAATTTATGCACAAAAAGCAAGAATTGATGATATCTAATATGTATATATATTTACTTTTAATTAATTTTTATTTTCATAGTTTCATCTGGACATACATACATACATGCATACATGATGGCAGCAAACTCGTATTCAAGTATTGCCATTGCTTGATTATATGACAAAAAAAAAAAAGCCCAACAGTTCAAACAATAATGGTGAACTTACTTTTCTTGATAAAATTCATTTCTCTTTCTTTGCTGTTTTAGGCTACAGCCAGCCTTAGTACATATAAAGGACAAGACATGTATTGCATATCAAGCAATGCCTGTGCCTGAAGCTTTTTTTAAGTGAGGAAAAGCTTTGCATACATACATACATACATACATACACACCGACTGCCTTTTAGATAGATTGAAATTGATTTATTAATCTTTTTAAATATGAGCATTTGATATTATCATTTTATTATATAAGTTGCTCAGCTGTGTAAAGATCTTTATTCAAATTTTAAATTTCATAAAATTCAAATCTTTGGTTTTGATACTTTTTCATCACTCTCATATCAGCTGAAATATCGGCTCTAACTGTAAGCTTATATTCATCTTCGTAATTCTGAAGAATTACAGAGAATGGTGTCTGGCAGAACCAGAGAGAGTTACTTCAAAAGACACACATTTCCAAGAAAACTAGATTGATATCAATTAAAAAAAAAGGAACCAAATGAGTGAAACGAACACAGATGTCAGTTCAAAGCAGATAAAAAAAAATCCAAGACTAAATTGCAATATAGAATGGTGAAAAAAAAAAAGACTATCCCCCCCCCCACCCCCGCCAAAAAAAAAAAAGAAGAAAATTACCTTCTCTTATAGCAGAACAGACCTTCAGAAAAAAAAAAAAAGAGAGAGAGCGAAAAAGAAAATGATTTAGAAATAAAATGACATTCACGTCTTTTCTGATTTTGAGTTAGCGTATCAGTCCCCAAGATTATTTTTTTTTTACACCCTTATTTGAAATCTGTTTTCTTTCTTCAAAGTGTGTGTTGTTCATGAGGCTCACCTGCCCTTATGTAAGAGAAGCTTTGTGACTTTGAACTGTGTACATCACCTATGATGCGTTTTCATTTGAAAGTGTTTATATTGCTGCACAGCAGACGCACCAGATGGAACGCAAAATATGGGAACTGAAGAATAGTTTTCCTCTCTTGTTGTAACGGTATCTCATGGCATAATGGTTATAAGTTAGATTATGAATTCAGGGGCTTAAATCTTAGGATTTTTCCAATTTTATGTGGGAGCCAAGGCCTTCCTTACTTGTGGCTGACTAACTCTAAACTCAAAACGTTTCCCAAAGTTTTGTAACAGGAAATTAAAGGTTACGCTAAGGTTACTTTATGTTAACCACTCTAACGGCTCAGATTTGAATTCAACGACACCTGAACTAAAATCTGCTTCTACACTAACCGTATAAAAACCGACGGTACTCCCATCAATATATAACAGATACAACTACCATTGCTTTTCAGTTGCACCACACAGGTGAGAGTTTAAAATGTGGGAGGTATTTCTGCTGTATCATGTATGTGTGGGTGTTTATGTATGTATATATATATATATATATATATATATAAGCTATGGGTTAAATAGTAGGGCAGACTGGGTCCTTCAGCCTTGGGTAGGTAACCAGTCTAGGAGAGGGATAACTCTGAATTCAAAATTCCTGAGGTCGGTCGTTGATTGGGTTTGTGGCAACCCTTGATGCACCAATTCTTTCCTATCGACTGTGCCAAAAAGTGTGGATGGTCCAACACAAGCCTTCACCACTATAAACAAATCACTGTGTGGGTGTTCATTGTGTGTGTGAACCCTCATGCATCAAAAATCGACGAGAGAGTCCATAATATATATAGTAGATGGTACGACCTGGTATAATAGTTACCATATATATATATATTTCTGATGAAGGTTGCCGTCTGAAAATTTAAAAAATAATTTTTAACTTTTCTTTCACTATAACATACAGTTATAATTTATAACTACTAACCAGATTTTAAAGTTGCATCAAACATTTCAGTTATATTATATATATATATTTATATATGTATGTATGTATATATGTTTGTATGTATATATGTCTGTATGTATGATGCATATATATATATATATATATATATGTATGTATGTATGTATGTATATATTAGATATAAGACTCTCTTTCTGTGTGTGTGTGTGTGTGTGTAAATATTTCTTGATGAGAACCAATTGCAATTGAATATCTAAGTTGAATGATTTTAAAGAGAATTAATAGCGTGTTACGGTATTTCTATAAAACTTCATGGTTGCTTTCTTCGGTGAGCTGTGAAAAGAGCAACACAGTACAAATGTTTATTAAAAATAAAAGAAAGAGAAGAAAAAGATATGACTCAAATGTCGATGCAACTTTTTAAATCTGGTTTGTAGTTTTGAGTTATAATTGTATCCAAAAGTGAAAGAAAAGTTCAAGATTATTTTTTATTTTCAGACAGCAACCTTCATCAGAAATACATATATTCCATTTTTTTTGGTGCTTTATACACACACACAAAAAAATTAGTTACTTATACTTCTCAGCAATTTTATGTTTTCAAAGTACCCCTATCTAATACTAATAAATTTCAAGCAATTATATGGTCTTTAAAATCACTATCTAATGCTAATAATTTGCAAGTAAGGATATCATTCAAGTTTCACTATCTAATACTATAATTCTGAAGCATTATATGGTCTTTAATATCATTATCTAATGCTAATAATTTGCAAGTAATGGTATCATTCAAGTTTCACTATCTAATTTATAATAATGGAGATTCGCTTCCGGTTTTGTCTGTAACAAAAATTACGTCACTGCTTACATCACATTACCCAACACATAATCAATGTCATACAGAATAAATATACTCAAAATGTGAGCATGCAACGTTAGACAATCCTCATTGTCAATTATATATTTATATAGTTAGTTGTTTTATTCTAATATAATATTTAAAGTTATGGAACTGTTTCCATTTCAAATTGTCTTTCTTTCTTTCTTTTTTTTTTTTTACTCTTTAATAAAATTGACGATTTTACATACTTATAGGTACACACTCTATGATATTGAATTTTTAGCTCCCATCCCCTCAGGCAATATCTTCAAAAAATTTTTTTACATCGCTCGGAGGGTGTCTTTTTATTTTGTAGTACTAATAATTCTGAAGCAATTATTGGTTTTGTGTATTCTTATCTAAAATTAGTAATTTCCAAGTAATTTTGCCAATTCATTTTGTATGAATTATAAATTTTCAAGTACTCTTATATAATACTGAATGAATTTCAAGCAATTATATTGGTCTTTAAATCACTATCTAATGCTAATAATTTGCAAGTAATGATATCATTTATGTTTTCACTATCTAACTAATATTCTGAAGCAATTTCGTGTTTCTTATCTAAAATTAGTAATTTCAAGTAATTTTGTCAATCCATTTGTATGAGAGAATGAATGAAAGAGGTCTTATTGTTAGTTTCTTACCGCATCCTTGCCAGTTGAAAAATGACTTAAAGTAAGTCCTGAGCTATAGAATCCTTTGGTAAGTGAATAAGTCCTGAGTTATGGAATCCTACGTAGTGTCAAAGGTCCAGTGATATAATCCTATGTTCATCGTCACAAAGGTTCAAGGTAGTTGTGAGTAGCTAAGATCAGAACAGCGATATAAATAACATATAACAGCAGAGTACTGCCAGTGGTTGGCCAATAGGTTGGTCACATGGTTATCGACGAGTCTATAAGTAGGAGTGGGAACATAGCACACACCTTATTTACAAAAAGGAGCGCGTGTGGTGTAATGGTTAAAGTCATGGGAAATGGACTCGTCGCCCTGAGTTTCAAATCCTGGACGTGGTAATTGCATTTCACTTAGCGCTAATACCCTTGGGAAAGGTATGAATCCTACTCTCCCTCTAGCTATGGGTAAATAGTAGGGCAGACTGGGCTCTTTAACCTTGCTTAGCAACCGGTCTAGGAGAAGGAAAACTCTGAATTCAAACCTGCTGAACTCGCTTAAGAAATTGACCTTGTGTTGCATCCTGCTCGTGCGAGGGGTTGGTAAATATATATTACAAAAATCTCAACACTTATCTGTTCAAAGAATGGTAAAAAGAAAAAAGAGAGCAATAAAGGATTTGAATTCTGACTTCATAATGGATGTCAAAGACATGCCAACAAATCCAATGGAATACATCTTATTGTCTCTCTACAAATATTCTCTTCCCTAAACAGATTCATGAACCAGTAATTTTCACCTTTAGTTGGCTAAATTCCTAGCAAATAAGGCAATTAGCCCTTCTCCTTCGCACTATGCTCACTTTGATATTATCAGCTCGCGTCACGTCTTCGCACCTCTCGCTCTGTTG
>CM042158.1:41203717-41250408 GCA_023376005.1 Doryteuthis pealeii | reverse complement strand
TTTTAAATTTTTTTTTATTTCGATTTAATTTCATCTTAGTTTATAGTATATGATCCATAGAATCTATAAATGAAACAATAAAAGTATAATTTTCTTTTTTACAGGGTTTTTTTTATTACACCTCGCTAATAAATTGACCCATGAATAATTTCAGTAAATTAGGTAAATGACCATAACTTCTGTTTCCTTGTGTAGAACCTTACAATTTTTACGGAGTAGGTGTATATACAAGCTGTTATTATTCTCTGATAATTTTGTTAAATTCCAATCAGTAGTTTGTGGATAGGAGAGGAAAGTGTCACTTCTTTGATAAATTTGAAACGCAGTGTATGTGTGTGTGTGTGTGTGTGTGTGTATTGTGTATTCATATACAAATACCACACACTTCATGTATATTATGCATATATTTTATTGTTATTTACTCAGATGTATTATATATTTGTAGGTGTGTGTGTATATATATATACAGATATTGTAAATATTATGGATAGGTATATGCGTGTGTGTGTGTATATATATATATATATATGAGTGTGTGTGTTTTCATATTCAAATACACACATAATAATTAATTTTCTTAAAGTGTTACATAATTTATGAGCAGCTTATAAATTATGAACATACCTGTAGTTAGAATATTTTGATAGGGTCCGTTAATTTTTTAAATAACGGGGTCCTGTGGAAAGTTAACCCGACAGACATTAGCGGTAAGTAACTTTTTTACTTGACCCCTTAAAAGACACACCATTACATACGTGTGGGAATTAGTTTAGATGCGACACAGATTCAGAGCGGGTGACCTCTAGGTCGCTTACTCTGATATCATTTCTCATCGCAGCGGATCATGATCACAGGCTGGGTTTCTGGAAATAAAGCTAGATCAAAGAATCAAAAATAGGCTTGTTTGTTAATCAAATAATTAAAACAAGAAGAAACCAGCACAAGAAATCAACAAAGATGATCAACCCGTAACAAGAAACAGCGGACCTGAACTTTCATCTAAAATTTTTGTTTTTAATCTTCTTTTTTTTTTTCAACGGATTATTATCGATTGCCCACCAATCTATCCGATTGTAAAAAAAAAAATTTAAAAAGGTTATTTATTTTTCGAGTTTTCAGGGGTGCTCAGTTCCCCGTATAAGTTTATCGTAAACCAATCCCCCATATCGGAACCGCTGAAAAAAATATTTTCTTTGTAATTTCTTTTCTTTTTCTTCAATGGATTATTATCGTTTACACACCAATCTATCAGATTGTAAAAAAAAATTCTAAAAAGTTCTTTATTATTCGAGTTTTCAGGGGTGCTCATTTCCCTGTATAAGTTTATAGTAAATCGATCCCCCATATTGGAACCGCCCGATAATAAATAATTTGGGTTTTGTTTTTTCTGGGCCGGTCTAACTTTGACACCTTTGCACCAGTTTCCTTTCGAGCGGTTCCGATATGGGGGATCGGTTTACAATAAACTTATACCGGGAACTGAGCACCCTGAAAAACTCGAAAAATAAATAACTTAAAAAAATTTTTTTTTCACAGTCTGATAGATTGGTGTGCAATCGATAATAATCCATTGAAAGAAGAAAAAAAAAAATTTAAAAAAAAAATTTTTAGATGGGGGGGTTCTGAAAGTTCAGGTCCGCCCAAGAAAACCCTCCAGATCAACAAGAGATGAGCATGGCGTCCGACGAGCAGGAACCAGTAGAAGTAGTAGTTAAAAAGATCATCATTTATCATCTACTCTGTCTGTCTGTCTGTCTGTCTCTCTCTATTATATACCTGACGTATCATGTAGGTATATATGAGCATACAATGGAAGCGCATGGTGTAATGGTTAAGGTCATGGGAAAATGGACTCGTCACCCCGAATTCAAATCCTGGACATGGTAATTGCATTTCACTTAGCACTAATACCCTTGGGAAAGGTATGAATCCTACTCTCCCTCCAGCTATGGATAAATAACAGGGCAGACTGGGCTTAAAGACTTTTGAAAGTTAAGATCTGTGCAGTAAAGCATCTGGGAGCTGACTGTAGGTGTGGTGCTCCACCTCAGCAAAAACAATCTCCCTGGTCTAGCACTAGCAAAAGGGGGATAGACTCCCTTGCTGTTAGTCTGATACCGACAATAGGTCATTCCACAGACATTACTACTACTACCTTGGTTAGGCAACTGGTCTAGGAGAAGGAAAACTCTGAATTCAAACCTGTTAAACTCTGCTTAAGAAATTGACCCTGTGTCACATCCTGCTTGTGCGGAGGGGTTGGTAAATAAATATATATAATGAGTATACAATAAAAGAATGTCCACTTAGCATTCATCACAGTTATTCCAGTGAGGTTTTCATTGGTTGAAGCACCTCATAAACAGTTCTTTAATGTAAGAAATATTATGACATATTAACCACCCAGTAAATTATTTCTTATACAATATCTTTGGTGAGTACAGAGAATGCTGCACTAGCATAATCTTGTGTTGGTTGGGTATTTATGGTATGTAAAACCTTTTTTGGGTTATTTTATGCCAAAGACGTTTTGTTTTATTCATTATTGATGGATACTCAACATATTTTTTTAAACTCATTTTTTTTAAACATATTTTTATAGATTATTTAGATTTTTGGATTATTTTCCTCATCTTAATTGTTTTTTTTCTTTTTCTTTTTTTTTTTTTCTCAGGCCGGATTAACATAAGGTCTTCTTACAAGTAGATTTTTATCGGGTATGCAGCAAAGATTTAAATCGCTATTCAGTATTCTGATCTGCAAGACTAGCGTATTAACCATTACACCACGTTTTTTCTTTGTTTTTTTTCCTCCTCTACCTAGGTGACACCGGGTAGTCGCTTCTAGTATATATATATATATATATATATATATGAGAGATTCAATTATCACACTTAAGCTGTGGGTAATAACTATGTGCTGTATTCATATTTCTTTTTACAACAAATATCAAAAAAGAATATAACTTAAATACACAGTTAACTCGATTCAGAAGAAATGACATTCAATACTATTGTAACGTCACCACTTTAAAAAAAGATATGAAATATTGGCTTTAGTTAAAATGCCAAGTAGTTCCACACAACTGTGCTAAATAGTTTGCAAAATATTTCACCGAGTACACATTTGTAAAGCAAGAAGTTATCTACTAAGCCTAGCGTAGTGTGAACCACAAGGCCGGGAGTATGCGGGGACACCCAGTGAGAATCATAATCACTTGCTAATTCTGCTTGCTATCACTTACTCCAGTGGTTCCCAACCTATGGCCATGTGGCCAAAATAGGCCACAGCAAATTTCAGGCGGGCCAAGGAAATATTATAATTCTATATGATTTCAGAACATACTTTTTATATACAAAATCCAATCATATTTGTGGGAAATTTATATTTTCTAGAATATATTGGTCGATGTGCCTCCAGGTCTTCTTCAGCTGTTTTTAATTGAACTCAGGAAACTTTTTGTCAAACTTGGGAGCCTTCATTTTGTAATCGGAAACTTTCAAGGAACTTTGAACTGAACACTTTATTCAATCCACCAGGGTAGATCGTTCTCATACCATTAACCATGACTGGGTACAAGTGTTAAGCTATGTTAAGTATTCTATGTTATTATCGCCCATGGCCAGGATTGAACCTGCAACCTACAGATGTTTGTCACTTAGAACTGTATTAACTCAACCCCTATATTCATTGCACCATGTATCCAACTGGACATTTTAAAAACTCATCTTTTAATATATTTAACCCATAGATCGGATGCTAACAGGTACAACCACTCTGAATTCTATGTTGAAAAGTTGAATAAATATATATGACTAAAATGTTGAAAAAAAATAATAACCGACTGAACAGACAGGATTATCGTCTGCAGGAAAAAAAAAAATTGTTTACATTTCTTCAAGCATTTTTTCTTTCTTTCTTTTTTTTTTTTTCTTTTTTTTTTTTTTAGTGGGGTGGGTGTTGGGAGAAATACTTTTTTTTAACTTAATTCAGAAGATAAACATTGAGGAGTCTAATCCTCAGACATAAAACACAAAATACAAAACTTTTGAAAGTTAAGATCTGTGCAGTAAAGCATCTGGGAGCTGACAGTAGCTGTGGTGATCCACCTAGGCAAAAACAATCTCCCTGGTCTAGCACTAGCGAAAGGGGGATAGACTCCCTTGCTGTTAGTCTGATACCGACAATAGGTCATTCCACTGACATTACTACTACTATGCAAATTTTAGTGCTAAAATTTAAAACCTGAACAAAGCCAAAGATCTGTAATATGAAAATTAAAGAGACTAGAATTTATAATTTTTTTAAAAGATGTGTCAGTTGCTGTTTTGGTTATGATAGACACAAGATGATTCTTTTTAAAAAACACAGAAATTTGTTAGTATTATTTATTTCATTCGGACTATTGTCCTCATCTTTAATAATTAATGAGGGGATAAGTTATAAAAATCATACAGTTTTATTGTATTATAAACGGTAATTATTCTAGATCCCACAATTTTTCTTAGTTTTTTGTTGTGTATCTTAACTAACATTTTGGATTGTTTAAAAAAAAAAATCTCATAATGGCAAAATGTTCAGATTATTTGGGATTTTGACCACAAATTTTTGAACTTTGTTGAATATTGACATGTGTTTCGACCTTACTCTTTTTCTTTATTATTTTATTTTTAATTTTTAGAGAGAATATTGTATATGTAAGTAAATTCTGGTCGAAACATATGTCGGCATATAATAAATTTCATCCATACCTAAATAATTTTCCATCTATTTTTTTAAACATATATAGTGTTGTGATGTTAGTCCCAACAGTAAAAAGAAGTCAAGTCGAGATAGGGTAAAATAAGACAAGTGTATTTACAATCATGGTACATGTACGACTAGCTTGTCGTTAACGGGAACAGTCCTACCTTTCCACTCGGTGTCTCACTATTTATAGTGAGAACCAGTGCATGTTCTCCACTGTAGGAACGGCCGGTACAACATATAGTTTATTATATATATAAATAAAGCAAGAGCACTAGATAACTACTAGTTACTTGCTTACAAACTTGCTATTATTGTATTATAAACGGTAATTATTCTAGATCCCACAAATTTTGCTTATTTTTTTTTTTGTTGTGTATCTTAACTAACATTTTGGATTCTTTAAAAAAAAGTCTCATAGTGGCAAAATGTTCAGATTATTTGGGTTTTTGACCAAAATTTTTGAACTTTGTTAAATGTTGACATCTGTTTCAACCATACTTTTTTTCTTTATTATTTTATTTTAATTTTAGAGAGAATATTGTATATGTAAGTAAATTCTGGTCAAAACATATGTTGACATATAATAAATTTCATCCATACCTCAATATATATTTTTTTTCTTCCATCTATCTTTTCAACATATATAGTGTGTTATATATATATAAATAAATTTTAAAAAAAACAAGAGCACAAGATAACTACCAGTTTCTGGCTTTCAAAAAAGTCTTCACTACTGTAACTTATATATGTGTGTGTTTGTGTAAATTAATAATGAGGGCAAAGTGTTCAGATTATTTGAAATTTCAAGCATTATATTGAACTCTAAATACTGTGAGGATGGACAATAGATTTCTCTAAGTTTATGATATATTGAGCACTTTTGGATAATTTACTTATGCCTGTGCAACAAAAAAGTTGAAGCAGCCATGGGATACTAACATATATATATATATATACATATATATATATATATATATATATACATATATAGTGAAAAATTTAAAAGATCATAAAATGAGTGTTTATATAACTCGTTTTATGAACTTGTGTTTTTAAAAATTTTTCACTATATTACATACTGTCAGATTCACTTCCATTTTCTCTTCACACACACACACACACACACACACACACACACCACACACACACACACACACACATATATATATATATATATATATATATATATATATATATAGTTTACTGTATTTATAAGTAAAGCAACAGCACTGGTTAATACCAGTTTCTCACTTTAAAACCAAGTCTTCATTACCCTAACTTGTGTTTGTGTAAATTAATAATGTAGTCAACAGATTAATAATAAGGGCAAAATGTTCAGATTATTTATTATTTAACCTTTTTATTATTATATTATTTTATTATTATATTATTTTATTATTATATTATTATTTTGAACTCTAAATAATGTGAGGATAACAAACAAATCCCTCATAATATTGACTTAAGCCTCACCACAATATCTTAACTAATATTTTGGAATCTTTAAAAAAAAATCTCTTTCTTCTCTCTTCTCTTTCTTCTCTTCTCTCTTCTCTTCTCTCTTCTCTTTCTTCTTTTCTCTCTTCTCTTCTCTCCTCTCTTCTCTCTCTTCTCTTCTCTTTCTTCTCTCCTCTCTTCTCTCTCTTCTCTTCTCTTTCTTCTCTCTCTCTCTCCTTCTCTCTTCTCTTTTCCTTCTTCTCTCTTCTCTTCTCTTCTCTCTCCTCTTCTTTCTTCTCTCTTCACTTTCTTCTCTCTTCTTCTTCTCTCTTCTCTTCTCTCTCTCTCTCTCTCTCACTTCTCTCTCTTCTCCTTCTTCTCTTCTCTTTCTCTCTTTCTTTCTTCTCTTCTCTTCTCTTCTCTCTTCTCTTCTCTCCTCTCCTCTCTTCTCTCTTCTCATCTCTTCTCTTCTCTCTTCTCTTCTCTCTTCTCTCTCTTCTCCTCTCTTCTCTTCTCTTCTCTTCTCTTCTCTTCTCTTCTCTCCTCTTCTCTCTCCTCTTTCTTCTCTCTTCACTTTCTTCTCTCTCCTCTTTCTTCTCTTTTCTCCTTCTTCTCTCTTCTCTTCTCTCTTCTCTTCTCTTCTCTCTTCTCTCTTCTTCTCTCTTCTCTTTTCTCCTTCTTCTCTCTTCTCTTCCTTCTCTCTTCTCTTTCTCATAGTAGCAAAGTGTTCAGATTATTTGGGATTTTGAGCACAATTTTGAACTCTAAATATTGTGAGTATGGACAATAGATTGGGAGAAAGAAGAAGAAAAAAAAGAGGTAGGTTGCTGTCTTTAGATAAACTTGGTTTTAGCATAGAGATAATTGGTGGTGGCAAATGGTTTGTTTTGTTTGAAAATAACATTCACTTTGACTAATTTTCATAAGCAAGAAAATAACCCATCCCATCATTGGAGGTTAAACAAATCCCTTATAATATTGACATAAGACTCACCACAATTTCTACCAAAGAGAGCAATATTTGACACCGTGAATAGTCTGTATGGTTTAATTTATCTTTAATATATACAGTACTAGAAGTGGCTACCCAGCATTGCCAGGGTAGAGGAAGGGACTCTGGTGTATTGATATGTTTACTTTTGAGATTTACAAATGCTGGACAATTTTATTGTATTATAAACCGTAATGATGATAGATCCCACAATTTTTTTAAATTTATTTTCTTGTGTATCTTAACTAACATTTTGGATTTTTTTTAAAAGTCTCATAGTGGCAAAATGTTCAGATTATTTGGGATTTTGACCACAATTTTTGAACTTTGTTAAATGTTGACATCTGTTTCGACCTTACTTTTTTTCTTTATTATCTTATTTTAATTTTAGAGAGAATATTGTATATGTAAGCAAATTCTGGTTAAAACATACTTCGACATATAATAAATTTCATCCATACCTAAATATTTTTTCCATCTATTTTTTCAACATATATAATTTATTATATATATAAAATAACCCATCTCATCATTGAAGGTTAAACAAATCCCTTATAATATTGACACAATTTCTACCAAAGAGAGCAATATTTGACACCGTGAATAGTCTGTATGGTTTAATTTATCTTTAATATATACAGTACTAGAAGTGGCTACCCAGCATTGCCAGGGTAGAGGGAGGGAACTCTGGTGTACTGATTTGTTTACTTTTGAGATTTACAAATGATGAACATTTTTAAGTAGAATTTCAATGCTATTTCTATATATATTTTAATTTTTAGATATCTTTGATTATAAATAAAATCTTCACAATTTATGCACAAAAAGCAAGAATTGATAATATCTAATATGTGTATATATTTACTTTGTAATTAATTGTTTTATTTTCATAGTTTCATCTGGACATACATATATACATACATACATGATGGCAGCAAACTCGTATTCAAGTATTGCCATTGCTTGATATAATGACAAAAAAAAAAAAGCTCAACAGTTCAAACAATATAATGGTGAACTTACTTTTCTTGATAAAATTCATTTCTCTTTCTTTGCCGTTTTAGGCTACAGCCAGCCTTAGTACATATAAAGGACAAGACATGTATTGCATATCAAGCAATGCCTGTGCCTGAAGCTTTTTTAAGTGAGGAAAAGCTTTGCATACATACATACATACATACATACATACATACATACACACCGACTGCCTTTTAGATAGATTGAAATTGATTTATTAATCTTTTTAAATATGAGCATTTGATATTATCATTTTATTATATAAGTTGCTCAGCTGTGTAAAGATCTTTATTCAAATTTTAAATTTCATAAAATTCAAATCTTTGGTTTTGATACTTTTTCATCACTCTCATATCAGCTGAAATCTCGGCTCTAACTGTAAGCTTATATTCATCTTCGTAATTCTGAAGAATTACAGAGAATGGTGTCTGGCAGAACCAGAGAGAGTTACTTCAAAAGACACACATTTCCAAGAAAACTAGATTGATATCAATTAAAAAAAAAAGGAACCAAATGAGTGAAACGAACACAGATGTCAGTTCAAAGCAGATAAAAAAAAAATCCAAGACTAAATTGCAATATAGAAATGGTGAAAAAAAAAAAGACTATGCCCCCGCCCCCCGCCAAAAAAAAAAAAAGAAGAAAATTACCTTCTTCTTATAGCAGAACAGACCTTCAGAAAAAAAAAAAAAATAGAGAGAGCGAAAAAGAAAATGATTTAGAAATAAAAATGACATTCACGTCTTTTCTGATTTTGAGTTAGCGTATCAGTCCCCCAAGATTATTTTTTTTTTACACCCTTATTTGAAATCTGTTTTCTTTCTTCAAAGTGTGTGATGTTCATGAGGCTCACCTGCCCTTATGTAAGAGAAGCTTTGTGACTTTGAACTGTGTACATCACCTATGATGCGTTTTCATTTGAAAGTGTTTATATTGCTGCACAACAGACGCACCAGATGGAACACAAAATATGGGAACTGAAGAATAGTTTTCCTCTCTTGTTGTAACGGTATCTCATGGCATAATGGTTATAAGTTAGATTATGAATTCAGGGGCTTAAATCTTAGGATTTTTTCAATTTTATGTGGGAGCCAACGCCAAGTCCTTCCTTACTTGTGGCTGACTAACTCTAAACTCAAAACGTTTCCCAAAGTTTTGTAACAGGAAATTAAAGGTTACGCTAAGGTTACTTTATGTCAACCACTCTAACGGCTCAGATTTGAATTCAACAACACCTGAACTAAAATCTGCTTCTACACTAACCGTATAAAAACCGACGTTACTCCCATCAATATATAACAGATACAGCTACCATTGCTTTTCAGTTGCACCTCACAGGTGAGAGTTTAAAATGTGGGAGGTATTTCTGCTGTATCATGTATGTGTGGGTGTGTATGTATGTATATATATATATATAAGCTATGGGTTAAATAGTAGGGCAGACTGGGCCCTTCAGCCTTGGGTAGGTAACCAGTCTAGGGGAGGGATAACTCTGAATTCAAAATTCCTGAGATCGGTCGTTGATTGGGTTTGTGGCAACCCTTGATGCACCAATTCTTTCCTATCGACTGTGCCAAAAAGTGTGGATGGTCCAACACAAGCCTTCACCACTATAAACAAATCACTGTGTGGGTGTTCATTGTGTGTGTGAACCCTCATGCATCGAAAATCAATGAGAGAGTCCATAATATATATAGTAGATGGTACGACCTGGTATAATAGTTACCATATATATATATTTCTGATGAAGGTTGCCGTCTGAAAATTAAAAAAAATAATTTTTAACTTTTCTTTCACTATAACATACAGTTATAATTTATAACTACTAACCAGATTTTAAAAGTTGCATCAAACATTTCAGTTATATTTATATATATATATATATATGTATGTATGTATATATGTATGTATATATATATATATATGTATGTATGTATATTAAGATATAAAACTCTCTTTCTGTGTGTGTGTGTGTGTGTGTGTGTGTGTGTTTTAAATATTTCTTGATGAGACCAATTGCAATTGAATATCTAAGTTGAATGATTTTAAAGAGAATTAATAGGCGTGTTACGGTATTTCTATAAAACTTCATGGTTGCTTTCTTCGGTTGAGGCTGTGAAAAGAGCAACACAGTACAAATGTTTATTAATAAATAACAAGAAAAAGAGAGAAAAAGATATGACTCAAATGTTCGATGCAACTTTTTAAATCTGGTTTGTAGTTATGAGTTATAATTGTATCCAAAAGTGAAAGAAAAGTTCAAGATTATTTTTTTTTATTTTCAAACAGCAACCTTCATCAGAAATACATATATTCCATTTTTTTTGGTGCTTATCAACACACACACACACAAAATTAGTTATTTATACTTTCTCAGCAATTTTATGTTTTCAAGTACCCCTATCTAATACTAATAAATTTCAAGCAATTATATGGTCTTTAAAATCACTATCTAATGCTAATAATTTGCAAGTAAGGATATCATTCAAGTTTCACTATCTAATGCTAATAATTCTGAAGCAATTATATGGTCTTTAATATCACTATCTAATGCTAATAATTTGCAAGTAATGGTATCATTCAAGTTTCACTATCTAATTTATTAATAATGGAGATTCGCTTCCGGTTTTTGTCTGTAACAAAAATTACGTCACTGCTTACATCACGTTACCCAACACATAATCCAATGTCATAACATAGAATAAATATACTCAAAATGTGAGCATGCAACGTTAGACAATCCTCATTGTTTCAATAAATAGATGCCCGGCATTATATATTTATATATAGTTGGTTTTATTCTAATATAATATTTAAAGTTATCGGAACTGTTTCCATTTCAAATCGTCTTTCTTCTTTCTTTTTTTTTTTTTTTTTTACTCCTTTAATAAATTTGACGATTTTACATACTTATGGTACACACTCTATGATATTGAATTTTTAGCTCCCGTCCCCTCAGGCAATATCTTTCAAAAAATTATTTTTACATCGCTCGGAGGGTGTCTTTTTATTTTGCTAGTACTAATAATTCTGAAGCAATTATATGGTTTTGTGTATTCTTATCTAAAATTAGTAATTTCCAAGTAATTTTGCCAATTCATTTTGTATGAATTATAAGTTTTCAAGTACTCTTATATAATACTAATAAATTTCAAGCAATTATATGGTATTTAAAATCACTATCTAATGCTAATAATTTGCAAGTAATGATATCATTTATGTTTCACTATCTAATACTAATAATTCTGAAGCAATTTCGTGTATTCTTATCTAAAATTAGTAATTTCCAAGTAATTTTGTCAATCCATTTTGTATGAAGAGAATGAATGAAAGAGATCTTATTGTTAAGTTTCTTACCGCCATCCTTGGCCAGTTGAAAAGGACTTAAAGTAAGTCCTGAGCTATAGAATCCTTTGGTAAGTGAATAAGTCCTGAGTTATGGAATCCTACGTAGTGTCAAAGGTCCAGTGATATAATCCTATGTTCCATCATCCACGAAGGTTCAAGGTAGTTGTGAGTAGCTAAGATCAGAACAGCCGATATAAATAACAATATCAGCAGTAGAGCACTGCCAGTGACTGGCCAATAGGTTGGTTACATGGTTATCGACGAGTCTATAAATAGGAGTGGGCACATAGCACACACCTTATATTACAAAAAAGGAAGCGCGTGGTGTAATGGTTAAAGTCATGGGAAATGGACTCGTCGCCCCGAGTTCAAATCCCGGACGTGGTAATTGCATTTCACTTAGCGCTAATACCCTTGGGAAAGGTATGAATCCTACTCTCCCTCTAGCTATGGGTAAATAGTAGGGCAGACTGGGCTCTTTAACCTTGCTTAGGCAACCGGTCTAGGAGAAGGAAAACTCTGAATTCAAACCTGCTGAACTCCGCTTAAGAAATTGACCTTGTGTTGCATCCTGTTCGTGCGGAGGGGTTGGTAAATATATATATATATATTACAAAAATCTCAACACTTATCTGTTCAAAGAATGGTAAAAAGAAAAAGAGAGCAATAAAGAATTCTGAATTCTGACATTCATAATGGATGTCCAAAGACATGCCAACAAATCCAATGGAATACATTTATTGTCTCTCTACAAATATCTCTTCCCTAAACAGATTCATGAACCAGTAATTTTCACCTTTAGTTGGCTAAATTCCTAGCAAATAAGGCAATTAGAGTAACCTCCCTTGACTTTCACTTTGAAACAAGCCGGTAGCCATTTTGAAAGTCTCCATGCGAAATATACAAATCTTAGAAACTTTTTCGAAAACAATACAACTGCATGCTTCAACACAAAAATATCATAAAATGTGTTCTTAATAACAATTAAGTTCATTTCAAATAATGCGCATGCACAATTTTATGCTAGGAATTTAGCCAACTAAAGGTGAAAATTACCCATGAACCTATATATATACACATATATATATATATATATAAACTTGCATTAGATTTTCAGAAATGCTTAAAAACAATCAAAATTGATGGATGTATGAATGATTTCATCGTTGAGGGATGATTTAGCTTAGTTGGAAGAATGTCCGACTAGGAACCACAAGATTCCAGATTTCGATACTGGTCCTCACCAACTCAGTGTAGGAGTCGCACGGGGATCTGTGCACTAAATTGAGGAGCTGATGGTAAGTGTGGTGCCCTGCCTCAAATACCAAAAACAATCTCCTTGGTCTAGTGCTAGTGAAAAGGGGATAGACTCCTTTGCTGTCTGGCTGATACCGAATTTAGATCACTCCGACGACTTTTTATACATACATACATATACAAAAGCACACACATATATCTATCTATCTATATATATATATATATATATATATACACTGGTATACACACACACACACACACACACATATATATATATATATATATATATATATATATATATATATATATACATACAGATGCTTCACATGCCAAAACAACCTCCTTGATCTAGCACTAGTGAAAAGGGGATAAACTCCTTCGCTGTCTGGCTGATACTGACTTTAGGCCACCACAATATCTTTTTATAAATACATACATATACAAAAGCACACACATACACACACATTCATACATACATACATACATATACACACTGATATACACACACATGCACACACACACACACACACACACACATATATATATATATATAGAGAGAGAGTGAGAGAGAGAGAGAGAGAGAGAGTGAGAGAGAGGGATGCCTATATATTTATATGAAGAGATAATATAACAGATATTATTCATAAAATTTCATACATTTATTATTTGAAAAAAGTCCCTGAAAAGAATCTCTTTGGTCGTTATGCTCAGTGAAGATACATCTCACTGAACTGTGAATAGAGTAATAAATTGGAACATGAAAGGAGTAGCCATCACAATAGTCCTTTTGCCATTCCCGTTCGTTCAAATGTTACATTATGATAGGGTCGATATTCACCAGTCACACTATGCCTAAAAGAGAGACGGAACTGAATACAAATTACCTTAAAAGTCCTATTGAAGCGGCCATTTCAAAAAGATTATTAATAATAATAATAATAATAAAAAGAATTTTTTAAAAAGACAGAGAGAGAAAGGAAAGAAGGGGAAAAACACAAGCTTTTATTGAAAAAAAAAAAAAATGTTGAGGCACACCATCTGCCAGAACAAGATACATAATTCTGCAAATCTAGAAAAAGGAATTTTTCAGTAGATAGATACGAACGAAGCCACAGCTATCAGCACTTTGGTCAAAAATAAGAATGGCGTGTGTAAGTGGTGTTGGTGGTGGGAGGGGGGGAGGACATATAAAGAATAAAACCTTGAAATAAAAAAATTAAGAATTAAAAAAAAGAAGGTATAAAGCCTTAAAATAAAAAAATAAAGAATTTAAAAAAACAAAAGGAATAAAGCCTTAAAATAAAAAATAAAGAATTTAAAAAAAAAAAAAGGGGGAGTAAAAGAAGTCTTTGAGCCATTTACCATTATCTGTTGCCTGTTCTCATTTAAAGAACATCAGTTGAGAATGAATATTCATGAATTATTGCTGATGTGTTTGAGAGAAAGCAAGATTTGAAAAAAGATGAATAAAAGATATCAATTAGGTTTGTGAATAATCAGGTACCGAATCTTCTATGGAATTTTGCAATGGAATAAAGTTCACAATCAATGCAGACTTTTAGTCGGCACAGGTTTTACTGTTTTACAATCATTACCAGATGCTGATTTACTCATTATCATCATCATCATCATCATCATTTTCCAGAGGATTCTTCGACAAGGTTGGTTGGTTGGTTGGTTGGTTGGTTTTTAAGGCATGTCAGCCTGTTGGGATTAAAATAAAAATTAAATTAAATTAAAATTAAAAAAACAACAAACTCTGATGGGCCTTCACCAAAAGAACCCTCCGTGCATGTGTGAGAAAAGGGACCGACTTCCGACCCTCAACAGTATCTTGGCCCTTCTAGTTTAGACTGTAACTGGGTCTAGTCGCTCCTACTGGTCAGGGAGATATTCCCTTGCCACAGGTGACTATGACCGGAAATAAAGCCTAAATCATAAAACCACCTTCTGCCTTTGTCTCTTTCTTTTTAAAATTAAAAAAAACAACAAACTCTCATGGGCCTTCACCAGAAGAACCCTCCGTGCATGTGTAAGAAAAGGGACCGACTTCCGACCCTCAAGAGTACCTTGGCCCTTCTAGCTAAAGCTTTAACTGGGTCTAGTCGCTCCTACAGGAGATATTCCCTTGCTACAAGGTGACTAGGACTAGAAATAAAGCCTAAATCATAAAACCACATCCTGCCTTTGTCTCTTTCTTTTTCATTCCTTATGTTAGAATTTTTGTAATATAAGGCGTGTGCCAGATGGCTACTTTTACTTATAGACTCGCCGATAAGCACGTGACCTGGGAAAGATTCCTATTGTCCAATCACTGGTAGTGCTCTGCTGCTGCTGCTGTTATTTATACTGGCTGATTCTAATCTTAGCTCACTACTACTTGGATCTTCTTGGACGACGGACCTAAAGGATTCACCACCACAGGACTTATTCACTTACCAAAGGATTCTCTAGCAAAAGCTCTTAAGTAAATATATCAAATGTTGTAATAATTGAATTATCATACTGTGGTATATCCACAGGTCCTGCTAGTAATATATGATTAACTTAAAATGAAAGCCACAGTACCTTGTCCAGGATTTGAACTCGGTTCATTTTTAATTAGGCTAACCATTATGGTCCATGTGCTTTCATTATGTACTTCTTGAATTAGATTCTAACATAAATTAAAAGTAATATTCCTTGCCAAAGACTGGCTGACTGTACTTCTGCAGAGGGGTAAACCCCACCCTTAATGGGTCCACCAATAGATGGGTGGTCAGAGAGGCCCCCTCCGATAAATAGGCAGATCACATCAAGCCCTAGTACCTATATGATTGTCCTGACCTTATTGTCCTTATGACAGATCTCCAAACCTTTTCATCATATGTGCTAGAAGGCAGTGGCTGAGAGTCTTATGATTCTGGATATAATGTTAAACCCTTAAATCAGATGGTGAAGTTATAATACTGGAGCTCTGGGGAATGTGGAGTACCCCTTCATCATTATTACTCCCAGGTCCACTCTGCCCCAGGTCCACTCTGCATCAGGGATGCAGGATGCGTACCTATCAGCATCTCTGACTTTTGTACCTGGTGTTTCAGAAAAGTTGATATAATTTCCTAATCTAATTATAACTAGTAGAATATTATAATCTATTATTTAACTGCTTGTAAACAGTTAATTAACTTAATTGAGGAGGGGGGCTGAAGTTTCTAGGGTAGGGGTTCCTGACCAAGGGTGCTCACAGCCTCTGGTGGGATGTGACCATCATTCCAGGGGATGCAAGATGCGTCCATTTAAATTTAGATTAAATTTTTTTTCTTTTGTAATTAATACTATTTATATTTTTTTTTATATTTCTTTATTTCAGATTATGATTAAATTTCAGATTACGGGGCCAGGTTAGCTTAATCAGTAGAGCGTTCATCTAGAAACCACAAGTTTCCTAGTTCGATACTGGCCCTCGCCAACTCAGTGTATGAGTAGCACAGGGATCTATGCGGTAAAGTAAAGAGCTGATGGTAAGTCTGGCGCTCCACCTCAGATGCCAAATCAATCTCCTTTGTCTAGCGCTAGTGAAAATGGGATAGACTCCCTCGTTGATTGGCTGATACCAAATTTAGACCTCCCAATGACTTTTTTATTTCAAATTATTATTATTATTAGTATTTAGAGAGTGAAATAGGTTAAATCCTATTTAATGGACATAAATTCCACCATCGTATGTCACCCCGCCAAAAGAAAAAAATACTAAAAATCAAGGAATTAACCGAATTTAATGAAATTTTCAGTGTTGATACATTAATGAATAAAAGATATAATGCACCAGTTATTTTATTTAAAAACTTTTACATTTTTTCAGGTCAATTAACTTTGAACCACGTATGTTTGTAAATCTGTGTTATGCCTCAAAGTTTCTGTTCAATTATAATGAACTAACCATCAGTTTTTGTACTTTCTTTGGGTGTACTATGCATGGAAAGTTATGTTTAAATGACCCAGATAGTTTTTGGACAGACCTTATACATCGTACTCTTTAACTCTCTCTCTTCAATTTATTGTTTATTTCATCGTTGCCAAAGATTTCTTCTGCTTTAAGAATCTGTCAGAGTTGATATTCAATTAACTTTAAGAATTTGCTGTTACATCCACAGAAGTCTCCTGTTTAAAAAGCTGAAAAACCTTTTATCAGTTCCCAGAAGAAAAACAAGGAATGGTCAGTGAACAGAAAATCTAATTATATGAAGAATTCTTCAGTGGAATATCTTTGGTTTCTGATTTTGATTTTCTTCAATTTATCATGTGCACACGTTCAACATGTGAAAGAATCACAGAAAGTAGAATCATGGGGTCTCTATAAGAACCTGTTGAACCACTAATTCTATCCCTTATATATTCAAATGGAAGGAGAAGCGCGTGGTGTAATGGTTAAAGTCATGGGAAATGGACTCATCGCCCCGAGTTCAAACCCTAGACTTGGTAATTGAATTTCACTTAGCGCTAATACCCTTGGGAAAGGTATGAATCCTACTCACCCTCCAGCTATGGATAAATAGTAGGGCAGACTGGGCTCTTTAACCTTGGTTTGGCAACCAGTCTAGGAGAAGGAAAACTCTGAATTCAAACCTGTTAAACTCCACTTAAAAATGACCTTGTGTCACATCCTGCTCGTGCGGAGGGGTTGGTAAATATATATATATATATATATATCAAATGGAGGTGCATAGTGTAATGGTTAGAGTCGTGGAACCCAAATTCAAATCATGCATGAGACTGCTTGCAATTCCCATAGAGTGGGAAAGGTATGAATCTAATTATACTTACTCTCTTAAATCAAATTAATATTTACAAAATAAAAAAAAATGATAAGCACAATGATATATATATATATGTGTATATATATATATGATGTATAGATGATAATTCAATTTTTGAAATTAGAATTCAACTTCTTAAAAGTATCATCAACAGTTGTACAATTAAGGAACACAAGTATTAATATCTGTCTGTGTGTGTGTGTATATATATATATTATATATATATATATATATAAGGAGGCGCATGGGTTAGAGTCGTGGAAAATGGACTCATCGATTCGAGTTCAATTCCTAGACAAAGATGTTGGCATTTCACATAGTGCTAATACCCTTGGGAAAGGTATGAATCCATATATTCTCCCTCCAGCTATAGGTTAAACAGTAGGGCAGACTGGGCCCTTCAGCCTTGGGTAGGTAACCAGTCTAGGGGAGGATAACTCTGAATTCAAAATTCCTGAGGTCGGTCGTTGATTGGGTTTGTGGCAACCCTTGATGCACCAATTCTTTCCTATCGACTGTGCCAAAAAGTGTGGATGGTCCAACACAAGCCTTCACAACTATAAACAAAATACTGTGTGGGTGTTCATTGTGTGTATGAACCCTCATACGTCGAAAATTGACGGGAGAGTCCATAATATATATATATATATATATATATATATATATATATAGTCAGGAAGGAAGAATTAATTAGAAGGTTGTTCAAAATCTTTGCTATTTATAATAGTTGAAAGGATCCAAAGATAGTCTCAGAAAAATGAAGATTGATTGGCTATAAAATCAAGTTTGTCTATAGAAAAAGGTAAAACCAGGTTAATTGAAGTTCTTAAGTGACATAGAGGAAGTAGAATTGAACAGAGAAAGAATTTCATGCAAGAATTGGGAGAATAAGATTGAATAAGAAGAATTTGGCTTTTTATAAATGGCCAATGTTATCAAAAAGACAAGATTGTAAAAAACAAATATTGATTGGATATAAAATCAAATCTGTCACATAAGTAAACTTATAATCAACTTTCAAACTATGTAAAAATAAATAACCGCCCTGTCGGCTGGGGTGTTAGAATACACCGACTGCACCTCTGCAGAGGGGTAAGACTCCCCCAATGGGGCCCCCTGTTGGCTGTGGGTGCAACCCATGATGCTTAAGGATAGAACCCAGGTGGTTGAGCAGTCCATGACTTGCTATACTCCACTTTGGCCCTATCTTGGGCTAGACGGGCGGTCGGAGAGGCCCCCTCCGATCAATCAGCTGGTCACGTCAAGCCCTAGCACCTATATGATTTTCCCATCCCTACTGCCCTTATGGCAAGCCCCCAACCCTTTTTATCATATGGGTGCTAGAAGGTGGTGGCTGAGGGTCTACATGTCCTGGGAATGACGTTAAACTCTGATGGTGAGGTTCCAGTTCTGGAAGTTTGTTTGAGGAAAAAAGTTTCTTTTCTTATTTTGTAAATAGTAATTTGATTACAAATAAACAAATAACTCTTTTAACATTAATGTCTGGATTCAATCTCTAGATTAAAAAATCCAGTTTCTCTATATGTGTATATATATATATATATAAATATATATATATATATATATATTAATACATGTGTTTCTTAATTGTATAATCGTTATCATCTTGCAACAAACACCCTCTGGGTAAAAATGAGCCAGCCAAATCGTCCAAGATAAAAAACAAAAATGCAAGTCCTAATTATCTGGTGTCGCTTAATTGTCAAATTTCTCATTTCTCTAACATTTATCTTTTAACATCAATGTCTGGATTCAATCTCTAGATTAAAAATCCAGTTTCTTTATTTGTGTGTATATATATATATATATATATATATATATATATATAAATACATGTGTTTCTTAATTGTATAATATTCTTGCAGCAAACACCCTCTGGGTAAAAATGCGGCCAGCCAAATCGTCTAAGATAAAAAACAAAAATGCAAGTCCTAATTATCTGGTGTCGCTTAATCGTCGAATTTCCTCATTTCTTATGAGTGTCATCCCCACAGTTAAGTATTCTATTTTATTATCCTCATTGGCCAGGTTCAATCCTGGACATGGGTGATAATAGCATAAAACGGAAAGTTTTTTGGTAGTCCCCCATGACAGTTTAACTACAGTCTATGAATGAACTTTTTGGGAATTGGGTTACGATCAAGGTTGTTTTTAATTACGTATTGCTTAAAAAAATTTTTTTAAATTACTATTATTATTAATTGAAAATTATACATTGCAATACTAACACAAACAACTGAGACTACTGTGTTTACCGTTGGGTTCAATAATTAATTTCAATACCGTAACCCAATTCGCAAAAAGTTAATTCATAGACTGTAGTTAAACTGTCATGGGGGACCACCAAAAAACTTTCCGTTTTAATTTTCTGACCAATTTGCAAGTTCAGCTGAATATTTTTTTTCAAAATAATTTTGATATCAAATCACCCGGTTTCGACTGGGGGTCCGGCGAGCTTCGGCCGCTGGACCAGGTTTGTTGTAATAATAGCGTCGATCCCAGGGGGCCATCCCCCCAGGCAACACCTGCCCCCTCGATTTAAAGGGGCAGGGCTGGGTTTATTGCCCAGTGCCTGAGGCGCCCCCTTGAGGGGAATGCCGACGGGATCGACGCAATTTTTCACCTGCCACTCCACGAGCTTTGGCCGTGGGTGGTCCCACGTTAATAGGGACTTTGTGCCTGACCCGTACATGTGGGGTACGCGGTAAATAAAATCAAATCTAAATTCAGTAATTTCAACAAGCAGGACCTGTGGATATACCACAGTATGATAATTTCATTATTATGAAGTTTGATATGTTTACTTAAGAGCTATTGCTTTTAGTTCAATATATAAAAAGTATAATAATCTTGACTAGCAGGACCTGTGGATATACCACAGTATGATAATTTCATTATTATTATCTGCTTTATTCGGACTATTGTCCCCATCTTCATTGTTATTTGTACAACGTTTCGGCCGATATACCCTACGGCCTTCTTCAGGTATTTCTTGTCGGACTCGGGAACCTTCCCAGACTCGGGGACCTCTTTTTGAGTCCAAGAAGGTTCCCGAGTCCGACAAGAAATACCTGAAGAAGGCCGGAGGGTATATCAGCCGAAACATTGTACAAATAACAATGAAGATGGGGACAATAGTCTGAATAATGCAGATAAGCCTCATCTCAAAGATTCCAAGAAAAAAAATTTAATTATTTCAACGTTTGATATGTTTACTTAAGAGCTTTTTGAAAATACTTGAATATGTAAAAAAGTTTAATAATCTTGATTTAACTCTCTATTCTATTTTTATTTTTATCTTTTCATTATGTTCAATTGAAACAGATTATCATTATCACTTCCACATGCTCATATACAGGAATTTTCAATTTTTTTATAACCTTTGTATTTCAGAAAAGTTTATATGATTTCCTTATCTAATTATAACTACTGTAATCTATTATTTAACTTCTTGTGAACAGTTAATTAACTGATTATAATATTTGACATTTTCAGCTATTTTCCAAAATTCTGGGCATCCTTTAAACATATTCTTCTATATCTTGAATGAAAATTTATATTTCTGCAAAGATCATTAAGTTTATGACATTGGGTAGTGATGGATTATATCAAACTGATTGAAGTGATATGTTCTTTTTTGAATGGGACATTTTTATTACCCTCTGGTTGGATTGTTGTTCATAATGGAAACCAATGTAGGCTGCTTGGATGTACATGATATTTGCGTGGAGTGTATATATTCAAGCTCACTCTTACCCACAATTGAAAAAGAAAAAAAAAAAACGAAGCAAAACAGAAAACCCATTTGCTTAATTCTAATATTACAGGAGCTTAGATAAAAAAATCCCTTATAGAAGTAAAGTCGAAATTAATTGGCAAAAACCATTCAACCTTTGCCAAAAAATTGAATTGGTGAAAGAGTTCCTTTTTTTTTCTTTCCATTTGGGGCATTTACTTTTAAGTAATGTTGATACAATATTACATTTATGGTCCCATCTTGACACCTTTGATTTGTGTGTAGTCTCCTTATTTTTGTTTTTTGCTACAGTTAAGCACCAAAACTGCCTCCCTACTCACACCATATTTTCTGAGAGCTAATACCAAAGGCTTAGAGTCAGATATACATATTTGGTTCCATTTTTAAGGGTAGATTTCTAGTTTGGCTTTTGAGTATAGATTTCTGGTTCCATTTTTTATTGTTGATTTTTGGAATCAACATATCATACTCACCTTCACAGGAAATCTGTAACTAGTGTCCAGTTACCAGATAAAAAAAGAAGATAGGCTGTAACCCAATACAGATCCTGGGATGACTACCAGAACCTGGCCATGTTTTGGGTATATATATGGACCAGGTTGTCTACACTGAAGACCAGTAGCTAATCAGAACCCAGGGAATGAGCTTAGCCAAGGTACATAGTGGAATAGCTCAATCCTGTATTTAAACCACTTACCAACATTGATGCTGGGAGCAGATTCAACTTGCAATACAGCTGAATACTGATCCCCTAATAAAAATTTTACAGTGTAGATTTCTAGTTCCGTTTTTGAGTATAGAAATCTGGCTCTATTATTGAGAATAGATTTCTGGCTCTATTATTGTGAGTAGATTTCTGGCTCCATTATTGAGAATAGATTTCTGGCTCTATTACTCAGAGTAGATTTCTGGCTCCATTATTGAGAGTAGATTTCTGGCTCTATTACTGAGTAGACTATTATTGAGAGTAGATTTCTGGCTCTATTATTGAGAGTAGAGTAGATTTCTGGCTCCATTATTAAGAATAGATTTCTGGCTCCATTATTGAGAGTAGATTTTTGGCTCCATTATTGAGAATAGATTTTTCTGGCTCCATTATTGAGATAGATTTATGGCTCCATTATTAAGAGTAGATGTCTGGCTCTATTATTGAGAATAGATTTCTGGTCCAGTTTTTGAGAATACATTTTTTACCTTAATACACACAGTATTCTAGATATTACTAAAATGAAAAGTAAGTTTTGGTGGTCATCTATTTTTTTTCTAAGTTTAAACTTTTTTCTTTTGTCGCTAAAGACAGCATGAAATGAGAAGAGTCTACTTCATTAGACATTGCAAATAAAAAAGTTCTACTCAATGGCATTACCTGTTGACTGAGTAACTTCATTGAGAGTTTCCTTCTGACTTTCTACCAAGTTATATGAAGGCCCCTGAACAATTTCTGGAGATTTAACTTAATCTTATGGTTCAAATTTACACACAGACACACACACGCACACATGCATATATATATTTGCATTGTAATATTCATTTTGTTATGAATTTGTTATTTTTATTTATTTGAAAGAGATAAAAAACAAATATATATATATATATATATATATATATATATGTGTGTGTGTGTGTGTGTGTGTGTAGACATTCTTTGTTCTATTAAACTCATAATTTTGTACATGGATATCCATATACACACACACTTATTTATTTATGTCTCTCTATATATACATACATACACAATATACATTTACAAATATACATACATACATTCACAATATATATGCATATATATGTATATACATACATACACAATACATATATACACACATACATGCACTATATATATATATATATATATACACATGCACAATATGTATGTGTATATGTATATGTATATATATATATACACATGCACAATATATATATATATATATCTATACATATATATATATATATGTATATAAATGTATAAATGGAGGTTCAGATCTATCTTAATTAACTGGAATAATATCCGTAATTTGTTTCAATTTATTAAGTAGATTTACATTAATTTGTTCTATGTTTCTCTCCATTGAGAGAGAGAGAGAGAGAGAGAGAGAGAGAGGAGAGAGAGAGAGAGAGAGAGAGAGAGAGAGAGAGAGAGAGAGCACAATAAGTAAAACATATGTTATTTATTATTTGACTAAAGTGTTTCATTCCAGATTGCATTAATCTGAAATCTTAGAGAATCATTTACCAAAAATTTTGAATGAAAATTCAAAGAAAACAACAAAAATATGTTTTTTTTATAAATTGCCTTTCACAAATAAATATTAATTGCTTTCAAGAAAGACATTTTGATCAAATTCAATTGACTTTATTTTCACTTTATTTAATCAACAAAATTCTTAATTTAAAGAAACAAAAAAAAAAACCCAGCTCTCCTAAAATTAAGCTTCTTGAATTTCTTATAAGAATCTATTCGTGTAATGACAAATGTTAACGCCGATAGACCTTGGAAAGCTTTATTCTACTTAGAATAATTGGTACACTTATTGAGAGTTTATATAGTCTAGTATTCACTGGAGAGTTCTTTAAAGGGTAGGTAATCATAAAATAGGTGAGGTAACTCTCAATTACTTATTACAATTTGATTTTTATTTTTTTTATTTTTGATCAAGTGATGCTGAAAGAACCAGTTTCTGAAAAATCATTGAAGTTAAGCAGCAATGAACCTGTTTAATACTTAGATGAGTGACCACTTCATAACAAGTTAAGCAATAATAAGCCTGGTCAGTACTTAGATGGGTGATCACTTCAACAACAGCAAGCACTGTAAGAATCCTGAAGCTTGTGTGCCATATCTAAGCAAAGCTTAGTAAATAACAAGTTAAGCAATGATAAGCCTGGTCAGTACTTAGATGGGTGATCACTTCAACAACAGCAAGCACTGTAAGAATCCTGAAGCTTGTGTGCCATATCTAAGCAAAGTTTAGTATATAACAAGTTAAGCAATGATAAACCTGGTCAGTACTTAGATGGGTGATCACTTAAACAACATCATGTACTATAAGCATCCTTAGTATGTAGACCCGCCCAACAGGGTAGGGGTCCAGTGGCTTCGGCCCTGGATCTTTACAAGTTAATAGCGTCGATCCCAGGGGGTTGTCCCCCCAGGCAATACCTGCCCCCTTGACTTAAAGGGGCAGGGCTGGGTTTATTGCCCAGTGCCTGAGGTGCCCCTCTTGAGGGGAATGCCGAAAGGATCAACGCAAATTTTTTTTTTTTTGTTCTTTCCCACCCATGAGCTTTGGCTTGTGGGTGGGCCCATGTTAAAACGAGGCCTTGTGCCCAGCCCATACAAGTGGGGTATGAGGCAAATACCTGTACTATAAGCATCCTGAAGCCTGTGGGACATATCTGTTTAAAGCTTAGTAAATAACAGCCCAGATTCCAGATAGCTTGTATTCTCCCTCTAGATCATCAAAGGTAAACAGTAATAAGCCTGTTTAATACCTTATTGACCACTTTTGCAATTAGGTGGTACTGTAAGCATCCTGTGTGCCATCTATACATTTATAAAGGGCAGTTGTGTGTATGTATGTCCGAAGGAAACTACGAAAATAAAACAATTAATAACAAAGTAAATATATTTACACATTCACTATCACCAGATCTTACTTTTTGAGCAAAAATAATGAAGATTTGATTTATATTCATGAAGATAATTAAAAAATAAAATATAAATGATAACAGCATAGAATTTTTTTTTGCATTTAATTTTGTGAATAGTAGACATTAATTTTTCTTTTCAAAGTGGCTGGATCAATACAAGGTCTTTTTATGTGGGGATTTTAATGGGGCATCCTGCGGAGATCCAACTTACAATTCAGCAATAATTAACTCGTGAGACTAACTTTAACAAAAAAAATACCCCTTCTACCCAGGTGACGCTGGGTAGCCACTTCTAGAGCTACTAAGCAAAGCTTAGTAAATAATTACTTTAAAAAAATCACTAACTTAAAATTGATTCTTCTGAATTTCTTTAGGGACAGCCTTCAAATGCAACATCTGTGGTTGAGAATGTATTTCAAATATTGGACTTCACAGTCACAGGAGGCGCTGTGACTTCAGGGGCACAAAAACTTTATTATAGTCTTCTGAGACTGAAATGCCAATAAATTTAATACATAGTATTTAACTATATATTAAATAAGTTTTAGTTAGGAGAGAGAGTGTCTCTTACGGTTCACAACTCACCAGTGGCAGAATCATGGGCTGGGGAAATAAAGCTTTATTAATAAGAAAGGGGCTGGGTTAGCTCAGTCGGTTCCTAGTTCGATACCGGTCCCCGCCTACTCAGCGTATGAGTAGCACAGGGATCAGTGCGGTAAAGTAAGGAGCTGATGGTAGGTGTGGCGCTCCACCTCAGATGCTAAAACAATCTTCTTGGTCTAGCGCTATTGAAAAGGGGATAGACTCCCTCGCTGACTGGCTGATACTGACTTTAGGCCGCCCCGACGACTTTTTTTTTTTAATATATTAAATAATCACCCCAATCATCTAACAAATTTTTTGCAAGTTTTAAAGTTTTTCTTGAATCAAAAATGATACATCAATTATAAAGAGATTAAAAAATGTACCCCCCTCCTCCAAAACACAAACAAGCACTGACTTTCAGATAATCTTAAATAAATAATAAAAAACAAATCTTTGTTCAATTCTCTAATTTCTTGCATTGCTTTTTTATTTTCATTTTTTTTTTCTTTCATTATTTTCAAAGTTTATTTATCACCAAAAACACATTGAATATGTCTTCTTTTTTTGCCATCCTAATTACCCACCCCCTTCATTTCTTTATTACTGTTAGATTTTGTTTTTATACAAAGCTAACATTTTCAATTTCTAACCACTTGTATTGCACCAGTGGGAATCTTTTTCAAGGAAGCCAAGTTGGCATCCTCCTTTGGCAAGTGCATGTGAATTGATAAGCTTTCTTTGGGCAATATCATGCTATCTTGTAAATCTTATACAAAAACTTTATAAGAATGACAAACAAAAATGTACTTTAATAACACCTTTACAACACAAATAAAGATCACATTATTCTCCAACATGCATATTCAAGGCATTCACATTTAGATATGCCAATTCTAATTGACTGTCCATCCTGACAATACACCGACTGCACCTCTGCAGAAGGATAAAATCCCTCAATGGGACTGCCTGTTGGCGGCAACCTCTGATGCCTAAGAGCATAATCCTGGTGGTTGATATGCAACACTCCATTTTGGCCCTTACTTAATCAATTGGCTGGTAACATCAAGCCTTAGCACCTATAGGATTGTCCCAACCCTATTACCCTTGTGGCAAACCTCAACCCTTTTTGTCCTATAGGTGCTAGAAGGTGGTGGTTGAGGATCATATTGTCCTGAGTATAACATTAAACTATCTGATGGTAAAATTCCAATTCTGGAGCTCTGGGGAATGTGGAGTACCAATTCATCACCTCTTCATCATTCATAAAACAGAGTGTTAAAACAAAACAAAAAAGATAAAGATATTGCAATAAAAGAAAAAATAGGAAAGAATTCCAACTTTGAAAAACTGTTGGCATCCTGTTTCTTTTAGCAGACTATTTCTTCATCCACTTTCAGGAATGCACATTGATTCTATTAACAGAGCTAATGGCACTGACGACAATGATAACAATTACGGTAACAATTATTGCAATCTGAAAAGAAATTCTTTAAGCCAAGAAAAAAAAAAAAAAATCTGCCACTTATTGTAGTTGACCTACCCAGAAATGTTTGATTAATTGACAAAGCATTGTATTTCTCACAGACATAAAATGATCATTAACTACATTGCCATTATTATGAGGTTCACTGGAGGCTGAGTGACAGCAAGTCTCCCCAGATCTCCAGGACTCTTCTGAGTATTCTGGCAGATTGCAGCAGTGCAGTGTTCTGAATGGTTTCAATCCTTCCTCTGATTTCCAAACTTTCCAAACCCTTTTCTAATCCTTTTGTGACTGTTCCAAGTGCACCAACTACAATTGGTTTCACTTTCATATTCCATAACTTTTTCAGTTCTCTGGCAAGGTCCAGATATTTGTCCATTTTTTCATTTTCCTTTAGCTTCACCCTGTGATCTGCTGGCACTGCAAAATCCACCAGTTGACAAGTTCTTTCTTTTTTGTTTATCAATACTAGGTCTGGTCTTCTTGCTGTGATAAGGTGATCCATTTTTATTTCAAAGTCCCAGAGAATTTTATGCGTTTCGTTCTCAAGAACAGATTCTGGTTTATGCATATACCATTTTGTTGTGTGGTCAAAATTTAATTTTTTGCATAATTCCCAGTGGATCACCTTCCCAACCCAGTCACGTCTAGTTTTGTATTTTCATGTGCAACCTTTATTATTATTATTTACTCCTTTTTAAGTTTTCACATCAGTGTTAGCTGATGGTCTTTCACTGGAGTGTGAGTGACATCAAGTCTCCTCAGGTCTCCAGGACTCTTCTGAGTATTCTGGCAGATTGCAGCAGTGCAGTTCTGAATGGTTTCAATCCTTCCTCTGATATCCAAACTTTCCAAACCTTTTTCTAATCCTTTTGGGACTGTTCCAAGTGCACCAACTACAATTGGAATCACTAGAAACAGAATCATTAATAATTTCTGCACAAATAATGCCATAAAGACAAACTATATAAAAGCGAAAATTGATAAGACCCAACAAAATAGTAAATGTAGACTTTGCGGTAATAGAGATGAGACTGTAAACCATATACTCTGCGAATGTAGCAAACTAGCACATCGAGAATACAAAACTATACACGACTGGGTTGGGAAGGTGATCCACTGGGAATTATGCAAAAAATTAAATTTTTAAATTATTATTATTATCATTATTATTATTATTATTATCAATCCTATAAACAACCTTACCACTCGACCTATAATTATAATTTAGATGTGTTGTAGATTATTTTGTAAAGTTCTAAAATTTGTTATGTTAACATAACATAAATTACATTATGGTCAAGGTATGTTGAATCACCAAAGTTAAGTTGTTGGCTGGTTGTTTTATTTTATGGCATATCAATCCTTTTTGGGTTATTTAATGCCAAATCAAGTTATTGTGATATCAGGTTGCTTACAGTACCTGCTGTTGCTTAAATGGTCACCTAATTAAGTATTGAACATGTTCATCGTTGCTTGATCTAGCATGACTTGAACAAATAAATAAAAGATAGGTTGGAATTAGCTGAAATAATTAGATTAGATTATTAAAACAGAGAGAGAGAGAGAGAGAGTGAGAGAGAGAGAGAGAGAGAGAGAGAGAGAGAGAGAGAGAGAGAGAGATCAACTAATTGAGAAGAGATATTTCTTAAAATTGAGATAGATATAAAAAGAAATCTAGCCTGACTTGAACATAATAAATAAGAGATAGGTTGGAATTAGCTGAAATAATCAAATTATTAAAACAGAGAGAGAGAGAGAGAGAGAGAGAGAGAGAGAGAGAGAGAGAGAGAGATCAAGTAATTGAGAAGAGATATTTAAAAAAATTGAGATAGATATAAAAAGAGTAAAATGGAATAAGATCGATAGATAAATATGTTAAGAGTTTCCAGATTGGAAACTTTTTTTTTCCAGTCATCAATTCTATCGGTCATCATGTATATAAATGAAGAAGTGTCCAAACTTTTAAATGATACATAGTGTGCGTCAATACCTCCAACCTACAGAGAAAAATAACCAAATATAAGGATGTCAAATTTATTCTGAACACCCTGTATATATATATATATATATAATATATATATATATATATATAAGGTGTGTCAAAAAAGTATCGAGATTTTTTGTTCCATTCATTAATTTTTTCAGAATACAAGGAGTGTCAAAAAAGTACCAAGTTTAAAGCTGTATTTACCAATATAGAAATGAAGAATAAATGGAATGTTATTTTTTTCAGAATACTAGGTGTGTCAAAAAGTACAAAAAATCTCGATACTTTTTTGACACACCTTGTATATATACAATATTTCAACTATAAAATAAATTGTATATAAATATATAGACATGAAGTCAGTAGTGCTTGGTAAATGTTATGATTTTCAAAGCAAGTATATATATATAATATTAGCATGAATGTTTTGGGCAAGCTATAGCTTAAAAATATACAAGATCTTTCTTTCTTTCTTTCTTGTTCTCTTTCTTTCTTTCTTTCTTTCTTTCTTTCTCCTGTTCCTCTTTCTTTCTTTCTTTCTTTTCTTTCTTTCTTTCTTTTTTCTCCTGTTTCTTTCTTCTTTCTTTCTAATCTCCTCTTTTTTCTTTCCTTCTTTTTTCTTTCTTTCTTCCTGTTCTCTCTTTCTTTCTTTTCTTTCTTTCTTTCTTTCTTTCTTCTAATGCTGCTCTTTCTTCTTCTTTCTTTCTTTCTTTCTTTCTTGTTCCTCCTCTTTCTTCTTTCTTTCTTTCTTCTCTTCTTTCTTTCTTCTTTTTTCTTTTTCTAATGCTCCTCTTCTTTCTTTCTTTCTTTCTTTTCTTTCTTTCTTCTCCTGTTCCTCTCTTTCTTTCTTTCTTCTTTCTTCTTTTTTTCTTTCTTCTTCCTGTTCTCTCTTTCTTTCTTTCTTCTTTCTTCTCCTTTCCTCTCTTTCTTTCTTTCTTTCTTCTTTCTCCTGTTCCTCTCTTTCTTTCTTTCTTTCTTTCTTTCTTTCTTTCTCCTGTTCCTTCCTTTCTTTCTTTCTTTCTTTCTTCTCTTTCTCCTGTTCCTCTCTTTCTTTTTTCTTTCTCTTTTCTTTCTTTCTCCTGTTCCTCTCTTTCTTTCTTTCTCCTGTTCCTCTAGTTCTTTCTTTCTTTCTTTCTCCTGTTCCTCCATGCTCTTATTAAGCAGATTGAAATCTGAAATATTAAAAAAGTTTGCTATATTAAACATTGCCCCTGACTGAATTTCACATACAATGGATTGCACGATTATCTACTGAATATCATGCGTCTGATGATCGTGCAGACCATTGTGAACATTTTGAGAAATATAAATATATAATACTATTTACACAATGAGTATTACAAAGAGTGATATTTTCTGGTTCCATAATGGAGATCAGCAAGCATCTTTGTGTGTGTGCATGTATATATATATATATATATATATATATATATATATATAATGACATTTTCAATGTACAAAATATATTTTTAATATTTGCAATGTAAAAAATAAATATAACTTAAGTTGTTCCTTCTAAAGTGCTCATTCAGTGCTTTTAACTTTATATATATTATATATATATATATATGTATATATATGTACATAGAGGTGGGTGTACATATATTTATATACATACATGTACATAGAGGTGTGTGTATACATATATGTATATATATACATGTATGTAGAGGTGTGTGTATATATATTCATATATGTGTATATATATATTTGTATATATATATGTACACACACACATATATATATATATGTCTGTGTATATGTATGTAGAGGTGTGTGTATATATGTATATATATATATATTCATATACGTATATATATTTATATATGTATATATATATTTGTATATATATATATATGTACGCACACATATATATGTATATATAAAAAGTGTTGTTATGGGTCCAACACATATATATACATATATATATATATATGTATGTACAACATATATATATATATATATATACATATATATGCATATATATATGTGTGCATGTGTTTATATGTATATATTGTATACATATGTATATGTACATAAATATATATGAATATATGTGTATACAAATATGCACCAAACATATAACACACTACAATGGACTTGCTTTCTAAACATACAAATGTATGTCTGTAATTGTGTGTGTGTGTGTGTGTGTGTGTGTGTTGGTATATGTATTTGTGAGTTCTTCAATACCCATCCCTGCTTCCTTAACAATACACCTCTGTACATATATGTATACATATATTTATATATATATATATGTACAGACACACGTATATATATATACATATATATAGATATGAGTATATACATATATATGTATATATATATATATATGTACATGTGTTTATATGTATATATTATATATATATTAACAATACACCCCTGTACATCCCCTTTTCCCCAACACTGACCCTAGGGTAACAGCAGACAATGTTACTTGATTATACAGTGATAAATGCTAGTTTTGCAATATTCTGTCATGTGACTGAACAGGTGAATGATTGACTGGAATATGTCACAGTTTTTCATCTCTTATTTCCTCTTTAACAATGAAAAGAAAAGAAAAATACCTCAAGAAGTAGAAATATTTCTAAATAAAATAAAAAAGAAATGAAAAAAAAAAAAAACCACCCACACACATTGTATTAACCCCAACCATTCACTTTTCCCATTTGTATTTCTGATCTTCATGTATTAGAGAGCTCCACCATTGCTTAATACCAAATAGATCTATATCAATAATTGTGAAATGTTTGTTTGTCTGTCCTCTATGTGCTTTGACCAATGGAAAACTCACTGGAATAACTGTTTTGAATACAAAGAGGATTATTTGTCAGAATTTTTGGACCATATTAGCTTTAGGCACCCCTTTTTGATCTCGACATGTTTTTCATTTACACCGTCAATATCCGGTTGTTTGTTATGGGTTAGGGATTAGGGTTAGGGTTAGGGGTTAGTTTTATAATTTTTTTAAATTCTAAAAATCGTCTATTAAAACAACTGGGTATTGATGGTGTAAATCAAAAACATGTCCTTTCTTAATTGAGATAAAAAAATGGTGCCTAAAGGTCATATGGTCCAAAATATTTCTAAATAAATAAAAAAAGAAATGAAAAAAACAACAAACCCACACACATTGTGTTAACCCCAACCATTCACTTTTCCCATTTGTATTTCTGATCTTCATGTATTAGAGAACTCCACCATTGCTTAATACCAAATAGATCTATATCAATAATTGTGAAATGTTTGTTTGTCTGTCCTCTATGTGCTTTGACCAATGGAAAACTCACTGGAATAACTGTTTTGAACACAAAGGGGATTATTTGTCTGAATTTTTTTAGATGAGGCTTGAAATTTTGTATTATTTAGATTTTTTAGACTACTGTCCTCATCTTTATTGTTATATACTCTATAGTAGTGCTTCTCATAGCTGGTTCACCAGACTGGTGCTGGTCTGTGGAGTACTGCCAGTTTGCAGTGTCACACACAATCTTTTAAAATCTGTATAGTTTTGAAGTATGGTAACCATACATATAAATTAACATTGGGAATATATTTCTAAAAATATCAATAAAAACATATATAAAAAAATATTTAAAAAAAGATTGACTACTATCAAGAATGAGTAAAACAAAACGTCTTTGGCATAAAATAACCCAACAAGAGTTGACATGCCATAATCCAACCAACAGACAACTTACTGTCAAAATCCTTTGAAAAACATAGCAATAAATCTGACCATCCTTCACCTCTTAGCATAAAATAAACCTCAACAGGTTGACGTGCCATTAAAATCAAACAATCAAAACTAGAAAGTAGCTGTTTCAGATTACAGATGAACCAAAAGCATCAAGCCCAAAATTTCAGGATAAGTAAGTTTTATCCCATCCAGCTTATTCTCAAGTCACCTCGTTAGGGTCCAGGTGGTGCAGCCATACAGCAGCAAAGGGAGCTGCACAAGAATGCTGTGTGCAGTCTTGAATAAATTGTGGAAACAGCACCCCACGAGGAAACAGCTGTATGGCCACCTGCCCTCACAAACCATTCTAGTGAGATGGACAAGGCATGCTGGACACTGCTGGAGAAGCAAGGATGAGCTCATAAGCGACATTCTCCTGTGGAAGCCACACATGGACATGCTAGAGTGGGCCCACACCAAGGACCTACATTGCCAACTATGCAAAGATGCTGGATGCCCTCCATCTCACAAACCATTCTAGTGAGATGGACAAGGCATGCTGGACACTGCTGGAGAAGCAAGGATGAGCTCATAAGCGACGCTCTCCTGTGGAAGCCAACACATGGACATGCTAGTGTGGGCCACACACCAGCATTGACCAACTATGCAAAGATGCTGGATGCTGCACAGAGGACCTGCCTGAGACAATGAATGATAGGGAGGTTTGGCAAGAGATTGTCATGGATATCCGTGCTAATTGTGTTACACACTGGACCCGTCAAAGAACACAAACACTTGTATTTAGGAAAATGTAAGATGAGATGTTTATTCTCTCAGTTGTGTATAGCTGAGAGTCGTTGGCAGGGTTACGCAAATGTGGAGCCTTCGGGAGTTTTTTCAAGTGATCTCAAATCTGATCGTTGTCTGTCTAATCGATCTCTACGGGCTTCTTTTATTGTAGTCTGACCCCCGGTGTCATGCCTCTTTGTTCGTGACACCTACGCAGTTTTTCTGTAGACACACCTCTTCGCCCACGCAGGCTGTTTTCATTGGCTATGGGCAACGCCTACAGATTTCTGCACATAAATCATGTCAAATGTTCACCTGCATTTCCAGGTGCAAAGGTTCAGGTCAGGTCAGGTCAGGTCAGGTCAGGGCCACATCCTGTTTTCGTTTCCAGGCTGCACCTGACCTCCATGCACTTCCTATTCAGCCTGGTCCTTGGGTGCACTGATCAGACAATATATTACAATTGCAGTTTTCTGCTCTAAAGTATTTCAGGAGTGATATGCCAGTAAGCATTTAAAAAAAAAAAGAATACTAAAACATTTATGTACACATAGACAACAGTTGTATCAACTCAACCTCCTGTTGTTTGTTTTACTGATTGCTTGTTTTATTTATAACTTGTTTTAGCATTAACCTTTTTATCATAGTATCTAGAAGACTCCTCTGCGCTCATATTAAGCTACATTTTCTTATGAACACGTTATGCATAATTCGTTATAATCTGCCATCCTTGAAATAACTGCATGATATTTTTAAGTGTCTCTGACAGACAGGTTCCTTAGTGGCACCCATTGCTGCCAAAACGTCCAATATTATCAGTCTGTGTACTTTTCACACTTCTTCAAAACATCTTTAAGATGGCGAGGAATATTTCTTCCCTCCCTAATGACAATATCAAAACAGAAACCCCACTAAGAATGGTTAGGATGAATAAAGAAGAAACATCTGACTAAAGGTGACAAGTTATAAGGATTATATATACTAGCAGGACCTATGCATATAACACAGTATGATAATCTAGATGTTACATAATTATTAGATACCTAATATTTATGTGCAATAGTGCAGAAATCAAAATGGCTGCTATAAGTTGCAGCCCACGGCCTTGAAGGATGAGTGACAAGGCTTGACCTCATCCTGATCCTTTCCAGTGGATACCGTGAGAATCGGTGGAGGAGACCCTCTTCCGGTTTAGATTAGAAAGAGATTTTTTAGTCAGATCGGCCAAAGCCACAACGGTGGTAAATCGTGTTATGCATGGTGCCGACTCAATCTGTGCAGGTAGTCTGGTGGGGATTTCAGAATAAAATATGATCTAAGTTAAATGAAGTCTTGTGTTATTATCTAAAAACTACCAATGACACAGGGCTTCTGATAAAGAGAAATCCCCAATGGAAGACCAGACATGAAGTCCCCAAGAGAAGTCCAGATGCTAGAAGAGACGCTAGAAGAACTTAACATATCAAAGACATCAGAAGAAGAATAGAAGAATAGAAGTAAAGGGTATACAACATAAACATCTGACTAAAGGTGACAAGTTATAAGGATATATGTACTAGCAGGACCTATGGATATAACACAGTATGATCATTCAAACATCTGACTAAAGGTGACATGTTATAAGGATATATATACTAGCAGGACCTGTGGATATAACACAGTATGATAATTCAAACATCTGACTAAAGGTGACATTATTTTCTGTATTTTTGAGGTGAGGCTTGATGTGAAGGATCTTGATCTTGAATTAGGATTCTAGTAACTGAGTCTTACTTCCGAGAGAGGTAAGGGGCTGTTTTTCTAGCCAAAAACTTTAAGCCATTACTTATCTTCTGCCAGTTACTGTTTTAAAAATCCTCAGCTCATCTGTGTGTGGCCGTTTCCAATATCTATTGCAGGAGTTCTTGTGGTTGACCCTTTGTTGTCAGTCACACAGCCAGGCACCAGGTTCACTCATGGGGAAAGGCTTCCACTTCACTACAAAATGTAGCAAATATTATATCCCCCAGACTGGTCTGAAAGACAGGGAGACGCTAGCTTTAAAAATTTTGGTTGTTACTTGTTGCTCTACCAGTAGCTTACTAACTGCCCTTTTTAAAAATCACTAGTTCATGTGTGTTCCTGTGATTGACCCCTTGCTGTTGGTCACACATCCAGCCTCCAAGTTCACTGGTGGTGGGAGGAGTAATTGATCCTATAAACTAAAGTATATAGTCTATTATACTGGCAATTGTAGGATACTTTTATTATTCAATTTATGAGTCAGCTTTCTGATTTCTGTCTCCTGTGTCCAGCTGTGTTGCATATCATTGTGTCGGTCGATTTATACGACTTTGCTCGTGTGCTTATGGCATTCCTCTGATTCCCAGTGGGTGTTCTTGCAAGGGTTTAAACTCCAATGATCTTCTCTTTGAAGCTGAGCATCTGATTTCTCGGATGTGAAACCTGAAATACAGGAATTTGTAGAGCGAAGAATATGGAGAGTGAAGCATATGGAGAGTAAGGAATATGGCGAGTGAGGGATGGGGAGAGCAAGGATGAAAGCAAACTGACCGGTAGCAAAATGGAACTTTTGATGTCAGCAGAGACAACCAACATGATACCGACTTTTGGTAAAACTGGTAATCCAATGTAGATGCGGATCTAGAATCTATTCATAGTAGAAATGAAGATGGATTGATTGATTTTAATGGCATGTCAACATGTTTAGAGTTACTCTGTGTCTAGAGGTTAGGGAATTGCATTCATTATACATTTTTCTTGCGATTTTTAAATAGATCTATTTGATCCATAGATTGGACCCTAACAAATACTACCGCTCCAGGTTAGAGTTGACCTGGGAGTAATGGCAATGAACATATGTACAAATATATATAATATATATATATATAATATAATAAGATAAATATGTAAAGGTCTTACATATCTATTTATTAGGTGACAAAAGAACATTCATGACCATATTAGTTTCATGCGATGCAATCATCAGGTGAAAATGTTTCTTACCTGATGAAACATCTTCACTTGATGATTGCATCGCATAAAACCAAAATGGTTGTGAATGTTCCTATGTCACCTAATAAATAGATATGTAAAACCTTTATATATTTATCTTATTATATTATATAACAGCTCTATTTTATATTGAGTACTCTACCAATAATACTGCCTTTGGTACACCATTCCAGCAAAAGCTGAAACAGTGACCATCTCACACTATAGTAATATATATATATATATATATATATATATATATATATAATATATATATATATATATATATATATATATATATATATACACAGCACACACACATAATGTGATATATGGTTAATTTCTTAAGCATAGTTTAACAGGTTGAATTCAGAGTTATCATTTTCCTTGATCAGTTACCATACCAAGGTTAAAGAGCTCAGAAGAAAAGAATATAGGACTGAAATTCCCAGGTTAAATACAAATATATACAAAAGTTTACATTGTGGGTATATATGATATATATATAAATAGGCCAAAATCAATTAGATATAAAAGTGTTTTTCTGGTCCAATGTTAAAAATATTTGTAGGATTTTTGAGACTAAATTTCACACGTTACTTTGTTTTGCAAAATGAAAGTGGCCAATCTTCATCAATATTCTTTAAATTGTACACACACACACACACACACACAGACACACACACACATATATATATATATATATATATACAAAAAAAAAAACAATGAACGTTTCTGTGATTTCTAAATAATTTGGAGACCTTAACTTTGGCATTTCTCTCATATATATATATATATATATATATATGTATACACAGTCTCCCATGTCTATAACCTTGCTGATGAGACCTAATAGGTCGAAATGTACATTCAGAAATTGACATTTTCTCCATTCGTTTAGCCTTACATTTGAACATATATGTCCGCCTAAAATTCATTAATTATTAACTAATTAATTTTCAAAATTAGGTACGACTTCAAATAAGCACATATCCTCCAAAAATATATGTATATATAAGTTAAGAGAAAGGAAATGAATCTGACGGTCTGAGTATAGATAAGGGGATATGAAAACAACACAATATGCTGTTAAAGTGAAAAGATTTAAATCATATTCATAGCTGATATTGAACAATATTTCAGTTTATAAAATCATCTTCAGAGCTTGTTTATACTCCAGGTCTCCGCTATTGATAAGTCCGGAGTATAAACAAGCTCTGAAGATGATTTTTATAAATCGAAATATTGTTCAATATTAGCTATGAATATGATATAAAATCTTTTCACTTTAACAGCATATTGTGTTGTTTTCATATCCTTTTATCTATACTCATATATATGTATATATAAATACATACATATATATGTATGTATATATAAATACATACACACACATATATATATAAATATTATATATATATATATAAATTAATGTGAAAGAGATGAGAAATATCACTTTAAATAATTATATTATTCTTAATTCTTGAAGAAATTAAGAAAATTGCAATATGTTATTTTGGTTGTATTCAATGTACAGTACTTTTTTATTTTTTGTTGTAAAGAAAAATCATAACATCTGCTCGAAGGCAATTAGTTGCAAATTTTCTCCCCGCAGACAGAAACTATTGTATAAGAATCTCTAAATTATGTGTCGTTTAGCAAATTTTATTAAAACTTTTCAAATTATTATTTTTTTTTTTAGTTTTCTTATGGAGGCTATAGTTTGGAAAAGCAAAAAAAAACAGATTTGAGGGAAATTTCAGATTATTTTGTTAGAAATTTAAAAAATAGACATAAATCTGAAGTTATTTAATAAAATTAATTCATTGCAATTTCCAACTTTATTTAAAAAGTTTTTATCTAATTCTTTTATTTCTCTAATGCACACATTCACAGACATGTTTATATAAATGCAGCTCTATTGATACTTGTACATAAAGATAAATCTAATGAGTCAGACGAACCTACTAAAAGTTTCGCTTAATGCTCTTCAGGGCTAAGAGTCAGATCTTAGCCCTGAAGAGGCATTAAGCGAAACTTTTAGTAGGTTCGTCTGACTCATTAGATTTATCTTTATTATTTGCTCTACTTAGGTATTGAGCGCTTTTTACTTTAGTCTCCTGGCAGTTTTGTATGAATATGTATATCTTATATATATATATATGCATAGAATTTGTTTTTTTCTTTTGGCCAAATATTGTACCAATAGATTATTTTTTGTTGGTACGATTATCTTGGTCTTTTCTTTTTTCCAAAAATTTTTTTCTTCCCAGTTGATGTTTGGTAGTATATTTTTACAATCAAACTATTTGCTGGGTTTTTTCTCACCGCGAGGATTTACCAACAAGTTTGGTATATTAGATATTTGTACATATATATTTTGTTTCTGTGTATAAAAAAGTCGTCAAGGTGGTCTAATGTTGGTATCAGCCAGACAGCAAGGGACTCTATCCCCTTTTCACTAGCACTAGATCAAGGTGATTGTTATTTTTAGCATCTGAGGTGGAGCGCCTCATTTACCATCAGCTCCTCACTTTATTGCATAGATCCCTGTGTTACTCATACGCTGAGTTGGCGAGGGCCGGTATCAAAGCAGGAAGCTTGTGATTCCTAGTCAAACACTGTATAGTATATACATATTTACCAGTCTATCTAATCCTTGTATTTCACTAACACACACATTCATAGACATCTATACATATATAAAGGGCAGTTGTGTGTATGTGTATGTCCGGAGGAAACTTCAAAAATAAAACAATTAACAACAAAGTAAATATATATATATATCAAATATCACCAAGGTTTGGTTTCTGAACAAAAATAATGAAGATTTGATTTATATTTGTGAAGATAATTAGAAAATAAAATTTAAATGATAACAGCATGGATTTTTTTTTCCTTTAATATTTTAGATAGTAGACATTAACATTTCTTTTCAGAGTAACTGGATCAATTTAAGGTCTATTTTTTTTTACATAGGGGTTTAAATTGGGCATCCCATGAGGATTCAGTTCAGGATTCAGTAATAATAGATCTGTGGGACTAACTTCTAAAAATCCCCCTCTACCCAGGCGACGCATGGGTAGCCACTGCTAGTGCATATATAAAGGGCAGTTGTGTGTATGTGTATGTCCGGAGGAAACTTCGAGAATAAAACAATTAACGACAAAGTAAATATATATATACATTAGATATCACCAAGGCTTGGTTTCTGAACAAAAATAATGAAGATTTGATTTATATTTGTGGAGATAATTAGAAAATAAAATTTAAATCTTGTAAAATACATCTATGAGATGATGGAGAGGGGAGTCATCAGCATTGTTATATCCTTGGGATCATTGGAAATTTCTGGTCTTTCAACAACAGATTTCCTCCCCCAGGAGACCAATCGGGGTTGATCAAACCCTGACCCTCCCCACTCAGCAAATGATAACAGCATGGATTTTTTTCTTCATTTAATATTTTAGATAGTAGACATTAACATTTCTTTTCAGAGTAGCTGGATCAATGCAAGGTCTATTTTTTTTACATAGAGATTTAAATGGGGCATCCCATGAGGATTCAACTTATGATTCAGTAATAATGGATCTGCGAGATTAACTTAAAAAAATCCCCCTGCTTGTGTTTATATGAATGCAGATGTGAAAATGAGAAATAAATGTTACAATGTGAAATTTATTTTTTTACATTTATTTAACAAAAACAATAAACCTGAGTAGCACCCACATGACCAAACCAACTTACAAGATATCTTTTATGTCTAATTGGTTTTAGCCTATTTATATATATCATATATACCCAAGATATAAACTTTTGGGTTATTTCCTATAACTCCAACATAAACAAAGGAAAATCACTCTTGACTGATGAATTATTTATTTATTTTCCTATTAATCTGACCCTAAACCCTAAATCTCACCCTAACCCTAACCCCTAACCCTAAACTCTAACCCTAACCGTAAATGCTAACCCTAAACCCTAACCCCTAACCCTAAACCCTAACCCTAACCTTAAACCCTAACCTTAAACCCTAACCCTAAAACCTAACCCTAACCTAACCTTAAACCTAACCCTAAACCCTAACCCTAAACCATAACCCTAAATCCTAACCCTAACCTTAAACCCTAAACCCTAACCTAACCTTAAACCCTAAACTTAAACCCTAACCCTAACCCTAAACCCTAACCCTAAACCCTAAACCCTAACCCTAACCTAAACCCTAACCTTAAACCCTAACCTTAAACCCTAACCCTAATCCTAAACCTAACCCTAACCCTAACCCTAAAACCCTAAACCCTAAACCCTAAGCCATAACCCTAAACCCTAACCCTAGCCATAAACCCTAACCCTAACCCTAACCCGTCTTCTTTTTTCCTAGTAGATAAATAAATAAATAAATAATTTAAAGTTCCCCTTTGTTTATGTTTTAGTTATAGGAAATAACCAACTTTTGTGTTTAACCTGGGAATTTCAGTCCTATATTCTTTCCTTCTGGGCTCTTTAACCTTGGTATGGTAACTGGTCTAGGAAAATGATAACTCTGAATTCAAACCTGTTAACCTCCACTTAAGAAATTAACCATATGTCACATTGTGTGTGAGTGTGTGTGTGTGTATGTTGTGTAATATATATATATATATATATATATTCATACATATATACTTTTGTTTCTGTCTATAGTATATACATATTTATCAAATATATATAAAAATCAAAATCAAAAACACAAAAAGTAACAATCTCCCAGAAGGCTTAAGACCAGGAGAGCCCTCTGAGCATACGCAAAAAAAACCCTGAATTCTTGGCGCCAAAAAGGTCTCTCAGCCTCCTTTTTGACTCCAAGACTTTTTAGAGGAAACGCGTATTGACTTGCTCGGGAAATATTTCCCCTCAACAAAATAGTGTAAAGCCACTAATAAGGCTCTTACTCTAAAATCACCCTCGTCTCTGTTCCTTCGCTTCTTTCACCAAATTCCATTTCAGCTTACCAACCCACAAGAAGAACAAACCAGCTGTATTGGGGAATAGTGTTACATAATCATTAGTACCTAATGATTATGACAATAGTGTAGAAATCATATTAGTGCAGCTGATGGCCTTGAGGGTGAGTGACAGCGCTTGACCTCAATCTCACCTAGCGTTCTGGGGATGATCGTGAGAATCGGAAGGCAATAGAAGCCCCTTCCGGTTTAAGGTGTAAGCAACTCAGTTAGTTAGAGTTAGAACTTAGAACCGAAGCTAGCAAGATGTGAGTCTCACTGCGTGAATGTCTGGTCTGGGGTTCTACGAATAAAGTAACATCATCGTAAATCGAAGTCTTGTAGTTATTACTAAAAGCTAACAATGACACAGGGCTTCTGATAAGAAGTGATCCCCAACAGAGACCAGACCCGGAATCCCTATATAAGAAAGACCAGACCTGTAGAAGAAGCAAAGCCGGCCAGAAGACTAGACGACAGTAAGAAGTAAGAGAAGTATATAACATATAGATATTTAGTGCCGGTAAAGAGGTATGCAACAATATGATACAAATACAAACGAACCAAAACTATCCCATAATATCCAACATCGGGTATATATATGAGAAGAGTGAGTTCTCGGATGAAAGAGAGACAGAGATGATAGAGAGAGAAAGAGGAAGATCTCACTTTCCCTGGTTATGTGTTGATTCTTCTAACTGCTTCTTCACTGGTTTCTTCACAAATGGTCACTTTTCAGATGACGACGCAAAACTGAATCAAGTCAATCAGCGCAAATGAATCGTGCAACATTTTTGACAAGATAAATCACTGAACCTGTCAATCAGCATTAAAACCATTAAATGCTTTCCTGAAGACAATTCTTATCTATTTTTAGATAATATTCTCTCAGGTCAAATAGAATCGGAAAAGAATGGACAACAAGGAGATCAAATTTGGGTCAGAAGACAGGATACGCTTGTGGTGTAATGGTTATCATCGTAAGAAATGGACCCGATGACTTGAGTTCAAATCCTGGATTGCATTTCACATAGTGCTAATACCCTTGGGAAAGGTGTGCATCCAACTATTCTAAGAAATGGACACGATGACTCAAGTTCAAATCCTGGATTGCATTTCACATAGTGCTAATACCCTTGGGAAAGGTGTGCATCCAACTATTCTAAAAAATGGACCCGATGACTCGAGTTCAAATCCTGGATTGCATTTCACATAGGGCTAATACCCTTGGGAAAGGTGTGCATCCAACTATTCTAAGAAATGGACACAATGACTCGAGTTCAAATCCTGGATTGCATTTCACATAGGGCTAATACCCTTGGGAAAGGTGTGCATCCAACTATTCTAAGAAATGGATACAATGACTTGAGTTCAAATCCTGGATTGCATTTTGCATAGTGCTAATACCCTTGGGAAAGGTGTGCATCCAACTATTCTAAGAAATGGACATGATGTCTCGAGTTCAAATCCTGGGTTGCATTTCACATAGTGCTAATACCCTTGGGAAAGGTGTGCATCCAACTATTCTAAGAAATGGACATGATGTCTCGAGTTCAAATCCTGGATTGCATTTCACATAGTGCTAATACCCTTGGGAAAGGTGTGCATCCAACCATTCTCCTTTTATTGTTAAATAGTAGGGAAGACTGAGCTTTTTAAACTATACCAACTCCAACTCTGAGTTGAATTTACACTTTATATGGCCCTAGTTTTAGTCTGTAAAATTATACAGTGCACATTCCTTATAAATAGATTATAAAAAATCATGGCATTATATCCTTTTGTAGGCCATAATCACTTAATTACATAAAGAGATGCCAGTTGGAATTACCAAAAATAGAGATGGAGTCAAAGGTTTCGAATCCACAGCCCTGCTTTCCTATGTGTATATTGACATTGCTTTCTGTAGATGAGATATAGCTACCTGGATATATGAACTGGTAAAACTTTCTGAATTAAACCTATGTCACAAATGTAACTGAGGACCCCCTGCAGACACTGATGCTCTGAGAAACTTTACTTGTGAATACACATGTGATGTTGGCTTAACCTACATTGGGTGAATGCTAGTAGTATCTGCTATTCTGGATCTGGGTAGCTGGGTCTGTTGTTGGGTTGGCTGGCTTCTCTCCATTCTTCAAGATGTCTGGAATTACTTGGGAATCTCTTGAGAATCTTGTATTGTGCTGTTGATAGTTTTTAATAAGGAACACAGGATGTTCTTGTTTATTTATTTTTAGAGTTCATTTATTTTATCTCAAGTCCAAAAACTGGACACACTGTCATTGTGATGCGTCTCCTCCAAATCCTCAGCCAGACTCCCTCCTCTAGCGTCTGTCTGCTTTGAAAACTTTGAACCAACTCTCTCCTCTCACTATCTCCCTTTCACACTTCACACTGTTGGACCTTTTTGACCAATCAGAAGCTAACAGGTCAGTTTTTGACTATCTAAATTCTAGTTAAATTCAACTATTCTGTTGATGTATAATTAAATTTTGGGTTTTTCCACATTTTCACATCTCATTGTTGAAGAATAATTAAAGTTCCAATTACCGTTGAACTGGAAAGACAAGGCAACAAACGGTTGTAACTGAAATACAAACCCGAATGCTACAAAGTCCACTGCAAAATGACAAAGTATATATAAGACTCCACAATGTCATTCAAATCAACCAGTCAAGCAACTAATCAGAACTCAAGGAATGGAATGACCCAAATCACCCAGATTCATGGATGGATCATTCTTGATTCCTATTTATACCAGCTGTCTTGGACACTGCTTGAGTTGTACTTAGCTGATGTTATTCAAATCAACAGTAGACTAACTGATTTCAATAATTTTCTTACATTTCAACATCTCATTGTCTTACAATACCTACTTAGCATCAAAAGGTTAAAAATCTGGCCGGAAATACAAAACTATAATTAGGTGAATAAATATATCTTCTTCTGGAAATAATACAACAATATAATCAATTAGAATAAAATAAGATAATATAAGAATAAGAATAAGAATAAGATAATAGAAGAATATGATAAAATAGAATAAAATAATATAATAATGATATGATAATAAGAATAAAAGAATAAAAGAATATACTAAAATTGAATAGAATGATATAATAATAATATAAAAATAAGAATAAAAGTATATAATAATACTATAATAATTAGAATAAGGGAATAAAAGAATATAATCAATTAGAATAAAATAAGATAATATAAGAATAAGAATAAGAATAAGATAATAGAAGAATATGATAAAATAGAATTGAATGATATAATAATATAATAATAAGAATAAAAGAATATAAATAATAATATAATAATAAGAATAAAAGAATATAATAATAATATAATAATAAGAATAAAAGAATACAATAATAGTATAATAAGAAATAAAAATACAATAATATAAGAATAAGAATAAAAGAATACAATAATACTATAAGAATAAGAATAAAAGAATAAAAATATAATAAATAGAATTAAATGATATTATTATATAATAAGAATAAAATAAAAGAATAAAATAATCTGATAAAATACAATGGAATATTTTAGTTAAACTTCTTTTTTTCTTTCCTTTTTCAGTCAGTGGATTCTTATTTCTTTCTTTCTTTTTTTTTTTTCTACTATTTTTTTTTTTTTTTTTTGGTTGGTGGATTTTTTTTTTCCTACTATTTTTTAAAATATTTTTCGACTGCCCTAGTAATTAGCAATTTGTGTCTTTTAATTACTTTTCGAAATAATCATCTAATTGCACATATTGTAATGAACCAGAAATCATGTCGTTGATTCATTTATAGAATCAATAATCACCTTGTAAAATTATTGATCATTTAATCTCATCTATGAAATAATCTTAGACGTGAGATTAGGTTTTTTGATTTCGTTTTAAATATCTTCGTTTATAAATAGAAGCTTTATATCAAATTAAATCAAATGAGTTATCTTTGTATGAAAACTAATATAAAGTTAATATATATATTATTATATATATATATTATATATATATCTTATCTACAAAATGGATAATACAAGGCAACAAAAAAAAGCTTCCTGTCTACAACTCAGACAAATTAGGATTTAGGGGTGATTCCATGTCAAATCATCCAGAAAAAAGTAAAATTATCACCCACCCCCTTCAATTTTTCTGAAATTTTTTCCAGGTATGGACTATGTTACCGTTAGACAATCCCAAAAAATTTGAGCTTCCAATTCCAAAATCAACATAATCCACACTTGGACAAAATTTCAGAAAAACTGAAGGGGGTGGGTGACATGGCCTGGATGATTTGACATGGAATTATAAGAGGAATTACGGGATCGTAGGGAGCTCTTATTCTCCCAGTGGTCGGCAATTGTTCTGGAAGAAAGAAGAAAAAGAACACAAATGAAAAAACACAATATATTAAGAAAGGTACAAAATTGTTGCAAATTTTTATGGCATTTGCTACGAGACTTATCTGAGAGGTGAAATTAACAGTTCGTTGGTGAAGTGGTACTAAAAAGGGAATTCTAGTTGCCGTTGTTTGGAGTTCTGTTGAGACGTCTCTCCTGTTGAAAGTTCTTAGGATAAGTAAAGTGATGGGGAGTGCTTTGCGACGCGTCCGTCCTGGCCGGTTCTCGTTCGATAAGTGCTGGGGTTTGATCCTCCCCCTTACCTCATGTTGGCGATTCCCCCTAATGGCAGGGAAAGATAATTTGACAATCAGTTTTCCAATAATTACTCTTAAATCAAGTTGACTGAATCAAAATCTCAACAGGGTCAAATCAGTATTATTTGGATTATTTGGATTATTGTCCTCATCTTTATTGCTATCTGTACAATGTTTTGGCCGATATGCTTCCGGCCTTCTTTAGGTATTTCTTGTCTGACTCAGGAGCCTTTTCAAATTTGGGAACCTTCTTTTTGTAATCGGGAGACATCACGGAACTTTGAACCGAACCCTTTATTCAATCCATAGGAGCATCACGTTCTTATTCCACTAACCACAGCTGTGTACAAGTGTTAAGCAGTGTTTAAAAAAATCAGAGAAATAGGGTTAAATCAAGTAGTGATTTCTCTAAACCCTTTACCACAAGAACAAAGCAATACAAGGTCAATTTTTAAGATGAATACAACTAATTGGATTCTGGAGTTCTGATGAGTG
>CM042158.1:41176217-41198717 GCA_023376005.1 Doryteuthis pealeii | reverse complement strand
TGTAGACATGGGATGTTACACTGGATGGAAGTTTATTATTTGTGTTAATGTTGACCTTAAAACGTTTTGGTTTATATAAAACCTTCTTCAGGACAATATGATAAAAGGAAGAGAAAAAAATATTTTTGCTGTTCAAAAGGTGATTGAATGAGTTGGGTTGGAAATATGTAGAAAAAGTTCATAACCGTTGATTGATTAGCGTTCAAACTGAATGTTCATAACGTGATTGGTACATGCAAAAACGAAAGACAAGATGTGATTGGAAGGTGTGACATTGAAAGCCAAGGTGTGATTGGTCCACAAGGAGATATTGACTTCAACAATGCCTTAATGCTAGCATACATCCACAATAAAAGATTAAGGCAAATCTTCGAAGACAGCGCGATAAAATAACATAAAGAATGTTAACTGTAGATCTGGCTTTTTCAACATCTCTTCACATCTAGGCAGAACAGTCATTAATAGCTATAGAAAGACAAACTATAACCATACTAACAACAACACAACATGAAATATATATGATATATATGCTCCATAAATTTGGTATGAGCTCTCTAATTGGTAATTTAAATTTACTCTCACTACTAAGCAATGATGGTTTCCCTGGAAATTTGATTTCACAGGGACCGTAAAATACATAAACAAACCTATGTACTTAATAGTTTAAAAACACCAGTCCCCGCTACAGCTGTCATTGGCCGAGGGGATTAGATATCAGGCTGCCAAACGGTCAGTCTGAGTTCGACCCAAGCCAAAGATAGTTGTGTCTAGCCACACTGAAGAGGTGTGAAACGCCGAAACACATGTCTGTGGATGACTTGTTAATATTAAGGACTTTCTCGTCGATTTTCGACGCATAAGGGTTCACACACACAATGAACACCCACACAGTGATTTGTTTATAGTGGTGAAGGCTTATGTTGGACCATCCACACTTTTTGGCACAGTCGATAGGAAAGAATTGGTGCATCAAGGGTTGCCACAAACCCAATCAACGACCGACCTCAGGAATTTTTAATTCAGAGTTATCCCTCTCCTAGACTGGTTACCTACCCAAGGCTGAAGAGCCCAGTCTGCCCTACTATTTAACCCATTGCTGGAGGGAGAATATATGGATTCATACCTTTCCCAAGGGTATTAGCGCTATGTGAAATGCCAACAGCTTCGTCTAGGAATTGAACTCGAATCGACGAGTCCATTTTCCACGACTCTAACCACTAGCCCACACGCCTCCAATATATATTAAATATTCAGACAATACTTTTCTTGTCTATTAAACAATGGTATCTGTAAAGAATACATCCCGCATTTTCAGAATCTCTTCATGTACTAATCACTTCTTGGCTTTCGACCTCACATGTTCCAATCAAATCTTGACTTTCGTTTTTGCATGTACCAATCACGTCATGAACATTCAATTTGAATGCTAATCAATGAATGATTATGAATTATAATCCTTCAAAATCCTTCAATAATAACCACACTAGAGCAGTATAACATATGGAGTAATAATTGAAATACATTATTCCTTATTGAATGAATAAATATTCAATAGCCATGCTAAAACAAAGATAAGGATTGTTGTCTAAATAACACATAAATTAATAATTCAAATACATCATTCCATAGTAAAAAAATGATTTAAAAGCCTTCTTAATAACCATGCTAAAACAATGATAAGGATAGTACATAGACTAATGATTAAAATACATCATTCCATAGTAAATAATTATTCAAAAGCCCTCATAATAACCATGCTAAAACAATGATAAGGATAACACATGGAGTAATAATTTAAATACATCATTCCAGATTAAATAATCATTTAAAAGTCTTCAATGATAACCATGCTAAAACAAAGATAAGGAAGGCACATGGAATAATAATGTAAATACATTATTCCATATTGAATAAATAATTATTCAAAAACCAAAAAACAAAGATAAGGATAGGAGTGAGTAATGACAACAACTTCCTGTTTGGGTTCATTCCAATTATTTTAGGTATGTCCTCTTAGCCACCATTGCCTGTCCCCAAACCTTTGTAAGTTATCAAAGCAGTCAACCATTTCTTTTCAATTGTTTGGTAGAATCATTTTAAGAAGAGCAAAGATAAGCAATGAAATGTGTTCAGTGGAGCTGAATTGTGGCGGAAAAATTAATTTCAGAAATCACTTTCGGATTTTCACTTTCTTTTTAAATTACATGTCAGTTTGTAGTAAACACCATTGGTTCATTCATCAAATGAATTATTCTTAAAAAGACATTTTATTATTTTGGTTTTTAGGGGGAAAAAAAGAAGGAAGAAAAAAGAAATGACAAAGAAGGAAAAAAGAAGAGACCAAGAAAGGAAGAAAAAAGAAGTGATAAAGAAAGGAAGAAAAAAAGAAGTGACAAAGAAAGGAAGAAAAAAGAAGTGCAAAAGAAAGGAAGAAAAAAAGAAGTGACAACGAAAGAAAGAAAAAAAGAAGTGACAAAGAAAGGAAGAAAAAAAGAAGTGACAACGAAAGGAAAAAAAAAAAGAAGTGACAAAGAAAGAAAAAAAAAAGTGACAAAGAAAGAAAAGAAAAAAAAGAAGTGACAAAGAAAGGAAGAAAAAAAGAAGTGACAAAAAAGGAAGAAAAAAAAAAGTGACAAAGAAAGGAAGAAAAAAGAAGTGAAAGAAGAAAAGAAGTGACAACGAAAGAAAGAAAAAAGAAAAGAAAGAAAAAAGAAGTGACAACGAAAGAAAGAAAAAAAGAAGTGACAAGAAAGGAAAAAAAGAAGTGACAACGAAAGGAAAAAAAAAAGTGACAAAGAAAAGAAGAAAAAAGAAGTGACAAAGAAAGAAAGAAAAAGAAGTGACAAAAGAAAGGAAGAAAAAAAGAAGTGACAAAGAAGGATGAAAAAAAGAAATGAACAGAAAGGAAGAAAAAAGTGACAAAGAAAGAAAGAAAGCAAAGAAGACCATCCTTAAATCAGTTCCTCTGGATACAAATGAAACTTTCAAATGGTCTTTTCATGTTTTTTTTGTCTTTTATTCATATTTTCCAAATTCCAAAATGTTTTCATATTGGACATTATTGACAGCATTAGACACATCTTTCATAAAGTTCACTCATGTTTGCATCCGGTTTTTAAAAATTCACCAGTATTTGAATGAGATTCTTCTAGACTTCATTTACAGTGAGAGAGAGAGAGAGAGACAGACAGAGAGGGGTAGAGAGAGAGAGAAAGAAGCAAAGAGAGAGAGAGAGAGACGAAGAGAGCAAGAATGAAGGTAAATGAGACAGAAAGATAGAGAGAGAGAGATGAAGAGAGAGAGAAGCAAAGAGAGAGAGAGAGAGAGAGAGAGAGAGACGAAGAGAGCGAGAATGAAAGTAAATGAGACAGAAAGATAGAGAGAGAGAGAGAGAGAGAGAGAGAGAAAAAGAGAGAGAGAGAGAAGGAGAAGCAAAGGGGAGAGAGGGAGAAAGAGAGAGAGAGAGAGAGACGAAGAGAGAGAGAATGAAGGTAAATGAGACAGAAAGAGAGAGAGAAAGAAGAGAGAGAGAGAAGGAGAAGCAAAGGGGAGAGAGAGAGAGAGAGAGAGAGAGAGAGAGTGAGTCGAAGAGAGGGAGAATGAAGGTAAATGAGAGAGAGAGAGCGAGACAGACACAGACAGACAGACAGAGACAGATACTAAGTCATAAAACTAAACAGAAAAAAATATATTAAAAATTTTTTTTTTAAATGTCTGTTTCTGTCTTATCATCAAATCAAATGAGTTGATTAAACTTATGGCGCTAAAAAAAAAAAAAAATCAAAAATGCTTCAAAACAATCGAAACAAAAGTTTTAAATTTCCTTTCAATATTTTTATCTGATTGTTATTTACATTCTACTTTTCGCAAAACTCCAAGCCACATATATGATTTAGAGGGGCGGGGCACTTTTAGATATCGACCAATACATGGAACAAGTACAACCTCTTATTTATTACTTATAATGACTAACTTCTTATTCACAACAGTTTATTAAGAGAAAAATGCATTTATCCAACCCATTCAGGAGTGGTAGTACCTGTTAGGGTCCCATCTATAGGTTAAAGAGAAAAGAATGAGTTTAAAATGATTGAGTTTTAAAAAGAAATTGAGTACCTATAAAGAATGTATAAAACAAAATGTCTTCAGCATATAATAACCCACTGAGTGTTGGCATGCCATAAAATCCAACCAACCAACCATCAACCCATTCCCCATGGGTAAGATGTGATGCAAGGTAGCACTGGATGAGTATGATTCGCTTGCTAACCATTACACCACAATGGGATGCCCATTTACCAACTCGGTCGCCATGGGTAGCGTGTGACACAAGGCTGCAAGTATGGGGCATCAAATGAGGATTGAACACGCTATTCAGTAGCAGAGGGTTTGTGAGACTAGCTTGCTAACTATTACACCATGATGGGATGCCCTTTTACCCAACCCATTAGCCACAGGCAAGATGTGACACAAGGTTGCAAGAATAGGGTATCCAGCAAGGATCAAACTCACTATTCAGTAGCACTGGATGTGTGAGACTAGCTTGCAAACCATTGCACCATGATAGGATTAGGATGCCCTTTTACACTACTTATTTGCCACAAGTAGGATGTGACACAAGGTTGAAAGAGTGGGGCATCCAGCAAGGATCAAACTCACTATTCAGTAGCACTAGATGTGTGAGACTAGCTTGCAAACCATTACACCATGATAGGATTAGGATACCCTTTTACACTACTTATTTGCCACAAGTAGGATGTGACACAAGGTTGAAAGAGTGGGGCATCCAGCAAGGATCAAACTCACTATTCAGTAGCACTAGATGTGTGAGACTAGCTTGCAAACCATTACACCATGATAGGATTAGGATACCCTTTTACACTACTTATTTGCCACAAGTAGGATGTGACACAAGGTTGAAAGAGTGGGGCATCCAGCAAGGATCAAACTCACTATTCAGTAGCACTGGATGTGTGAGACTAACTTGTTATCCATTACACCATGATGGGATGCAAAAAATTGAATGTGCATCAGTTTATTAAGAGAGTATGTATTTACCCAACCCCTCCATCCTGGGCAGGATGTGACACAAGGTTAACTTTTTAAGCAGAGTAAAGCTGGTTTCAATTCAGAGTTTTCTTTCGCCTAGGCTGGTTTTCTAACAAAGGCTAAAGAACCCAGTCTGCCCTACTATTTACCTATAACTAGGAGGAAAAGAGATGGATACACACCTTTCTTAAGAACATTAGTGTGACATGAAACACAAACAGCTTTGTACTATTTTAATTTTTTAAAACTATTGTCCTCATCTTTATTGTTATATACACATATATACATTTCAACCGATGTGCATTCTGGCCTTCTTCAGTGGTTTCTTATTGAACTCGGGAGTCTGAATGAAACTTTGAACCAAACCCTTTATTCAATCTCTGGGGTAGACAGTTCTCATTGTTAACCATTACCATGTACAGGTGCTGAGCTATGTTCTCTGTTATTATCACCCCCTACCAGGATTGAACCGGCAACCCAGAGATGATTGTAACTTAGAACTGTATTAAATCAACCCTTGTCAAACTCGGGAACCTTTTCTTTAAATTCAGAAACCATCTCGTTGAACTTGGGAACCTGAATAGAAACTTAGAACCAAACCCTTTATTCCATTCCTGGAGGGTAGACTGTTCGCATTCTGTTAAGCATTACCATGTACAAGTGTTGCATACCTCTTTCCTTACTTCTTACTTCTATTCTTCTAGCGTCTGGACTTCGTCTTGGTGGTCGGTCGCACTTAACTCATTTCTTCTTCTAGATCAGTCTTGTCACCAAGACATTCACCAACCACAAAACCGTGTTATTTTCTTAAGCTTTTATTTACTTAACTAAACATTTCATGTAACTAAACATAGCGCGCATATGCAGGTGAGTTCCAGTTAAGGCAGTACATCTTCTCTGCCTGACGTCCAAACTGAAACTGAAGACCCAACCAGGTCCCACGTGACTTCACGTATTTCGCTGGCTTTCTGTAATATTCCATGGAAAGTCCCGACCATGATATGAAAAGGGACATCCCTTTAGAAATACAGGGGATTGACAATAATCTTATGCAACCACATAGATTATGTAACACAAGTGTTCAGCTATGTTCTATGTTATTATTGCCCTTGGTCAGGATTGAACCTGTAACCTAGAAATTATTGTAACTTAGAACTGTATTAACTCAGCCCTTACACCCATTGCATTTTTTGATATATGTGCACATATTTTCATTTAAATTTTTAATTTCAGAATACATAAAATTAAAAAATTCAGTCTGAATACTTTTTGATCATATTATGAAAGGTTAAATTTGTTTCTGAAAACTTATTTAAACTCAAAGAATATTTCTAGATCTTTTTTTTTTTTTTTAAAGGAACTTTTTCTTTTTAACTTTCTTTAATTTTTGGATTTTTTATTCCTGAAAAAGTTTTGGCAAAGAATTGTTGACCCAAAGACAAAAATTGCAAAGAACACATCTGTTGGCATTGTTCCATTTGTGACTTGTAGAATAATTCTTTTGGCAGAAGGCGGCGGCAAAAATCTGGGGAATTTTTTTTTTGTTATCTAGAATTTGGCAAGTAAAGGGAATTTACCAGCTTAGGAACTTGATTCTCTAAAGAAAATTCAAAATTCATAGAATATCAGATGGAGATGTGAAGCAAAAAATGATTGCTTTTTGCATTGTGTTTGATGTAAGTTTTGAGTTTGAAATAAATCATAATAGGCAGGTTTAAATGCCAAAAAAAAAAAAAAGAAGATACACATACACGCATACATACAGACTGTGTGTGCGTTTGTGTGTTTCTCTCTCTCTCTCTCACTCTGTCTCTCTCTCACTCTGTCTTTCATAGATATATACATCCAAAGTGAAATAGCCTTATATAACTTGTATATAAATATGTATATATAGAGAGAGACATATATATACAAAAACACACACGGATATATATATATATATATATCAATCATACACACCCATAAGAAAGATACACACATACATAGAGACTGTATGTACGTGTGTGTTTCTCTCTCTCTCTCTCTCTCTCAGACACACACACACACACACACACACACACACACACACACACACACACATGTAAACAATCTCTGTGTGTGTGTGTGTCTCTCTCTCTTTCTCTTTCTTTCACTCTCTCTCTCTCAGTTTCATAGACATATACATCCAAAGTGAAATACCCTTATGTAACTTATATATGAATACATATATATATGCAAACACACACACACATATATATCTATCTATCTATATATATATATATATTATACACACCATATATATATATATATATATATATATATATATAGAGAGAGAGAGAGAGAGGGAGTGGAGGAGAGAGAAAGAGATAGATGTCATATATCTATACATACATATCTATATATATATTTATACATATATAAATGCGTACATACATTATGATCTAGAAGAGTTCTCTCATTCCAAATACATTGTATATATATATACATATATACACAGAGAGAGAGAGAGAGAGAAAACCGGAGAGAGAGAGATAGGTATGTCCAAAAATGATACAAAATACATGTATATATATAGAGAGAGAGATAGTGAGGGAGGCAAGAGTTAGAGATATTAAAAACTAATGCAAAGCACACATACGCATACTTTCTTTAGGGTTAGGGGCTAGGGGTTAAGGTTAGGATTATGGTTAGTTTTATAATTAAAATAAAAAATCTAAAAATCGTCTGTTAAAACAACCAGGTATTGACGGTGTAAATGAAAAACATGTCCTTTCTTAATCGAGATCAAAAAGGGGTGCCTAAAGGTCATATTGTCTGAAATATTTTCTGTTTATAGTTGCACTTTTCTCAAGGAAATCAATTGTGATGGATCCATCTAGAAGACTGTCAGCATGATTTTATTGGACCATATTACCTTTAGGCACCCCTTTTTGATCTCGATTAAGAAAGGACATGTTTTTCATTTACACCGTCAATATCCGATTGTTTGTTAGATGTTAGGGTTAGGGGTTAGGGTTAGTTTAATAATTAAAAAAAAAGATCTAAAAATCATCTGTTAAAACAACCGGATATTGACGGTATAAATGAAAAACATGTCCTTTCTTAATCGAGATCAAAAAGGTGTGCCTAAATGTCATATGGTCCATTTTCTTTACTGACAGTGGCACCCTGAACTTTTACCCTACCAGTAAGTCAGTGTGTTTCCACTCTATGGACTGTCTTGAGAGAGAGGGATATGAACATGCTTATGTGTGTGGTTGAAAATAGAGGAATAAGTGGATATAACAACACAGCAACTAAATTCAATTGATATTTCCCCTTGGTATTTAGCGAAGCTTTGTTAAAAATTTATTCACAATAAATTTTTGACAAAGCTCCGCTAAAGTTGTGTTGTTATATCCACTTTTTCCTCTATTTTCAACCATATTTTGTTGGATTTACTCAATCATTCACTCCCCATGCTTTTGCATGGGTAGAAATGACAAAACATATACAACATAAACACTGACACACATACGCACACAAATGTATATATATATATATATATATATATATAAGTAAAGAAATAACAAAAGACTTAGAGGGTTAGCATTATAGTCTATTTCAGGGAGCTTAGACAAAGTGTCTAACTCTCCCGACTCATCAGATGCAGAGAGTTAGACACTTTGTCTAAGCTCCCTGAAATAGACTATAATGCTAAATCTCTAAGTCTTTTGTTATTTATTTACTTATATATTTGCTCTGTGACTCTAACATTAAGAGCACACATTGAGCTCTCAAACTGCGACAGGTTTTAAAAAAAATAAAACTCTTGTGTTGTAAGGAAGATTTCTTCTCTGGACTTTTGGATTATACATATAATATATATATATATGTGTGTGTGTGTGTGGTGTGTGTGTGAAGAAAAAGTGGAAGTGAATCCGACAGTATAGTCGATCTTGAAATTCAAAATCGACTATAAAAAAACCAAGGCTTGCAGGTAACCCTGCCAGTTGCAAATATAGTATGAGGCAGTTATATTTTTCATCAGTGTATATATCATTTTGTTTCAATAATATATATATATATATATATATATATATACATTTGTGTGCGTATGGTGTCAGTGTTTATGTTATATATGTTTTGTCATTTCTACCCATGCAAAAGCATATATATATATATATATATATATATATATATATCAAGAAAGCAGCTGTATGGCCACCTGCCCCCATCTTGCAAACCATCCAAGTGAGACGGACTAGGCATGCTGGACACTGCTGGAGAAGCAAGTATAAGCTTCTCCTGTGGAAGCCAACACATGGACATGCTAGTGTGGGTCGACCACCAAGGACCTACATTGACCAACTATGCGAGGATGCTGGTTGCTGCGCAGAAGACCTCACAGGGGCAATGAGTGATAGGGAAGGTTGGTGGGAGATTGTCATGGATATCCATGCTGCATGCACAACATGGTGATGATGATGATATATGCATATATATATATATATATATTGGAGGCACATGGTGTAATTGTTAGAATCGTATGAAATAGACTCGTCGACGCAAGTTCAAAACCTGGATGAGGCTGCTTCATTTCATATAGTGCTAATTCTTTTGGAAAAGGTATGAATCCAACTATTCTCCCTCCAGCTATGGGTACATAGTAGGGCATCCTAGGTTCTTTAACCGTGGCTGTGTAGGAGAAGGAAAACTCTGAATTCAGCCCTGTTAAACTCCACTTAAGAAATTGACCTTGAATCGCATCCAGCTCTTGCAGAGGGGTTCATAAATATATATAAATAGACATGTAAATCTCTTACATATATATATATATATATATATATGTGTGTGGTGTGTGTGTGTGTGTGTTTAGGTATGTAAATCCCTTATATATATATATATATATATATCTTATATGTATAAATGTATATGTCTACATGTATGTATATATATTTTTTTATATATGTATATATATATACATATATATATATATTGTTTTTGTTAACTCTTAACATCCTGTTGAGAATTTTCAAAGTCCATAGCCCCATTCCTATAAGGATATATAAAAAATGGTTAAAAATGACCTTTGCATCTAAAGTTACCTGTTATTTCCCTTAAATCAAAACTTCTAAATATGTTTAATATTACATCTAAACAAAGGCTATCGTATGGGGTGGATTAGGAAAACGAATGAGACTTCCGGCCGGGTGGAATGAGGTGGTATAGGACGTTAAGAGTTAAAGATGTTTTAAAGGAAGGGCAAGTCAGTTGACTAAACAAATATATTGAAACTGAAAGTAACATATATATATCGGGGTGGCCTAAAGTCGGTATCAGCCAATCAGTGAAGAAGTTTATCCCCTTTTCACTAGCGCTAGACCAAGGAGATTATTTTAGCATCTGAGTGGAGCACAACACCTACCATCAGCTCCTTACTTTACCGCACAGATCCCTGTGCTACTCATATGCTGAGTATTCGAGGACCGGTATCGAATTAGGAACCTTGTGGTTTCTAGCCAAATGCTCTACCGACTGAGTATTTTGGGGGGGGGAGAATATGCACTTAATTGAAGTCATACCTAATTTTTAAAGTTAATTAATTAATAATTAATTGATTAATTAGGGCATACCTATTCAAATGTAAGGCTAAACAAATCGAGAAAAATCAATCTCTGTATGTACATTTCGGCCTATTAGGCCTCATCAGGTCGAAATGTACATACAGAGATTGATTTTTCTCGATTTGTTTAGCCTTACATTTGAATAGGTATGCCGCCTAATTAATTAATTATTAATTAATTAACTTTCAAAATTAGGTACGACTTCAATTAAGCACATATTCTCCCAAAAATAGTCGGCTAAAAAAGCCATATAAAAACTCATCGTTTGTGTATTTACTTCTCATATATATATATATATATATATATGCAGTTAGATATGAGCTGACTGATATAGATAGATGTGAACTGAATGCAATGGATTGATATGAACAGACAACTGAACACATGACTAACTATATCCGGTACAAAAGTCAGATAACAAAACCATTGGGACCTTTGGGTTGATTTTAAGCTTTAGCCCAACCCTCAAATGCACTGAGAATTTGAAATGAGTTGAAAGAAACCTCTTCCTCGAAAAATCCCTTAAAAATACTTTTATCAAAATAAAAAAAAAAAAATTTTCCAAAGGATAATCAATAAATTGATTGATTAGTAAAGCAGGTCTCCTGGCAATCGCTCATAAAAGTTTACATCTTAGAAAATAAATCTTACTTTATTACTCACTGTCAGATCTTCTTGGGCGAAAAAGTTTTACATTACAAACAAAAAAAAAAAGGAAAAAGAAAAAAGAAATTTGCATAAAAGAAAATTTTGCATATAAATATCTATATTAAATCCAATGAAATAATAGCAGAAAAACTGATTTACATATTTTTTTTTTTTTTTTTTTTTTACAAAAAATATTTGAAAAATAAATAAATATTAAAAATTATTTCAAAAGATAGAGTTAAACAATTTATGTATTTGTGAGTGTGAATACATACATACATACATACATATATGTATGTATGTATGTATACTTATATAACCGCCACCACCAGAATCTTTCCTCGTGAGAGAAAAGATTCTGGTGGTGGGGTTATAGGATTGTGAGGGACGGCAGTGATCTGTAAATACTATGCTATTACTATACTTATATGTATATATATATATATATATATAATTTCCCTCTTTGTTTAGCTCACTCTTTCTCTCTCTATATATATACGTATATATGTATATGGGTGTACATGTATTCATCATGCATACTGATGTGTATGTATTCTCATACACTTACATAATTGTGTATATATTTTTCTAATATATATATATATATATATATATATATATTATACATGTGTAAATACTTACGTAATACATATATGCATATATATATGATGTACTTTTATATATATATACAGCGTTTCTCAATTTTCAAATTATTCTAAGAACATTAACTCCCTTTCAAAACATCTTTGAACAGATTGATAAACAAGGGATATCACAGTCTCCTCATTATACTGTGATAAAAAATTTTGTTATTTAAAAAAATTTTTTTTTTTTACTCTTCCTTATATCAACAAAAGCCCTGAAGAAGATCTACTCAACAGATTGAAACACTGCAGCGTTGGCTAATAAACTTACCACTCATTTTATTTAAACCTGTGTTTTTTCAAATTTCTCACTATACTACATACTGTCAGATTCACTTCCATTTCTCTTCATAGTAAAGTTACAGCTTCCTTGTTGCCTTGTCTTACCAATTCGATGGTAACTGGAACTTAGTATGTTTATTCTACATAATGGAGATTTGGTGTCTGTGTGACTGTAACCCAAACTATGTCACTGTTTCCATAACAATTCTGCCAGAAACTGTGTAAGCTTATCAATGAGTATTTAATTCATAGTTAAAATCATAGATATATAGAATAAATGGACCATATGACCTTTAGGCACCCCTTTTTGATCTCGATTAAGAAAGGACATGTTTTTCATTTACACCATCAATATCCAGCTCTTTTAACAGACGATATTTGATTTAAAAAAAAAATTATAAAACTAACCCCTAACCCTAACCCAACCCCCTAACCCTAACCCCTAACCCTAACCCCCAACAAACAACCGGATATTGACAGTGTAAATGAAAAACATGTCCTTTCTTAATCGAGACCAAAAAGGGGTGCCTAAAGGTAATATGGTCCGAATAAATCTTATTTATTAATGATGTTTCTATGAAAATCTGAGTAAAATTTCTCTCAAAACAGCCCATGTTATTAGTGCATTTAAAATCCTGCAAAATGTCTTATAAAGAAAGAATATAAAATCATTCATAGGATTGATTTTAATTGATGTTGGAGAATAAAATAATATTAGAGATCAACACCAAATAATTATTTATTAAACCCGGTTTTGTTAAAACCAGTATGCAAATTAACCACACCATATATTATGTAAACCTTTATTTCTTAGTGATATATCTTTTGGAAGTCTGTCACAGGCGACGATGACGTCACTCCATGTCTTCATCTGTGGATCCTAAGGTGACTCATTAATCCAATTCTTGACTTGCAGACACACACATTGCAGGGGAAATTCCCATCTACATTTGGTTGATCATGACGACGAAGACGTCGCCGCTCTGCAGTCCTGTTTATCTCATTATTGAGCTGCTTAGCTCCTGTGCGGCAGGCGTCTCACCAACCCTGTCTGTTGGAGGCCAGATCTTCCACGCTTGAAGGTGTGATGTTACATTTCTTCAGTGTTGTCTTAATATTGTCTTTGAACCACTTTCGGGGGGCTCCTGTCCTCCGCGTAACATCTGTGATTTTACTGTAAATTAGTTTGACACAACCATCATAGTGAATAGAAACCAATTAAACTTACACCAAACAAAGAATCATTACAACCAGCAATCTTCTTGAAGACAACCAGCGACATGGTTGAAAGCGCTTTAGTAAAAAATATATGGGTCATTTTTTCTACCATCCAGATCCCAATGTACAGAAAACAAGAAGAAGACTTGAACGTCTGTTATGGGAGAATGGTACATGTGGAAAGTGTGGGATATAGAATAAAATTAGATTTTTATTATCTAAGATCAGAGAAGTATCAAGAACTTAATAAAATTCTGATGTGGGCCACAATATACTTAAAAGCTTAGAATTCCTTAAAGATCAAATTTTTCATACATATATATACATATATATATATATGTCTTTTCTCATTCTGTGTATCCTTACTCTCACTCTTTGTATATTCTTTCTCTCTCTCTCTCTCTCTCTCTCTCTCTCTCTCTCTCTCAATTCTCACCTCTTCACACACACACACACACACACACACACACACACACACTCTCTCTCTCTTTCTCTCTCACTGTATCTTGCCCTTTTTTCATTCTCTCTCTCTTTGCTCACTCTCTTTGTATACTCTCTGTTTCTATCCTAACCTCTTTACACAAAAGCACACACACACATTCTCTCTTTCTCTTTCTCTCTCTCTCTCTCTCTCTTATTGCGTTTTCCTCTTTACTCACTCTTTGTATACTCACTCTCTCTCTATCCTCACCTCTTTACACAAACACCCACACCCACACTCTTTCTCTCTCTCTCTATCTCTCATTGCATTTTCATCTTTACTCGCTCCCTTTGTATACTGTCTCTCTCTCTATCCTCACCTCTTCACACAAACACACTTTGTCTCTCTCTCTCTCTCTCTCTCTCTCATTGCGTTTTCCTCTTTACTCGCTCTCTTTTATGAACTCTCTCTCTCTCTATTCTCACCTTTTCACACAAACACACACACACACACACACACACACTCTTTGTCACTCTCTCTCTCTCTCTCTCTCTCTCTCTCTTATTGTATTTTCATCTTTACTCGCTCTCTTTGTATACTGTCTCTCTCTTTCCTCACCTCTTCACACACACACACACACCTTCACCCCACTCTCTCTCTCTCTCGCTCTCTCTCTCACTGCAGTTTTCTATTTACTCTCTCTCTCTCTCTTTGTATACTCGCTCTAGCAAGTGATAAGAAGAAATTGAGATTTGAAATGATGTAAGGTAATTTTGTCATTAAGACAGGCTTACAGTGTGCTATTTTATGTCCTGATTAGTCGGCATTAGGCTCTCTATACTGGCTGACAAATATTGGCACAAACAGCTACATATGGATTTAATTTAAGAAACTCAGTATGATTTTCAGGACAAATAAAATCTAAAGAAAGATTTTGGTATTCTCAATGTGAACTGCGATACTTTGCCCACAGTCAGATTTAATTAAAAATCAGCATGTCTGTTTCTGACAGTTTTATGTGCGCGCGCACACACACACACACATACACATACACACACACACACACACACATATATACATATGTAGATATGCATATATGTATATATATATATATGTGTAGATATGCATTCATATATGTATGTGCTTATATATATACATATATATGCATATATATATGTATATATATATATGCATGTGTGTGTGTATATATACACACACATATATATGTATATATATACATATATATATATATGCATACACACACACACTCACACACACACACACACACACACACACACACCACATATATATATATATATATATATATATATATAAAGTGTTGTTCTGGGTCCAATGGGAGAAAAATAGATATTTTATAAAAAAGAAGGTTTGCAAAAAGGATTATGTTTTTTTAAAAAAAAATTTATCAACTTACATATGCGACACGTGTTTCAGATCTGTTATCTTCTTCAGGCACTAAATTATTATTTTGGCAGAATATGCCTGATATTTCAGAGGTTGTGTGTGTTTTTGAAACTTACTTTTTGATTATTTCAAAATATATATCTTATTATAATGGAGATTGTGGGTTTGTCTGTCTGTAACCGAAACTATATTACTATACAAGTCACAATTCCCTTTGTTATTTACATCACATTCTCCATGATTTTATTTTTTATTTAAACCTCAATTATTAGTAAAATTGTTTTACATCATTAAGTTAACAATATCTACATACTAATAACATGCAATTATATTTATATATTCAACGAAATAGTGGTTTACAGTGTGAATGGGAAGGGTAATTTGCATATTGATCTTAAAAAATTTGATTTTAATAAATATATGCTTAGTATTATTGATTTCTAATTGTTTGGTTTTATCTTAATAAATATGAGCAAAAATCTTGGGGATAAATCTTAACAGAAATCTATTAACATAAAGAAATAACTGTAATTTTATTCTTTTCTTCCTATTTTAACTAAATAGTTAAATTTACTACTGAAAGACGGGAGTAAGGGAAAATGGTGGAACAGTTAGTTTCAAAGTTGTTCTATTTTCTGATTATACCCCCTCTGTTCCACATATTTTTATCTGAATTCTTATTCAGTTTCATTAGCCTTTCTAATTTAACATGATATTTTATTATATTAAAACTTAAAAACTTGCACCCAGAGGGTGCATATATTTGCTAGTATATATAATAAAAGAGGTACAGACAGTAATTTTGTGAAATTTTTACTTGGCCTGATTTTCGAACATATATAAAAAACAAAGAACAAAATGCAATAGTTGCTTTTTTCTTTTTACCAAATTATGCACAGAAAATTTCTTAATTTTAACAGAAAATATGCTGAGAATATTTAATTACCTCTGATTTATTCTATGTTTGAAATGTTCCTTGTTTATAACCTTATTTTCTAGTCATTTGACGTTCAATCATATGGAAATCTGATCTCTCTGATGAGATTAAGCAAAATTTTTTCCAAGCTGTCGCCAGGTAAATTTTACTCTATGTGTAGCGTAATTATTGTTGTCTACGGGGATTGAAAGAAAAAGAGGGGGAAAAGAAATAAGAACAAACAAAGGTTAAAATTTGGAAGAGTAAACACTAAGCGGGGTGCCAGTAATTTGACCGAAGAATGACACCGGAAATAGAATAAAAAATAAAAACGGAAGTTCCGGGTTTTGACCGGAACCGGATGTGATTCCGGGATGAGAAACAAGAGAAGAGAAGATTGGCTTCTTTTCCTTTCGGGGCTAGTAGGAGTCAGACGTGTTAGTCGCGGTCCCTCGTATCAGTGTGGGACAGCAGTATACAACATGATATTAGATTAGGGGATAGGATAATTTGACGATACTCCCTCTCTTTCTCTCTGTCTTTCCTTCTCTCTGAGGAAGAGCCCACGAGCCTGAAAATAAATACAAAGCCCTTTGTGACTGTACAACTTGCATATATGTTGTTTCTGACCTAACGGATACTAATAACGACGACTACTACAAAATCTTGAGTTGGCCTATGCAACACATATCGCCCTCTTACATATGGCTACACTACATGGACTCTAACAAAATGCTTGGAGAAAAAGCCATATGGGAAATGTACAAGTATGCTGTGGGCTGTCTTGAGAAAATCCTGGAAGCAGCACCCCACCCAACCAAAAGAGCAGCTTTATGGCCATTTGCCTCCTATCACAGAAATCATTGGATAAGATGACCAAGACCTTCTGGACACTGCTGTCTTGAACAAATCCTTGAAGTAGCTGTATGGCCACTAGCCTCCTATCACAGAAATCATTGGATAAGATGACCAAGACCTGCTGGACACTGCTGTCTTGAACAAATCCTTGAAGTAGCTGTATGGCCACTTGCCTCCTATCACAGAAATCATTGGGTAAGATGACCAAGACCTGCTGGACACTGCTGTCTTGAACAAATCCTTGAAGTAGCTGTATGGCCACTTGCCTCCTATCACAGAAATCATTGGATAAGATGACCAAGACCTGCTGGACACTGTTGTCTTGAACAAATCCTTGAAGTAGCTGTATGGCCACTTGCCTCCTATCACAGAAATCATTGGGTAAGATGACCAAGACTTCTGGACACTGCTGTCTTGAACAAATCCTTGAAGTAGCTGTATGGCCACTTGCCTCCTATCACAGAAATCATTGGGTAAGATGACCAAGACCTGCTGGACACTGTTGTCTTGAACAAATCCTTGAAGTAGCTGTATGGCCACTTGCCTCCTATCACAGAAATCATTGGGTAAGATGACCAAGACCTTCTGGACACTGCTGTCTTGAACAAATCCTGAAAGCAGCTGTTTGGCCACTTGCCTCCAATCACAGAAATCATTGGGTAAGATGAGCAAGACCTGCTGGACACTGCTGTCTTGAGCAAATCCTGGAAGCAGCTGTATGGCCACTTGCCTCCTATCATAGAAATCATTGGGTAAGATGACCAAGACATGCTGGACACTGCTGTCTTGAACAAATCCTTGAAGTAGCTGTATGGCCACTTGCCTCCTATCACAGAAATCATTGGGTAAGATGACCAAGACATGCTGGACACTGCTGTCTTGAACAAATCCTTGAAGTAGCTGTATGGCCACTTGCCTCCTATCACAGAAATCATTGGGTAAGATGACCAAGACCTGCTGGACACTGCTGGATTGAACAAATCCTTGAAGTAGCTGTATGGCCACTTTCCTCCTATCACAGAAATCATTGGGTAAGATGACCAAGACCTGCTGGACACTGCTGTCTTGAACAAATCCTGAAAGCAGCTGTATGGTGACTTGCCTCCTATCACAGAAATCATTGGGTAAGATGACCAAGACCTTCTGGACACTGCTGTCTTGACCAAATCCTCAAATCAGCACCCCACAAAAGAGCAGCTGTATGGCCACTTGCCTCCTATCACATGCTGAACACTGCTGGAGAAACAGGGACAAGCTCATAAGTGATGTTATCCTGTTAGCACCTACATGTGAACACACTAGTGTGGGTCACCCAGCAAAAACCTACTTCACTCAGCTCTGCAGAGATTACAGATGCTGTGCGGAGGACCTTTCAGGAATGATAACTGATAGAGAGAGTTGTCGAGGTAGAATTATAGAGATCCATGCTGTCTGTACGAAATGATGATGATGCTTAGTATAGAGGCTCGGGCTTGTTTTCTTGTGAAATCAACAAATCTATTTTTCAATCTTTTAAGAATAGGGACAGTTGGTGAGGAAGGGTTATAGAGATCCATGCTGTCTGTAAATGATGATGATGCTTAGTATAGAGGCTAGGAATTGTTTTCTTGTGAAATCAACGAATCTATTTTTCAATCTTTTAAGAATAGGGACAGTTGGTGAGGAAGGGTTATAGAGATCCATGCTGTCTGTAAGAAATGATGATGATGTAGTATAGAGGCTAGGAATTGTTTTCTTGAGAAATCAACAAATCTATTTTTCAATCTTTTAAGAATAGGGACAGTTGGTGAGGAAGGGTTATAGAGATCCATGCTGTCTGTAAGAAATGATGATGATGCTTAGTATAGAGGCTAGGAATTGTTTTCTTGTGAAATCAACGAATCTATTTTTCAATCTTTTAAGAATAGGGACAGTTGGTGAGGAAGGGTTATAGAGATCCATGCTGTCTGTAAGAAATGATGATGATGCTTAGTATAGAGGCTAGGAATTGTTTTCTTGTGAAATCAACGAATCTATTTTTCAATCTTTTAAGAATAGGGACAGTTGGTGAGGAAGGGTTATAGAGATCCATGCTGTCTGTAAGAAATGATGATGATGCTTAGTATAGAGGCTAGGAATGTTTTCTTGTGAAATCAACGAATCTATTTTTCAATCTTTTAAGAATAGGGACAGTTGGTGAGGAAGGGTTATAGAGATCCATGCTGTCTGTAAGAAATGATGATGATGCTTAGTAGAGGCTAGGACTTGTTTTCTTGAGAAATCAACAAATCTATTTTTCAATCTTTTAAGAATAGGGACAGTTGGTGAGGAAGGGTTATAGAGATCCATGCTGTCTGTAAGAAATGATGATGATGCTTAGTATAGAGGCTAGGAATTGTTTTCTTGTGAAATCAACGAATCTATTTTTCAATCTTTTAAGAATAGGGACAGTTGGTGAGGAAGGGTTATAGAGATCCATGCTGTCTGTAAGAAATGATGATGATGCTTAGTATAGAGGCTAGGACTTGTTTTCTTGAGAAATCAACAAATCTATTTTTCAATCTTTTAAGAATAGGGACAGTTGGTGAGGAAGGGTTATAGAGATCCATGCTGTCTGTAAGAAATGATGATGATGCTTAGTATAGAGGCTAGGAATTGTTTTCTTGTGAAATCAACGAATCTATTTTTCAATCTTTTAAGAATAGGACAGTTGGTGAGGAAGGGTTATAGAGATCCATGCTGTCTGTAAGAAATGATGATGATGCTTAGTATAGAGGCTAGGAATTGTTTTCTTGTGAAATCAACGAATCTATTTTTCAATCTTTTAAGAATAGGGACAGTTGGTGAGGAAGGGTTATAGAGATCCATGCTGTCTGTACGAAATGATGATGATGCTTAGTATAGAGGCTAGGACTTGTTTTCTTGAGAAATCAACAAATCTATTTTTCAATCTTTTAAGAATTCCTTCTTATGTTATTTATTTTCATTGACTGTCTACCCTACCCTTAAACTAATAAACCTGTCAGATGTATTTAAAGATCTTTATTAAGAAGATAAAATCAAGCAAAAATATTTGAACTCAATCATGTTGTTTATTTGCTCTAAGTATACAAAGGGTGTGTCAGTTTTTTTAGGTCATATGTATGAATTCGGAAACAGACGCATAGCGTTATACATATATATATATATATATATATATATATATATATATATATATATATATAGTATTTGATTATTTGCTTGAAGCATTGTTAAGTATATTATTATTTATTTATATTAAGAAGGCAATTACAATGTGTATAACAAAATTAAATTAATGTCTAGTGTCTAATCAATTTTGAAGAAACTTCATCTTCAGAGACTGTTTTTGAAATGGACGTGGTGTTGTTTGTTTTTTTGTTTTGGACATTATAAACAAGCGTCTTGTGGGTTGTTATGATGCCATGCAGAAGAGCCATGATATCCGTTATTCAATCAATTTCAATTTCATTGATATATATATATATATATATATATATATAATATATGGGAGTAAAAAGAGGAAATCAGTCTGACAGTATGTAGACAAAAGTAGACAAACATGGGATTTTGTACTGGATGGATGTTTATTGTAGGTAGTGAAGTAGATGGTATAACGTTTTGGTCTATCAGACCTTCTTCAGGACACGGACTTTCCACCCCAAATCACTCCATGACCCCACAAACACTATCACCAATGCAACACCTCATAAAAAAAACTCCTACTACTATCCTAAACATTTACAGTAGATCAGCAGCAGTTGACCTCCCCCCCGCTCCTAATTTTGACCTCAAAACAATCATCAGTAAGAGAAATAAATCCTTCAATACAAGAACTCAGTCCGTGTCCTGAAGAAAGTCTGATAGACCAAAATATTATAACGACAACATCACTACCGATAATAAACATCCATCCAGTACAAAATCCTATGTTTGTCTATATTGTTACACTAGGATATACATGATTGTCGCTGACCGAGAAAACGCATGGCGGATGTGCTTATATTTGAAACTAATGCATAACTTTTTGGGAACATCAATGTTTTCGTTTTGAATTCAAATTATTTTCAGCTCCTCTCTCGATGAGTCCGGAGTAAAAACAAGCTCTGAAGATGATTTTTATAAATCAAAATATTCTTTCAATATTAGCTATGAATATGATATAAAATGTTTTCACTTTAACAGCATACTGTGTGTTTTCATATTCTTTTATCTATCTATCTATCTATCTATATATATATATATATATATATATTATATGTATATACTAGAAGTGGCTAGGTAATATCAGTTGGGTAGAGATGGGTGAAAAAAAAACTTGGTGTATTGATTTGTTCACTGTTGAGAATTACAAATGTAGGACATTTTTACATAGAATTTCAATGCTATTTCTATGTATATTTTAATCTTTAAATATCTTCAAATATTAATCAAATCTTCATAATTTTTGCACAAAATGAATAGCTGGGGACATTTAATGTGTATATATATATTTACTTTGTCATTGATTGTTTTATTTTCATAGTTTCATCCAGACATACATACATACATGCACACCAACTGTGCTTTATATATGTATAGATTTTCCAACCCCTCCACATGAACAGGATGGAGTAGATAGTCAATTTTTAAAGTTTAGTTTAACAGGTTTGAATTCAGAGTGTTCCTTCTCCTAGACTGGTTACCAAGGCTAGGTTAAAGAGCCCAGTCTGCCCTACTATTTAGCCATAGTTCGAAGCAGAATAATTAGATTCTTACATTTCCCAAGGGTATTAGCGCTATGTGAAATGCAAACAACCTCATCCAGGATTTGAACTCGTTATATAATTACTTTCTTCTATCTTCTGACATTTTGTTGTTGAGGACATCTTCTGGGTTCTTCTTCATCGTCTTGGTTCATCTTGGGTGTTGTCTCTCTGCATCCATCTTAGTTCTTGTAACATTAGGAACACAGGAGACCAGCAAAAACTTACATTGATTAGCTCCGTGTGAACACAGGGTGCTGTCTAGAGGACTTACCAATAACGAAGGCTGATAGTGATGGATGGCGAAAGAGAGAGTCAAAGGAATCTATGCTGTTGGCACACCTTGATGAGGAATTTTCTTTTGTTCAAGAAATGAACAGAAATAAGGAAAGGAAGAGATAAATAATAATAATAGTAACAGAGAGAGAGAGAGAGAGAGAGAGAGAGAGAGAGGGAGAAAGAGTGAGTATGTGTGTGTGAAGAAATGAGGAGAGAGAGAGAGTACACAAAGATAGCAAGTAAGGACAGAGAGAATGAGAAAGGACAATACTATGTGTGTATGTGTGTGTGTGTGTGTGTGTGAGAGAGAGAGAGAGAGAGAGAGAGAGAGAGAGAGAGAGAGAGAGAGAGTCTGTATGTGTTTGTGTGAAAAAGTGAGGATAGAGAGAGATAGCATAGAGTAAGGGAGAATAGGAATTGGTGAAAGAGAAGA
>CM042158.1:41143717-41163717 GCA_023376005.1 Doryteuthis pealeii | reverse complement strand
CTCTCTCTTCATCTCTGTCTCTTTCTCCCTCTCTCTCTCTGTTACATCTTAATGTTTGTCCTTCCCTCTGTGTCTTTTTCTGAATGTTTCCCCTTTGTCTCTTTCTCTTTTCTATATGTTTTTCCATTCCTCTCACTTTTCTTTGTTTTCTTTTCTCTCTCTCTCTCTCTCTCTCTCTCTCTCTCTCTCTCTCTCTCTCTCTCTCTCTCTCCACCCATGTTTTTCCTTTTTCTCCCACTCTTTTCTTTCTATATATTTCTCTCTCTCTTTCTTTTTTGTATTTTCCTTATTTTTTCATTGTCTTCCTTTGTCCCCCCCCTCTCTCTCTCTCACACACACACTTGTTTATATTTGTCTCTCTCCCTTTTTTTTCTTTGATTTTCACTTCTCTTTTCTTTGTTCTCCTGTGTCTCTCTCTTTCTCTTTTACTCTCTCCCCCCCTCTCTCACTTCTTCATGTTTGCCTTTGTTTCTCTTTCTTTTTTTTAAAAGTTTTTCTATATCTTTCCTTTGTTTTCTTCTTTCTTTCTTTCGTTCTCTTCTCTCTCTCTCTCTCTCTCTCTCTCTCTCTCTCTCTCTCTCTCTCTCTCTCTCTCTTCCATCTTGTCTTCTTTTATCAGGAGGCATCATGGAGTTATTTTCCTCTGTACACTCAGCTTTATTCACCCCCTCCAATGCTTTTTCTCTCAATACGTTGTTGACCCCCACACACTTGGGGATGCGGACTGAAAAACACATCTTGCTCAAAGGGTCCACTGCACTTAACTCACTTTTACTTTCTCAGCATCACCTGGTCATGTGACCCTCTAAACCAGGGGTCACCAAACTATAGCCCACAGGCTAGATCCAGCCCACGAAGGCATTTTATCAGACCCGCTGATGGTACTTGAATTTATTTGTTAAAATATACAGAATGCGAGACGTTCTGATACCATTTAAATCTAAATATCATGTTAAGCTTACTAAATCCTCATGGACTTGACTACAAAATCAACCGATAAACATTTGAAAGCAATTCTCTTGATTGGATGTAGTAATTCCAAACCAAACATTGACGATATCTTAAAAGGCAAACTTCAGTTTCACAAATCTCACTAAACCTTTCTGCTAATGTTATGTTCTTTGATAATGTTTTGAAAATGAATATGTCGGTTAAATTTGTTTTTGTGCATCTTACGCCACTCATCCATGAATATAACATGGAAAGATAAATTTTGTTTTACATCTTTTTCTCAGAGCTTTCGTTCTGGCTAGCAAGTATTGAACACAATAATAATAAGGCCCACGCTCGTTATTTTTGCAATTAACCATCCCACCGTGAAAAAAATTTGTTGATCCCTGCTCTAAACCAATGAGAGTCCTTGTTCCAGATGTTATCTAGGTGATACTTTGCCAGGGAGAAGGAAAACTCTGAATTCAAACCTGTTAAACTCCGATTAAGAAATTGACCTTGTGTCACATCCTGCTCATGCGGAGGGGTTGGTAAATATACATATTTATCTCTATCATTTGAGTTACCAATCCCCTCATGCAAAAAACAACAAAAAAAAACCCTATGAGACCAATATAATAAATAAAAGACCACAAACTTCCAAAACCTCATGTGCCCTGCAATACAAATTCTCAAGAGGGTAATAATATTTTTCTTATTTTCAGAAGTGTAGAACCAATTTTCTGGAGACTGAATTTTTAGAAAGAAAAAAGACCATTCCTATTCCTTATTTTCAACTCTTGGGACGAGTCTCTTAACCTTAATAAATATTTCTTAAAATTTACATTTCTGTCCTCAGTTGAACTTTCTATACAGCTCACATAGAGTAACCATGGCATATTAGCTAAAGTGCTGGACTATGTATGATATTGTAGTAAGTGAGTTCAAACTCCAGTCCTGGAAAAAATAGGTAATTTATGAGGAAGTGTGTCCTGATCCTCTGCCTCAAAAATTGCTACCTGGTGACTATTAAAATAACAACCCCAGCTTGTTGTGATTCTTGTTTATTTATGTAATTTGTCGTAATTCTTGTTTAGATATGAAGATGGATATATAGTTTGGAATAGACTGAGATAGATAGATAGAAACAAACAAAATAATATAGATAGATATGAACAAATGAAGATAGATATTTTCGACAAGTAAATGTATTTGGGGGGGGTCGCATCTTTTTTGTCGTAATTCTTGTTTATTTAAACTTAAAACAAGACATTAAACAAACCTGAATAAAAAAAAATCTGAAGATGGATAGTTTTGAATAGACTGAGCTGGGTCGTTATTTTAATAGTCACCGGGTAGCAATTTTTGAGGCAGGAGACTGGGATGCACTTCCTCATAAATTACCAAAAATATTTTAAAGTGTGTTTTACCAACACGAGTTCAAAAAAATTGAATACCTACAAGAATGAATAACACAAAATGTCTTCGGCATGAAATAATCCAACAAGGGTTGACATGCCGTAAAATCCAGCCAACCAACAAATTACTGATCAGTGAGAAAATAAAATGACAATTCTTCCAAGACATAGCTGTATCAGTGCTACTGCACGGCTGCACCAATTGGACCCAAACTAAGCGCCTAGAGAATAAGGTTGATAAGAGTTGCCCAAGAATGCCACATACTGTATTGAATAAATCGTGGAAACAACACTATATAAGAAAACATCTTTATGACAAACTAGCAGGACCTGTGGATATACCACTATGATAATTTAATTATTACTATGTTTAATATGTTTACTAAGAGCTACGTTTGATCTGTTTACTTAAGAGCTATTACAATTAATTCAATATGTAAATAATCTCTCGCTCTTTTTTCTTTCTTTCTTTCTTTTTTTCCACTTTTCATTGTGTTCGATTGAAACTAATTAGTGTTATTGCTTCCACGCGCTCACTCCCTGCCTCTATCTTTCTCCTACACCCTTTCTTTCTTTCTTTCTTTCTTTCATTCTTTCATTCTTATAGTTTTTCTGTGTAGCATGTCTTTTTTCTTCGCTTTCTTTTTTATAATAAAAAAACGGAATGGTCTATTATTTAGCTGGGCTTACGACACTCATAAGAAATAAGAATTCGGCGGATAAACAACACCAGATAATCAGGATATGCATTTTTCTATTTCATCTTGGATGATTTGGACGGTCTCATTTTGGATTTCCAATTGGACCCAAACTAAGCGCCTAGAGAATAAGGTTGATGAGAGTTGCCCAAGAATGCCGCATGGTGTATTAAATAAATCGTGGAAAAACACTATATAAGAAAACATCTTTACAACCACTTGTCACCTGTTACATAAACCATCTGAGTAAGATGATGAAAACAATTTGTACACTGCTGGAGAAGCAAGGACGAACTCATAAATGACTTCTTTTTGCACAGAAGCAGGCCAGTGTGAACTGACCAACAAGAAACAACATCGATCAGCTCTATGCGGATTCTGAATTCAGCACAAAAAAGTAAGTGCTTAGAAGAAAAATGCATTTAATTGAATTTATAGACAAAAACAACTGTTAAACACACAAAGGTAGTCAACTGTACTTAGTTACTGATAATTTCCACCTGTGAAATTGTTCAAAACCAATCACATACTACCACTGCCTACGTATCGAGTGATTGATTGATCTTAACGGCATATCAACCCGTCTAGGGTTATTTTTCTAAAGAATCATATCTACATTTTTGGATATTTGTTTGTTAAATCCTTGCCTACTTTTAAGCGCTCACAGTGGTTCTCGCCACTGCTATCCTACCTTATGAGCTTAATGTTGTCAATAATTAATAACTAGATAACTGAAGTTAAGCAACAATGAGCCTGTTCAATACTTAATTGGGTGACCAATTAAGCAACAGTAGATACTGTAAGCAACCTGAGTCTTTTGTTTATCAAAATGACTTGATTCACCATTAAATTACCCAAAAGTGTTTATATGCCGTAAAGGAGGAAGAAGAGATATTTTAGTATTGACTGATTGATTTTAATGGCATGTCAACCCATCTCAGGTTATTTGAGTTTAGATGTTAGGAAATTGTTCTCATATTTACATTTTTTTTGCATAGTTGTTTTGTTACATAATTATTAGATTCCTAATACTTGTGTACAGTAGTGTAGAAACCAAAATAGCTGTTATAAGTTGCAGTCCACGGCCTTGAAGGATTGAATGACAATGCTTGACCTCATCCTGATCCTTCCGGTGGATACCGTGAGAATCGGTGGAGAAGACCCTCTTCTGGTTTAGATTAGAAAGAGATTTTTTAGTCAGATCGGCCAAAGCCACGACGGTAGTAAGTCGTGTTATGCACGGTGCTGACTCAATCTGCGCAGGTAGTCTGGTGGGGATTTCAGAATAAAATATGATCTAAGTTAAATCGAAGTCTTGTGTTATTATCTAAAAACTACCAATGACACAGGGCTTCTGATAAAGAGAAATCCCCAATGGAAGACCAGACACAAAGTCCCCAAGACGAAGTCCAGACGCTAGAAGAGACGCTAGAAGAATAGAAGTAAGAAAGTAAGGAAAAAGAGTATACAACAGTTTTAGAAAGTTATTTTTGCACGTGGGTCGATTGAATATAATTATTTTAAATAGATTAATTTGATGCATAGATGAGACCCTAACAGGTACTACAACTCTAAGTCAAAGTGCACCTGAGTGTAATGGCAATGAAAGAGTTAAGGTATTATCTATAACTAATATGACAATAAGAATAGAAATTTATCAAAATAGAATGTATTCTGAGGTGAATAGAATACAAGGTGTGTCAAAAAGGTATCGAGATTTTGTGTACTTTTTCACACTCCTTGTATTCTAAAAATAACATTCCATTCATTAATTTCTTTCAGAATACAAGGTGCGTCTAAAAAGTACCAAATTTAAAGCTGTATTTACCAATATAGAAATGAAGAATGGATGGAACATTATTTTTTTTTCAGAATACAAGGTGTGTCAAAAGTACAAAAAATGCACTTAGTTTGAATAATTACATAGATGAGAAACTATCAATAACGAAGCACCGTTGACTTCATGTCCTTACTACCCTAATTTAGATGTACTAGCAAATATATGCACCCTCTACTGGGTGCAAGTAGTTAAGTTTTCATGAGATACTATTAAATTAGAAAAGCTAATGAAACTAAATAAGAATGCAGATAAAAAGATTTGAAACAGAAGGGGGGGGGGTATAATCGAAAAATAGAACTGAAACTTACACTTCCATCACTCCTGTTTTTATTGCAAAATTTTCCTAATTTAACTTTAGTTAAATTAGGAAGTAAAGAATAAAATCACAGTTATTTCTTCTTGTTAATGGATTTCTAAGATTTATCTCTAAGATTTTTACTCATATTCATTAAGATAAAACCAAACAATTAGAAATCAATAATACCAAACACATATTTATTAAAATCAAATTTTTAATATCAATATGCAAATTAGCCTTCTCGTTCACACTGTAAACCGCTATTTTGTTGTATATATAAATACAATTGCATGTTATTAGTATGTTGATATGATCAACAGTATAACCTAGCCAAGGTTAAAGAGCCCAGTCACACTACTATTTATCCATAGATGGAGGGAGATTAGTTGGATGCACACCTTTCCCGAGGGTATTAGCACTTGAGAAATGCAAACAGCCTCGTCCAGGATTTTAACTTGGGCTGGTAAGTCCACTTCCTTGCCAACCATATTTTATTCCCAGTTTATTTATCCGAAGAACAGATGGCATCACAAGTTTAATGCCATCCGTTCTTCGGATAAATACACTGGGAATAAAATAGGGTTTAATCAGTTTCTGTTAAAACAAAAAATGAAAAGAGTTAATCAGTTTAGAGAAGGATTCCTTTTCTTTTTTTTCTCTTCTTCAAAATTCTTTTGGGAAACTCAACAAAAATATGAAAATCTTTCTAACAGGAAGTTCTGATGAGTTCAAATACAAAGCACAAAGCAAATTTTTCAAACCTTCTAAAAATTCTTTTGTTATCACAAATATTTTTCATTCTTAAAGATTTCATTTTGCTTTCATCCAAACTTCTTTAATTTGAAGCACTTTCAATCTATTACTCAGCAGACACTTTCGTAAGCATTAAAAAAATATCTGCTTCTGAAAATTTCAAGAAAAATAAGCCTGGTTCTGATAAATAGAAGAAAGATGTTTTTGATTCTAAAAAATAGAATCAAGCTGGTCTTGATTTTGATAAAAAGAATAAATAGGTAATTTATTCTGATAAAGGGAACAAATAGGGTCTTGATTCTGATAAATTGAAGAATTATGATTTTAGTTCTGAAAAATAGAAGAAATAATTTTTTGATTTTGATAAGAAGAAATCTAAAAAATTTGATAAATAGAATAAATAGGGTCTTGATTTTGATAAATAGAAAAAATAATGTGTTGAGTTTGATTAAAAGAAAAAATAGGGTCTTGATTTTAATTATGAGAAGAAATAAGGTCTTGATTTTAATTAATAGAAGAAATAGGGACTTTATAATGATAAATAGAAAAGATAGGGCCTTGATTTTAAATAAAAGAAGAAATAGGGTCTTGATTTTAATTATGAGAAGAAATAAGATCTTGATTTTAATTAATAGAAAAAATAGGGTCTTGATTTTAATTAAAAGAAAAAATAGGGTCTTAATTTTACTTAAAAGAAAAAATAGGGTCTTAATTTTAATTAATAGAAGAAATAGGGACTTTATTCTGAGAGGTAGAAGGAATAGGATCTTGATTATTAAATAGAAGAAACATGATTTCGGATGCAAAAAATAGAAGAAAGATGATTTTGGTTCTGATTAATAGAAAAAATAGGGTCAAGATTTTGATAAATCAAAAAAATAGGGTCTTAGAAAAATAAAAAAATAAAACAACTAAATCTAGATCTGAATGTTTTTCATACAAATTATACTTTCAGTTTCTACCTGAAAGTGACCCAGTGCAAATATTAAAATAAAAGAGTCATTGTGTTACATAATTTATGAGCATTTAAAAATTATGTGCATACCTATAGTTAAAATTTTTTAATTAGGGTCCATTAATTCAAAATGACGGGGTCCTATGGAAAGTTACTTGCTGGTTATGGATGATTAGTGACCTTTTGATTTGACACCTTGAAAACGCGCCATTACAGACGTGTTTTAGTTTAGTTAGTCAGATGTGAACCAGCACTCTAGAAGAGTTATGGTTCGCAACTCATCCACGGTGGAATCATGGGCTGGGGAAATGAAGCTTTATTATTAAGAAACAAACAAGTCTTGTTTTGTTAATTAAATATTAAAGACAATGACCAGCCTGAAAAAGAAGAAGAAAACCAACCCTTAAAAGAAGCCCAACAGATCAACCAGAGAATATGGTGTCCAGACAAGTTAGCAGGAACCAGCAGTAAGCAGAAGTTACCAAATAACACCACCTATCAACTTTTATAATCTATCTGTCTCTCTTTCCATTATATACCTGAGACTCTCTCCACCAGTAACCTAACCTTTAGAACCTAAGCAGCCAGTATTTCTGCTACTACCAAGAAGTAAATACATATCTTATTATAATGGAGATTGTGGGTTTGTCTGTCTGTAACCGAAACTATATTACTATACAAGTCACAATTCCTTTAGTTATTTACATCATATTCTCCATGATTTTATTATTTAAACCTCCATTATTAATAAAATTGTTTTACATTACTTACACTGTTGTCCATATCTACATACTAATAACATGCAATTGTATTTATATATACAACAAAATAGAGGTTTACAGTATGAATAGGAAGGCTAATTTGCATATTGATCTTAAAAAATTGATTTTAATAAATATATGCTTAGTATTATTGATTTCTAATTGTTTGGTTTTATCTTATTGAGTATGAGCAAAAATCTCGGGGATAAATCTTAAAAGAAATCCCTTAATAAGAAGAAATAACTGTAATATTATTCTTTACTTCCTACTTTAACTAAACAGTTTAATTAGGAAAATTTACCAATGAAAGACGGGAGTAACGTAAAATGGTGGAAGAGTTAGTTTCAAAGTTGTTCTATTTTTCAATCATACCCCCTCTGTTCAAAATCTTTTTATCTACATTCTTATTCAGTTTCATTAGCCTTTCTAATTTAATATCATATTTTATTATAAAATTTAACTAAAATACTTGCACCCGGAGGGTGCATATATTTGCTAGTATATATATATATATATATATATATATATATATATATACTAGCAGGACCTGAGGATATACCACAGTATGATAATTCAATTATTACATCATTTGATATGTTTACTTAAGAGCTATTGTAAAATAGTTCAATATGTAAAAATATTGATTTAACGCTCTCTTACTTTTTTCTTTCTTTTTTTCTTTCTTTTCATTATGTTTGACTGAAACAGATTAGTATTATCCCTTTTGCATGCTCACCTCCTCTCTCTATCTTTCCTCTACTCTCTTTCTTTTACTTTCTCCATATAGTTATATACCTGATGTTAAACGAGTATATAACACTTGGTTATCTAAAATAGCAAGATGTTCCTCTTTTTGGAAAATAGAAGAAAAATAAAATTGGTTTTGAAAAATAGCAGAAAGATAATCTTGGTTTTTAAGAATGAAATAGAAATTGTCCCATCAACAACTTAATTGAATGTTTTACATCAAAATGACAGTTTTCCTTTTATTATATGGGTGCTAGAAGGCGGTGGTTGCGGGCCTACATGTCCTGGGAATGACGTTAAACTCTATCTGATGGTGAGGTTCCAGTTTTGGAGGTTTGGGGAATGTGGAGCACCCCTTCATCATCATTGCTCCCTGGTCCACTCTGACCCGGAGTGGTAGTACCTTTTAGGGTCCCATCTATGGGTTAAATAGAAAAATGTATTTATAAAAAAATTATATTATCCACTAAGAATTGATTTATTTCAAAACTTTATCGGCATTAAATGACCCACTGAGGTTGATATGCCGTAAAACAAAACAAACCAAACCAAAATGACAGTTTTCTAGATACAATCTAATCTATATTATCAAGAAAGAAGAGGGACTTACAAGTTTGGCCACAGTTTTGAAAAATAGAACAATAAGACAGAATAGATTTGTTGGTTGTTCAATGGCATACCAACCCTTGTGGGCTATCTAATGCCATATCTTTTTTTATGTATGATTAAGCAAAATGTTTGTAGTTAAATATTCTTATTTGGTTTGGTTTTACAAATTGGCAGAATTCTTATTATAATGGAGATTCGGTGCCTGTCTGTAACCAAAACTACATCACTGCTTATGTCACAGTACCCTCAGAAATTGCACAAGTTTATCAATGAGTATTCAATTCATAGTTAAAATCATACCATACAATAAATTTTATTTATTAATGATGTCTCTATGAAAATCTGAGTTAGATTTGCCATAAAACAGCCCATGTTCTTAGCGCATTTAATATCCTGCAATGTGTCTTATATATCCCTAACAAATAATGGTTTACATAATATATGGAGTGGTTTTAACAAAACAAGTTTAATGAATTGGCATTATTGATCTCTAATATTATTGTTTTATTCTCCAACACATTAAAATGAATCCTATGAATGATTTTATATAGAAACCAATTAAAATAAGTGTAATTTTTTTATATGCATTCTTGATAATCATTCTAATTTGATTTAGTATTTAACTACATTAGAATTTAAGTACCTGTACCGAAAGGGTGCATATTTTTGTTAGTAATAAGAATTGAAAATATTATATATATATATATATAAATGCAGTTTGGAATAAATAAAAAATAATAATACGGTAACAATGGTGGTGTGTGTTGACCTGTATTTTTTATTATTTCTTGAATTTTCGAGTAATACCTCTTTATCAAAAGAATTGAACTGAAGCAGTACAGCTATGGCATTTCTTCCTAAATGAATTTTTTTTTTTTCAAAAAAAAAAAAAATTCATTAGGAAGAAATGCCATAGCTGTACTGCTTCAGTTCAATTCTTTTGATAAAGAGGTATTACCTCGAAAATTCAAGAAATAATAAAAAAATACAGGTCAACACACACCACCATTGTTACCGTATTATTATTTTTTATTTATTCCAAACTGCATTGTGATGGCCTTCTAAATCAACCTCCTAACCAATACATACACAATGCTTCAAGCAAATTATGAAACTCTCTTATATATATATATATATATATATATCTAATTTAATATATTTTCATTACATTAAAACAAATAAAAAATTACATACGCCTAGAGGGCGCATATTCTTGCAAGTAATCTTAATTAAATTCATGTGTACTAATAAATTGGTAGAATTAATAAACTGGTGGTTGACCCTTAACTCTTTACCTACTTTAAACCGCTCACAGTGGCTCTCCCACTACAATGGTCCTACCATAAACTGCTAATGTTTAATTTATTATTATTGAGCAGAAGGATTCATATGACAATAAGAATAGGACATTATTTGAATAGAATGAGTTATGAGGTGAATAGATAGTGAACTTTAAAATATCCCATCATACAGCTAAAAAATACCAAGAAAATTTGGTAGACAAAGAATTGATATATAAAAAAATATACATACCAAATTTTCCAAATTATGAATCCAAATATTCTTCCTCCAGCTATGGGTAAATAGTAGGGACAGAATGAGCTCTATACCTTATTTAGGCAACCAGTCTATGAGAAGGAAACTCTGAATTCAAACCTGTTAAACTTTGCCTAAGAAATTGACCTTGCAGTGGCTCTCTCATTGCGATTCTACTGTAATCCACTGGCAGCAGCTCTCACATGATTGGCAATCTTTATTTGAATAGAATGAGTTCTGAGGTGAATAGATAGTGAACTTTGAAATATCCCATCAGCCAGGTAAAATATACCAAGAAAATTTTGTTGACTTGATGATGATTGAAGTTTATTTGAGGATTCTAAAAATGACTTTGAACTATTAATTACTCTATGCCTACTTTAAGCTGCTCTCAGTGGCTCTCCCACTGATCCTACCATAAATCAATGGCAATGGCTCTCACACATCTCACTTGTTTACACTGAAAAATCACAACATGAATGTAATAATAGGACTTTATTTGAATAGAATGTGTTATGAGGTGAATAGATAGTGAAATATCCCATCATACAGGTAAAAAATACCAAGAAAATTTGGTACAACTGTGAGGGCAATTTAGTAGGCAAAGAGTTAAAAGTTTTGTACTATGTTTGACTTCACACTTTAAACTTGACATACAAGAAAAGTAAGATCAAGTGTTGTCAGAGAGAATGGTCTGAAAAACAGTTACAAAATTGGGTGACATTTTTTCTACCTATTTGTCAGCAAGAAAATTAATATCAAATATAATAAAAGTAAAGTTATTCAGACGAAATTACTGCGGCAACTCCAGACATTTGAACCTCCTCATTTTGTACGTTTGTCTTACTACTTCTTTGTTCTATGTTAAAAGTGCTGAATAAAATACAGATTCACGCACCCTGTGTTCTCTGTGTATCTTTTTCCACCTCAAGGATACAACAAAAAGTAAAGTTATTCCAGTAAGTTTTTCATTGGTCAAAGCACCTCTAAAAAGGATTGAGTGTTTGGCATAAGTGTTGTATACTCTCTTTACTTCTATTATTCTTCTGCTCATGTTTAGTATCTTATGTTCTTCTTCTAGCATCTGGACTTTGTCTTGGGGACTTCGTGTCTGGTCTTCCATTGGGGATTTCACTTTATCAGAAGCCCTGTGTCATTGGTAGTTTTTAGATAATAACTCAAGACTTCGATTTGCTTTAGATCATATTTTATTTTGAAATCCCCACCAGACTACCTGCGCAGATTGAGTCGGCCATGCACTTAACAGGACTTACCACCTTCGTGTTTGGCCGATACTGAACTAAACTCTCTTTCTAATCTAAACCGGAAGAGGGTCTTCTTCACCGATTCTCACAGTATCCCCAAGAAGGAGGATCAGACTGAGGTCAAGCTGAGTCACTCAATCCTTCAAGACCGTCGGCTGCAAACTATAACAGCCATTTTGGTTTCTACACTACTGTAAATAAGTGTTAGGGTACTAACAATTATGTAACATAAGTACAATCTAAAGAATGCAGTTGAGACACTCATATAGGTGTTAGGGCTTGACATGACCAACCAATTAATCAGATAGGATCTCTCTAATTGCCCATCTAACTCAAGTAAAGGCCAAAGTAGAGTGTTACATTTCATGGGACAACTTAGTACCTGGGTCATGAACTGCTCAGTCACCATGATCCTGTCCTCAGGTATTAAGGGTCACCACATACAGTCAACAGGTGGTACAGTCGGTGTATTTTACAGCTCCAGCTGACAGAGCAGTCTTACCCCTCTGTAGAGGTTAAGAGGTATTTCGGGACTCTTATAATTTTCACTGTAGTAAGCAAGTAATTTTGGATGAAAGAAGATGAGAACAACAATTGAAGATAAAGAAACATTTATTCAAAGGGTGCAAAAAGGTTGCAAACTTGTGGCGTAAGTGAAGGTAAAGGTAGTGCTGGATGAAACCACTTGCTGGTTGACAAGGTAAAGGGAGTGCTTGAATAACACAACTCGCTGGTTGACGGCCCCACAATAAGTCAGTTTTCAAGGAGTTTAATTTAGGCGTCAATATCATATATTGGCGTTTCGACCTCTGGTGCTAGGGGCAGATAATTTAACTATAATTTTTCTAATAAGGTACAGTCGGTGCATTTTACAGCCCCAGCGGACAGGGCAGTCTTACTCCTCTGCAGCAGTAAAAAGTTAAGTAAGTAAAGTCATCGAGGTTGCTAATGTTGGTATCAGCCAGACAGTGAGGGGTCTATCTCCTTTTCACTATTACTAGACCAAGGAGATTGTTTTTTAAGCATCTGAGACAGAGCACCACACCTACCATCAGCTCCTCACTTTACCACACAGATCCATGTGCTACTCATATGCTGAGTTGGCGAGGGCCAGTACTGAACCAGGAACCTTGAGGTTCCCAGCTGAACACTCTACCAATTGACAGTCGTCATGTTCTACAGCCCAGCCTACAGGGCGGTCTTACCCCTCTGCAGAGGTACAGTTGGCATATTCTGCAGCCCCAGCCAACAGGGTGGCCGAAGAATTTGATACTAATTTAAAAATAACTAAACGTTTGTCATGTTATCAAAAAGATTTGATTGTAATATGTTACACACATTTACATCTGACAGCAAACTTTGTTAGGCCAGAACATCTTTCATTATAAGGTTTTTTATGTATTTTTAATTGAAATAAGAAATGAAAAATAAGGTAGTTGAGTGAATTAGTAGACATATGTTGGTTGTGGAAAAGAAGAAGAAGAAGAAAGAAAAAGTTTTCCTGTAACCGAGAAACAAGTATGTCATGTGCAAAACAGTGTTTATTTTTCTCTATCTCTCAAATTGTACAAGAATCAAGGAAGAACGTAATTTCTTATAAATTAAAAAATAAAAAAATGAATTAAAGTAATAAAATTCCCTAAAAAAAAGGTTTTTAGTTTTTGTCTTATTTTTGGTACATCTGATTCCATTATATTCTGTAATTAAGATAGTGAACATGTTTTTGCAGACAGGTGATTCTGTCTATACACTTTATTGTATTCAAAATAAACCATTATCGGAATTGTGACTCTCTTAAATAATTTCATTTAAAAGCCTATAATTTCTTTCTTTCTTTTTATCTTTTCATTTTTTCCCCCGTCTACTTAAACAAACATAAAATTAGTCGAATTGGTCAACTTACATAAAAACTAAATTTTTTTTTTTATAAAGGAAAAACAACCTTCGTTTTAGTTTCTGTGATGTATTCTAAAAGAGGCACATTCCTTAAAAGCATTTTTTGAGAGTTAGTGTATTTTTGAAAAAAAAAATGTTCCTGATGTTTTTTTTTAATTTTTAAAAATTGTTTAGGTTCTTCGAAAGAAAAAAAACAGGAAAAATCATCTTTGATAATAAACTGTCAAAGTTTAAAAACTTAATTAAGTTGACTTCCACTAGTGAAAAAGGGTTTTAGCTCAGTTGGTAGAGCGTCCGACTAGGAACCACAAGATTCCAGGTTTGATACCGGCCCTCGCCAACTCAGCATATCAGTAGGTGTGGCGCTCTGCCTCATATGCCAAAACAATCTCCTTGGTCTAGCACTAGTGAAAAGAGGGTAGACTCTCTAGTTGTCTGGCTGATACCAACTTTAGGCCACCCCACGACTTATACTTACTTATATCAGTTGGTAGAGTACTTGACTAGGAATCGCAAGGTTCCTGGTTCGATACCAGCCCTCGCGAACTCAGCGTATGAGTAGCACAGGAATCTGTGTGGTAAAATGAGGAGCTGATGATAGGTGTGGCGCTCCACCTCAGACACTAAAAAACAATCTCCTTGGTCTAGCGCAAGTGAAAAGGGATAGACTGTTTGACTGAAGCCGACTTTAGGCCGCCCTGATGACTTTACTCTCTCTCTCTCTTATATATATATATATATATATATATATATATATATAATAAGTAAAGTTAGTGGAGTGGCCAGGGTGTCTATCCCATTTTTGGCTAGTGCTAGACCAGGGAGAAATTTTTTTTTCTCTGAAGCGGAGTGCCACACCTACTGTAAGCTCCCCACTTTACCACACAGATAGATTATTCATTCTGTGTTACTCATGCACTGATTTGCCGAGGGCCGGTATCAAAACCAAAACTGCCCCCTTTATTGCATATAGTAGCAAGAATAAGCTCCATCCAGGGGTAAGTAGTTAAGTTTTAATGTAATAAAATATATTAAATTCAAAAGACTAATGAAATTAAAGTAAGAATGCATATAAAAGGATTACACTTATATTTTAATTATATTTTAATTGGTTTCTGTATAAAATAATTGATAGGATTGATTTTGATACATTGAGTAATAAAATAATAATATTAGAGATCAATAAGACCAAGTAATTATTTATTAAACCCAGTTTTGTCAAAACCAGTATCAGCACAGAGCTGATCATTGTAAGACTTTGCTGTTCCCCCCTAACTCAGTGTAGAAGTAGCACGGATTGGGTGATCTGATCTGTGCAGTAAAGTGGGAACTTACATAGGTGTGGCACTCCACCTCAGGAAAAAACAATCTCCCTGGTCTAATGCTAGTGAAAAGGGGATAGACTCCCTCACAGTCTGCTTGATACTGACAATAGGCCACTCCGCCAACTTTTTTTAATTCAATAAAAGAAACAATCTACCTGGTCTAACGCTAGTGAATAGGGGATAGACTCCCTCACAGTCTGGTTGATATCGACAATAGGTCACTCTGCCAACTTTGATATACAATAAAATGTTTACCTAATTTCCTTTTGCAAAATAACTGATGACCCCTCCCAATCCAAATCCAGTTCGTCATCTGAAAATCATATTTCAAAAACTGTCTTCCAGCCCTAGAGCTTTAGAATACACCGACTGCACCTCTGCAGAGGAGTAAGACTCCCCCAATGGGACCGTCTGTTGGCCATGGATGGCAACCCATGATGCTTAAGGATGGAATCCAAGTGGCTGAGCAGTCCATGACATGCAACACTCCACTTTGGTTCTTACTTAGGCTAGACAGTCGGTTGGAGAGGACCCCTCCAAACAATTGGCTGGTCATGTCAAGCCCTAGCACCTATATGATTGTCCCAACCCTATTGCCCTTATGGCAAGCTCCAACTCTTTTTATCATATGTGTTGAAAAGGGGTCTTCCTGTCCTTTTATGCACAATAGAATTTTTACTTAATTTCCTGTTGCATAATAACTGATCACCCCTCACAATCCAAAGACGACACCAGATCGTCATCTGAAAACCATATTTCACAAACTGTCTTTAAGATGATAAGCCGACATTTTCATTTAGATTATTTCTGTGTCTGTCTTTTTTTTAAAATTTTTTACTCTCCGCAGCAATTTTCAGGAACAATAACACTTTCCATGGGCAGGACACAGATGCAATTTTTGAGTGAAAAGTCTAAATTGAAAAAACAAATGGCAGAAATTTTGTGAAGAAAATCACGTTGTTTATTATTCCAAGAGATTAACAATTTTGCGAAAATTTTTGACAAAGTGGAAAATTGTTATCATAATGGCAGATTGTGTACATCAATCAGCAGGGAATTATTCTGCAGATTACAATAACAAGAAACTGGTTACACTTCCTCCTCATCAGACGTTTTCTCATTCTCTTGGCTTCTCAAAAACAAAAAAAAAAAGCCTGGGAAGAAATTCCAGAGATCTAGATGATAGAAGAAATAGAAAGTCTTGATAGATTTTCCAGAAGTTTGAAGTTTTAACCCCCCACCCCCCGCAAAAATAAAAAATTTAAGGGTTGGTCATAGAAACTGTTCATGTAATATTTGAGTTTCTTTTTTTTTTCCTTTTTTTTCTTTTCTTTTTTTTTTTTCCGGAGTTAAGAAATAAAATTAGGTCGACTTTGGGGTTATCTGGGGTTGGACTTATCCAGGTATTAGGTAAAAATTTTATTGTGCATAAAACGTTTTTTTTTTTTAAAGTTGTCAGAGTGGCCTATTGTCAGTATCAACCAGACTAGGAGTCTATCCCCTTTTCCTGCCAGTGAAAAGTGTTATTGTTAATGTTATGTACCACTTTATATATCGTGTATATAATGGCAAGGTTTTTTTTTAACTTTTTATTTTTGGAGTTAAGAAATAAATTTAGGTCGACTTTGGGGTTATCTGGGGTCGGACTTATCCACTCTTTAACCTCAAAGGGTTAACAGTAAAACTCAAGTTATTTTACTAATGTAAGGGGTTGGTTTAGCTCAGTCAGTAGGGTACCCACCTAAGAATCAATAGGTTCTGGATTTGGTACTGGTACCAACTCAGCATGAGTAGCACAGATTGTGTAATCTGATCTGTGTAGTAAAGTGAGCAACTGACGGTAGGTGTAGAGCTCCACTTCAGCCAAAAACAATCTCCCTGATCTAGCACTAATGAAAAGGGGATAGACTCCCTCACTGTCTGGCTGATACAGACAATAGGCCATTAAGACAACTTTTTTTAATGAAATGTACAGAGTAGCTGAAAATATTTTTCTTTTTAGTTTTTGGTATTCAGAATTAAAAAATAAAATTAGTGCTACAATTTATGTGTGTCATAAATTGTTGGCAGACCCTGTAGTGAGAATAAGGGCCGTTAAATTTGAATTCAGGGAGCCAGTGGAAATGTTCCAGTGACTGTTGGTAACCCTGACCCCTAGAGGCGTGAATCTCACGTGCCATGAGAAAAATGTGGTTAGTTTAGAGAATTAGATTCAACCAGACTTTGAAGCAGAGCAGATGTGCTGCTGCTGGGGTTGATCTTTCATCCGCTTGGTGATATGGGCTAGATAAAATAAAAAGCTTGATCAAGCAACAAAATGTTTTGTTAATTCAATTAATTGCAATGATCAAATCAGCCCAGGAAAAAGAAGCCCTCTAACCCCAAAGGGTTTTTACTAACCTAATAAAAAATAGCTAAAAAATGTTTCTAAATTTTTGGTTGGTTGGTTGGATTTTATAACATATTAACCCTTGTTGAATTTTTTTGTGCTGAAGACGTTTTGTTTTATTTTTGATGGGTACTCAATTTTTTAAATTCAATTTTTTCTATTTAACCCATAGATGGAACCCTAACAGGTTTTACCAATATGGGTCAGTGGACCTGGGAGTAATGGTGATGAAGGGGTACTCCAAACTCCTCAGAGTTTCAGAATTGGAACTTTACCATTAGATGCAGTTTAATTTAATTTTTGGTTTTCAGAGTTAAAAAATAAAATCAGGTCAACTTTGGGATAATCTAGGGTCGGGGTAGTCCATTTTTAATCCCAAAGGAATAACAAGAGATTTTACAAGCATGTAAAATGTATATATTTATCTAATCACTCTGCACAAGAAGGATGTGACACAAGGTCTATTTTTAAGTGGAGTTTAACAGGTTTAAATTATTTCCCCTTGAATGGTTTCCATGTCAAGGTTAAAGAGCACAATCTGCCCTACTATTTACCTATAGCTGGAGGGAGGATAGTTAGATGCATACCTTTCCCTAGGGTATTAACACTATATGAAATACAACCAGTCTCAACAAGAATTAGAATTTGGGTCACTATGTCCATTTCTTATCACGATAACCATTACACTTTTGGTGCTTCCACACACCTGTAAAATGTACAGAGTAGATGAAAATGCAATTTTTATTTTCAAAAAATAAAAAACATAAAATTAAGTCTATGTTGGGATTGTGCAGATTAAAATAAAAATAAAATTAAATAAAAAAATAAAAAATAATAATCTCCTATGAGCCCCCAGACATGAAGAAACCTCTGAGCATGTGCAGGAAAAAGGACCCACTTTCTTACCACCAAGATAATCTTTTGGCCAATTGAACTCTGGCCTCAATTGGTTGAAAGAAATTTAATTTTCACAAGGTGTTGCATAGTGCCTTCTTCACTGGCACTAAATAATTATAATGTTACATATCTCTTTCTTTCTTCTATATCTGGTCGTATTTTCTTCTGGACGGCTTTGCTTCTGATCGTCTTTGGTATTTCTATCATCTATCTTGACTTGGTCTGGCATCTTCTAAGATCTTGGATATCTTCTAAGGCCTAGCGTCTGGAGTTGACTTGGGGATTTCAGTCTGGTTTTCTGTTAGGGATTTCTCTCTATCAGAAGCCTTGTGTCATTGTTAGTTTTTAGATAATAAACACAAGACTTCGATTTATTTTGATGTTACTTTATTTTCAATCCCCAACCCAGACATCTGCTAACTAACATAGTGTGCATGAGTTCCAGTTTTAGGCAGAGCATAAAATGGCCGACCGCTCTGCCTGACGTCCAACTGCAACTGGGGACTCTGAAAAAGGTCCTACGTGACTTAATATGAAAAGGGTCATCCCCTCAGAATTACAGGGGATTGACAATAATCTTATGCAAGCGCATAGACTATGTAACAAAGGTTGCTATGACCCACAAATAAAGCCTGAACCTTAAAACTACCTTTTGTCTTTGTCTTTTCCTTTTTCTACTTTTAATTCCTTTTCAGCTAGACCACCAAATATAATGGGGTTAAAAGGAAAACCCTTGAACATGCTCCAGAAATAACCAGCAATCTTTAAATCAAGCATTAAAATCCTTAAAACCCCACAGGGTTATCTAAAGTCAGAGTAATCTGCTCTTTAATCTCAAAGGGTTAACAGTAATCTCATTGTTGCTTTTTATCCCATTCTGGATCAATACACACTTCATTATTACTATTATTTTATTGCTAGTTTTATTCCATCTTATTATTGTTGCTTTTTATCCAAACACTCTGGGATGATATACTCTTCATTATAACTATTATTCTATTGCTAGTTTTATTCCATAGTTTTATTGCGAGTTTTATTCCATCTTATTATTGTTGCAACAGTAATAAGAGGGAACAACCATCTTATTACTGTTGCTTTTTATCCCAACTCTCTAGGCCAATACCCTCTTCATTATTACTATTATATTATTGTTAGTTTATTCAACAGTGTGGAAATAAAGTTTAGTTAGTCAGATTTTGGTTGTTAGTTGAAAAGGCAGATGGAAGGGTCCTTTGCTCCTAAGATGCCAACATCTCACCATGCAGTTGAAAAACATTTTGGGCTTAGGGGTTTTTTATTAAAGAATAATAAAAATTATGAGATCTGGCTTAATTATTACATGAAATAAGCACAGTAATCTGTTCTTGGACCATATTACATTTAGGCACCCTTTCTGATATCGATTAAGAAAGGAGATGTTTTTCATTTACACTGTCAATATCCAGTTGTTTGTTAGTATTATGATTAGGGGTTAGGGTTAGGGTTAGGGTTAGGCATTAGGGTTATGGGGTTAGTTTTATAATTTTTAAAAAAATCTAAAAATCGTCTGTTAAAACAACCGGATATTGATGGTGTAAATGAAAAATGTCCTTTCTTAATCGAGATCAAAAAGGGGTGCATAAAGGTCATATGGTCCAAAAAACCTTTTGGGCTTAGGGTTTTTAATAAAGAATTTTTTAAAAT
>CM042158.1:41113717-41138717 GCA_023376005.1 Doryteuthis pealeii | reverse complement strand
CTGATTAATACATACAATCATATTCTGTTTTTAAGAAAATATAAACATATAAAATAAAAATAACTTTCATTATAAAATGAACTGCTCATGCTTATAGATAAGTCCTGTTTATATTAACTAGCCATATACTGAATAAAGCCTAAATATGGTTTCTCTTCCTGGTGTTTTTATTTCATTACATGTATAAAATATACAAATAAAATAAGACATATTATTTATATAACTTAATTTCGTTTATATATAAAAATGTACAAATAAAATAAAGTATTATTTATATAACTTAAATTCGTTTTTGCATAAAATATACAAATAGAATATAATATCCTTCCCATAACTTTATTCTGTTTATATATAAAATATACAAATGAAATATAAATGAATGCTTGTTATTAAAACTTATTTGAAAATTTAACTCTCTCACAAACACCAATGGTGTAAATCTACTCTGTATTTATGTCTTAAATTTGGAACAATTTCAGCTTTAGATTTCTTTGTTTAATGCCATGTAATAAGTAATTGAGAGTTACCATCCCTATTTTATGATTACATCCTCTTTGGAGAACTCTCTAGTGAATACTAAACTATATAAACTCTCAATAAGTGTACCAATTATTTTAAGTAGAACAAAGCTTTCCAAAGTCTATCAGTGTTATCATTTGTCATTATATGGCATATCAGCTTTTATGGGTTATTTAATGCCAAAGCTATCCTTGTAAAAGAACAGTAGTGGTATATAATACAAATAACTATTATGTATAAAATATACAAATAAGATACAATATTATTTATATAACTTAATTCCATTTATGTATAAAATATACAAATAAAATTAAAAGGAATGCTTTTTATTAAAACTTATTTGAAAATTTAACTTAAACTTACAAACACAATGGTATAAATATACAGCAGAGAATATGAACTAATGATTAAAAGAATTGGTCTGGCATTGTGCCAATGGAATAATGGTTGGTTAGATACAGATGAGAGTCAGCTAAAAAGTTCATAGGCTAACAAAGATACTCTCATAAAAAATGACTAAATGAAGTTTATTTTTCAACATAGTCCTCCTTATGTTTATATATCAGGGCATCTGTACTGAATAAACCCAACCAGGGCATCCGTACTTAGTAAACTCAATCAGGGCATCTGAACTGAATAGACCCAACCAGGGCATTCGTACTTAATAAACCCAATCAGGCCATCTGAATTGAATAAACCCAACCAGGGAATCCGTACTTAATAAACCTAATCAGGCCATCTGAATTGAATAAACCCAACCAGGGAATCCGTACTTAATAAACCCAATCAGGCCATCTGAATTGAATAAACCCAACCAGGGAATCCGTACTTAATAAACCCAATCAGGCCATCTGAATTGAATAAACCCAACCAGGGAATCTGTACTTAATAAACCCAATCAGGCCATCTGAAATGAATAAACTCAACCAGGGAATCCGTACTTAATAAACCCAATCAGGCCATCTGAATTGAATAAACCCAACCAGGGAATCCGTACTTAATAAACCCAATCAGGCCATCTGAATTGAATAAACCCAACCAGGGAATCCGTACTTAATAAACCCAATCAGGGCATCTGAACTGAATAAACCCAACCAGGGAATCCGTACTTAATAAACCCAATCAGGCCATCTGAATTGAATAAACCCAACCAGGGAATCCGTACTTAGTAATCCCAATCAGAGCATCTGAACTGAATAAACCCAACCAGGGCATCCAACCTGAATAAACCTAACCAGGGCATCAGTACTTAGTAAACCCAACCAGGGCATCCATACTGAATAAACCTAACCAGGGCATCCGTACTTAGTAAACCCAATCAGGGCATCTGAACTGAATAAAACCAATCAGGGCATCTGTACTGAATAAACTCAATCAGGGCATCTGTACTGAATAAACTCAATCAGGGCATCAGAGTAGAGTAAACTCAAGCAACTTTCTCATCTTAAATTTAAAATCAGTTTTCTGATTCCTTTTTCTGGGTGGGTACCTGTTACCTTTGTTTTTATATTCCTTCATAGGAATTGGCCTGCTTCTCTATTTGCATAGAGCCACTCCCATCCTCCACCCTGCACACACAATTCAAATAAAAAAGACAAAATATTGATTTCTGTTTTTTTTTTTTTTTTTTTCACCCAGGTTCTTCTCAATCAGAAAACAATCTTCTTACCCCTATTTTCTTTCAAGATGCCATTCTGCATTATTTGCGTAAGCCAGTGAACATCAATACATGTGTGTGAGTGTGCGTGCACGTGCAAACATTTTTCTTATAGCTAAAATTTGAAGGCAACCTCACTCCAGATTTAATTTTTATAAAGAAGGATTTTGAAAAATCACATGGAAAAATTATTTGTTTTACTCTCTTTGACATTGCATCTTAATATAATGGAGATTCTGTGTTTTGCTGTCTGTAACCGAAACTATATTACTATACAAGTCACAATTCCCTTTAGTTATTTACATCATATTCTCCATGATTTTATTTTTATTTAAACATCAATTATTAATAAAATTGTTTTACATCATTAAGACTGTTGACCATATCTACATACTAATAACATGCAATTGTATTTATATATACAACAAAATAGCGGATTGCAGTGTGAATGGGAAGGCTAATTTGCATATTGATATTAAAAATTTGATTTTAATAAATATATGCTTAGTATTATTGATTTCTAATTGTTTGCTTTTATCTTATTGAATATGAGCGAAAATCTCGGGGATAAATCTTAAAAGAAATCCATTAACAAGAAGAAATAACTGTAAAATTATTCTTTACTTCCTATTTTAACTAGATAGTTAAATTAGGAAAATGTACCAATGAAAGATGGGAGTAATGGAAAATGATGGAAGAGTTAGTTTCAAAGTTGTTCTATTTTTCAATCATACGCCCTCTGTTCCAAATCTATTTATCTGCATTCTTATTCAGTTTCATTTGCCTTTCTAATTTGATATGATATTTTATTAGATTAAAACTTAAATACTTGCACCCGGAGGGTGCATATATTTACTAGTATATAACAATAAAGGTTATGACATGCAACACTCCACTTTGACCTTAGAAGGTGGTTGGAGAGGCCCCCTCTGATCAGTTGGCTGGTCGCATCAAACCTTAGCACCTACAACCGTATTGTTACAACCGTATTGACCTTATAGCAAGCCCCAACCATTTTTAGCATATATATGCTAGAAGGCAATGGCTGAAGGTCTTAATGTCCTGAGTATGATGGTAAACTTTATTGATGGTGAAGTTCCAATTCTGGAGCTCTGGAGAAAAAAAAATGTATGTGAGAGTGTGTGAATGTGCAAACATTTTTCTTATTGCTAAAATTTGAAGGCAACCTAATTCCAGATTTAATTTTTATAAAGAAGGGTTTTGAAAAATCACATGGAAAAATTGGCTACCATTACTCCTAGGTTAACTCTAACCCCAAGTGTAGTTCCTGTTAGGGTCCATCTTTGGATTAAGTCGAAGAAAATGAGTTTAAAAAATGTTTTTAAAAAGTTGAGTTTAAAAAGAAATAATTGAATATCCATCAAGAATTAATAAAACAAAACGTCTTTGACATAAAATAGCCCAATAGCTGACAAGCCATAAAATCCAGTCAACCAAATTAAAGATGAGGTCAACAGCCTTAAAATGATATAAATTATTATTATTATTGTGATTTTTATTTTTTATAAAGATGACTGAATTAGAGAAGAAAGGAGTGAAAAGCTGGTAAAAATAGTGAAGTAAATTTTATTCTCACAAATGTATTCTGTTTTTTTTTTCATTTTTTTTTTTTTTTAGCTATTTTTGAAGATATAATTTTGTTAACTCATTTGTTAAAAATAGTTATCTGCCCTTGAATGAACATCATTATTAAAGGAGGTAAAAATGAACATTTTTCTTTTTTTTTCTTTTCTCTCTAATTTTGACTTGATTTTATTTTGTATTTTTTTTTTTTTTAATTTTTCCTAACTTTGCAATGTCTTTTGGTTTGGGAAATATTTATCTTTTTATCTTTGTTCATTTTCTTTAAATCATTTTTCAAGTGAAAGGTTTGAATTGTCTTGGGAAGAGTAGTAGTAGTAGTAGTAGTAATAGTAGTAGATGAAGAAGAAGGGGGGGAGTACAGTGACAAGAGGAGGAAGAAGAGTAATGAGGACAAGGAAGAGAAGAGATAGAAGAAAGAGTGGGAAGAAAGAGAAGGAAAAAGGGGGGAGAGAAAGTAGAAGTAGAGTGATGAAGAAGAAAAAGAGGATGAAGAAGGAGTAGGAGGACAGTGAAATGAGGAGGAGGAGAAGGAGGAGGAAGGATAGAAAAAAGTGTGGGATGAAGAAGAAGTAGGAGGAGCAGAAGGAAAAGAGATGAAGAGAAACAGAAAGTCGAAGTAGATGCTTTTTTTTTGTTTTGTTTAATGGTATATCAACCTTTGCGGGTTATTTAATGACAAATCTATTGGAGAATATCCCTTATGTGTTTTTCTTCACTTCACCATTGGTGCCCAACATGTCTTGCTCGTCTTAGATGGTTTGAGAGAAGGGGTAGGGTAAATGGTCGTACAGCTGATGGTTTGTAGAATGGTGCTTCCAAAATATGTTCAAAACATCACACAGATCCCTTGTGTAGTTCACATCTAAAGTTTTCTATGAATTAAATTTTACATACCCAACCCCTCCACATGAGTAGGATGTGACACAAAGTTAATTTTTAATCAGAGTTTAACAGGTTTGATTTCAGAGTTCTCCTTCTTCTAGAGAGGTTGCCATATCAAGCTTAAAGAGCCCAGTCTTTTCTACTAGAAGAATAGTAGTGGTATTATGTAACCAATTGATGGGAATAGAAGTAGAGTGAGGAAGAAGAGAAAGAGAAACAAGGAGGGACAGAGAGAAGAAGACGAGGAAGAAGAAGAAGAAGAAAAAAGAAAAATAATCGTGATATAATAATAATATATAATAATAATAATAATAAGTAAAGTGAAGTAAAGTTGTCGGGGTGGCCTAAAGTCGGTATCAGCCAATCAGCGAGGGAGTCTATCCCCTTTTCTTTAGCGCTAGACCAAGGAGATTGTTTATGGATCTGAGGTGAAGCACAACACCTACCATCAGCTCCTTACTCTACCGCACAGGTCCCTGTGCTACTCATACGCTGAATTGGCAAGGGCCGGTATTGAACTAGGAACCTTGTGGTTTCTAGCCGAACGCTCTACCGACTGATCTAACCCGGCTCATAAATTCCTGGACCTTGCCAGAGAATTGAAAAAGCTGTGGAATATGAGAGTGAAAGTGATACCAATTGTAGTTGATGAACTTGGAACGGTCCCAATAAATTTGGAAAAAAAACTGGAGGATCTAGAAATCAGAGGAAGAATTGAAACCATCCAGACTACTGCACTGCTGCATTAGAATTCTAAGAAGAGTCCTGGAGACCTGAGGAGACCTGTTGTCACTCAGCTTCCAGTGAAATACCATCAGCTAATGCTGATGTGAAAAACTTAGAAGGAGTGATAATAATAATAATGATAATAATAATAATAATAATAATAATAATAATTGAAATACCATCGACATTAGCTGATGTGAAAAACTCAAAAGGAGTGATAATAATAATAATAATAATAATAATAATAATAATAGTAATAATAATAATGATAATAATAATAATAATAATAATAATAATAATAATAATAATAATAATAATTGAAATACCATCAGCATTAGCTGATGTGAAAAACTCAAAAGGAATGATGATAATAATAATAATAATAATAATAATAATAATAATATAATAATATGAAGAAGAAGAAGAAGAAGAAGAAAGCTTAAGGCTTCATTTACCAAAAAAAAAAATCCTAAATAGGAATGAATCTAGAATCAAAAATGTTAATATGGCGGCTCATAATTAACAAAGATCAAAGTGAATGGCAGAAAAAAACCTCCCAAAAAACTCAGAAGTTATTTTTAAATGATTCTCCTTTTTCTACAGATTATAATTTCAACATTCATGTCAGACGTAATAACATTAAATTGGATGCAAAAAAATACAATCATTCATTTATGTTATCCTTAAAAAAGTCATCCTCATGTTTTTGCATTGTTGATTGAGTTTAAAGTATCCTGCCTGGAATATATGAAGATTAGTACCTGCGCTTATCAGAGATAAAAATGTATGTCTCATTTTATGTTGAATTAAGTTTGTAAATTCCTAACTGTAATAACAGTGAATTGAATGGGAAGAAAATACAATCATTCATTTATGTAATCCTTCTCAGATCCTTTATAATTGTGGCGGACCGGAAGTTCTTACTACGACGAACAAAAGTCAAATGACAAAAATTAATAGTTTGCGCATGGGATTGTATATTTTCATGTAAATAATTAATTTAATGAAAATCTTTGCTTAATTTAGTTTTATATTACTTGTGAAGTATACACGGTGCGATCAAAAAGTATATCAAGACAAGTGTTAGGATTTTTTGTGGCATTTTTTAGGCTTTAGGTGAGAGCTCTTTACAGTGGAGATCCCTTGTGTGAAGCAGAGGCTGATCTTTAGTGAAAAATCCTTTGCTTGTTCTTCGGTGTCCCTTAGTGTTGGGGTAACATACTTTGGTTCTTCTGTGGTGGACCGGAAGTTTTTACTACGACAAACAAAAGTCAAATGACAAAAATTAATAGTTTGCGCATGGGATTGCACACCCTAGTAAAAGAAAATTAAAATAAAAATTTGTACATTTTCAACCAATCAGAGACGTTCGCGCCTAAAAGGAAATCTATCAAATAGACCCCTTTTGGAGCCTACCCTCGGACTATAAAAAACAACTTTTCGGATCCCAACCAGAAAGAAATTCTTCTTCTAACTAAATCCACGTCACTTTAAAGTAAGACAAAGCACATTCACTTATAAGAAGGTATGAACTAATATCTATCTGTCTATCTCTCTTTATCAACCTTTTACGAGATCAGCAGTATTACTTGCTACTGACTGCCGTGTGACTTTGAACTCTTACTCTTTCTTTCTCACTTCATAACTTATAACATATTTTCTTACATATTATAATGAACTTTTAAAAAAAACAAAATTACATTTTGTACACAAGAGTACTGAAAGAACTTTGCTTGGTATTATGCGTTACCTTTTGTAAACTATTTCTCAATACAAGTTGTTTGTTTTAATATTGAGTCTTGTTATTTATGCCATGTGCCTACAGTAATTGAATGTTTTATTGTACTTTAACTAAGTTTTCATTTACAGGTTTATTCAAACTTATGATTGTTAAGTTTTTAAGGGCCATAATTGGCCAGTTGATTCTTGGTAGAGAGTCTTCCGATTTGGTTCCTTTGGTAATCCTCTCAGATAGAGATTCCTAGGTTCCTTCGTTGATACCTGCCAGTAAACTGAGAAAGAATCAGCGCTTAAGTAATATATCAGCCATGCAGTATGGTCAGCGATTGGCTAAGGAATAGACCACATGATCTCTTCTAGGCTATAAGTATAGGCAGGGAACTGGCACACACCTTATATACACAAAAATTCCAACAATAATGATCTAGTGTTTACCACAGATGCAGACTATGCAGATGACCTAGCGCTTCTGACAAATACATGACATTATCCTGTGGGCACATACATACCAATGTGGATCAATCAGCAAAAAAATACATAGATCAGATATGTATGGATACTGGATGCTAGGCAGAGGACCTTTTTCTTTTCTCCTCATCATATTCATCTCTCTTTTCAAATCTTTTTCCCCCTTTCACTTATTATATTCTAAAGGCGTGTTTAGTGTAATGTTCATTGTCGTAGGAAATGGAATTGATGACCTGAGTTCAAATCCTGGATGAGGCTGTTTGTGATCATTGGTTGAAGAAGAGAAGAAGAAGAAGAAGAAGAAGAAGAAGAAGAAGAAAGAAAGGAAGAGATTACAAAATAAAGAAGAAGAAAGAGAAAAAGAAGATGATGATGGGGATGATGATGATAAGAAGAAGAAGAAGAAGAAGAAGAAGAAAGGAAAGAGATAATAAAATAAAGAAGAAGAAGAAGAAGAAGAAGAAGAAAGGAGAGAGATAAAAAGAAGAAGAAGAAGAAAGAGATAATAAAAAAGAAGAAGAAGAAGAAAGGAAAGAGAGAAGAAGAAGAAGAAGAAGAAGAAGAAGAAGAAGAAGAAAGGAAAGAGATCATAAAATAAAGAAGAAGAAGAAGAAGAAGAAGAAGAAGAAGAAAGGAAAGGGATAATAAAATAAGAAGAAGAAGAAGAAGAAAGGAAAGGGATAATAATAAGAAGAAGAAGAAGAAGAAGAGAAGAAGAAAGGAAAGGGATAATAAAAGAAGTAGAAGAAGAAGAAGAAGAAAAAGAAGAAGAAGAAAGGAAAGAAATAATAAAAGAAGAAGAAGAAGAAGAAGATGATGATGATGATGATGATGATGATGATGATGATAAGAAAAATGTAGATAAGAAAGAAGTAGCAGCCAATAGCAAAGAATCCCCCTTAAGAATTCTTCTCCTACATCCGGGGATTTGGAAATAAATATTGAAATTAGAACAAGAAAAATGATTTAATTATCTTTTCTTTATTCCCCCACCCCCACTAAATACTAATTTTATTTGAGTTACTCAACATTTTTGTCCGACCAGTAAGTGGGGCTTAGAATACACTGACTGTATTCTCTACACCACAGTAAGATTCTCCTCCCCACCACCTCCACAAAGAAGACATGTCCTGGGTACGACACTAAATTGTATCCGGTGGTGAGGATCCAATTCTGCAGCTCTGGAGTCACCATGTTGTTGTCATTACTCCCAGGTCCACTCTAACCTGGAGTTGTTGTAATGGTTAGGTTCCAATCTATGGACAGCCCTGTCAGCTGGGGCTTTAGAATACACCCACTGCACCTCTGCAGAGGAGTAAGAACCCCCTCCCCTACAATCATCCTACAAAGGAATACTACAGATTAACAGACAAGGAGTAAATGATATCGGACCATATGACCTTTAGGCACCCCTTTTTGATCTCGATTCAGAAGGACATATTTTTCATTTACACCATCAATATCCGGTTGTTTGTTAACAGACGATTTTTAGAGATTTTTAAAAAATTATAAAACTAACCCCTAATCCTAACCTCTAACCCTAACCCTAAATTTAACCCTAACCCCTAACCCTAACCCTTAACCCTAACCCCTAACAAACGACCGGATATTGACGGTATAAATGGAAAACATGTCTTTCTGAATTGAGATCAAAAAGGGGTGCTAAAGGTCCAGAATATCCACTGAAACTACACTTAATATTAACAGCAGAACTAAAATGCCAAAAATAGTGACAAGAATTATAACAAAGGCAAAAGCTGTTACCTTGATTGTCAACCTTGAAAGAGTACAATTTATAGATATATAAAAGGCAGTTGTGTGTATTTGTATGTCCGGGGAAACTTTGAAAATAAAACAATTAATGTCAAAGTAATATATATACACATTAGATATCACCAGGGCTTGGTTTTTGAGCAAAAATAATAGAGATTTGATTTATAATCGTGAAGATAATTAAAAAATAAAATCTAAATGATAACAGCATGGATTTTTTTTTTCATTTAATATTTTAGATTGTAGACATTAACATTTCTTTTCAGAGGATCTGGATCAATGCAAGGTCTATTTTTTTTACATAGGGATTTAAATGGGTCATCCCACAAGGATTCAACAAACGATTCAGTAATAATGGATCTGCGGGACTAACTTAAAAAAATCCCCCTCTACCCAGGTGACGCGGGTAGCTGCTGCTAGTCAAATATAACTAGAGGATAAAACTTGACAATTTCTACTTGAAGAATATTGTCCTGTCTTTCAAGTCTTAATGGGAAGGCCATTAAGGGTGCAGTCATGAAATCCAACAAAACAATGTCTAATCAACTCGACTCGCATCTGATTTTTAACCTTTAAATACCACTTAAAGAAGTGCATATACCAGATTGAAACATGGTTTATGGGCATAAAACGAACTTGATGATGTTAAGACAATTTGTTCTGGTTTGACATCGGCTTTTATCTCGTATATAAATATACGGTTGATGAGTGTCATTGACCCAGAATTAGGGGATGCGATTTCCAGCTTTTTATAATCAGGACTTATGCATTAAAACTTGAACTATATTTGCAACTAGCAGGGTTACCTGGTGTTGCTTGGGGGAAAGAGTAGAAACAAAATGATATATACACTGATGAAAAATATAACTGCCTCACACTATATTTATAACTAGCAGGGTTACCTGGTGTTGCTTGGGGGGAAGACTAGAAACAAAATGATATATACACTAATGAAAAATATAACTGCCTCACACTATATTTGTAACTAGCAGGGTTACCTGGTGTTGCTTGGGGGAAAGACTAGAAACAAAATGACATATACACTAATGAAAGATAAAACTGCCTCACACTATATTTGTAACTAGCAGGGTTACCTGGTGTTGCTTGGGGGAAAGACTAGAAACAAAATGACATATACACTAATGAAAGATAAAACTGCCTCACACTATATTTGTAACTAGCAGGGTTACCTGGTGTTGCTTGGGGGAAAGACTAGAAACAAAATGACATATACACTAATGAAAGATAAAACTGCCTCACACTATATTTGTAACTAGCAGGGTTACCTGGTGTTGCTTGGGGGAAAGACTAGAAACAAAATGATATACACTAATGAAAGATAAAACTGCCTCACACTATATTTGTAACTAGCAGGGTTACCTGGTGTTGCTTGGGGGAAAGACTAGAAACAAAATGACATATACACTAATGAAAGATAAAACTGCCTCACACTATATTTGCAACTAGCAGGGTTACCTGGTGTTGCTTGGGGGAAAGACTAGAAACAAAATGACATATACACTAATGAAAGATAAAACTGCCTCACACTATTTGTAACTAGCAGGGTTACCTGGTGTTGCTTGGGGGAAAGACTAGAAACAAAATGACATATACACTAATGAAAGATAAAACTGCCTCACACTATATTTGCAACTAGCAGGGTTACCTGGTGTTGCTTGGGGGAAAGACTAGAAACAAAATGACATATACACTAATGAAAGATAAAACTGCCTCACACTATATTTGTAACTAGCAGGGTTACCTGGTGTTGCTTGGGGGAAAGACTAGAAACAAAATGACATATACACTAATGAAAGATAAAACTGCCTCACACTATATTTGCAACTAGCAGGGTTACCTGGTGTTGCTTGGGGAAAGACTAGAAACAAAATGACATATACACTAATGAAAGATAAAACTGCCTCACACTATATTTGCAACTAGCAGGGTTACCTGGTGTTGCTTGGGGGAAAGACTAGAAACAAAATGACATATACACTAATGAAAGATAAACTGCCTCACACTATATTTGTAACTAGCAGGGTTACCTGGTGTTGCTTGGGGGAAAGACTAGAAACAAAATGACATATACACTAATGAAAGATAAAACTGCCTCACACTATATTGTAACTAGCAGGGTTACCTGGTGTTGCTTGGGGAAAGACTAGAAACAAAATGACATATACACTAATGAAAGATAAAACTGCCTCACACTATATTTGTAACTAGCAGGGTTACCTGGTGTTGCTTGGGGGAAAGACTAGAAACAAAATGACATATACACTAATGAAAGATAAAACTGCCTCACACTATATTTGTAACTAGCAGGGTTACCTGGTGTTGCTTGGGGGAAAGACTAGAAACAAAATGATATACACTAATGAAAGATAAACTGCCTCACACTATATTTGTAACTAGCAGGGTTACCTGGTGTTGCTTGGGGGAAAGACTAGAAACAAAATGACATATACACTAATGAAAGATAAAACTGCCTCACACTATATTTGTAACTAGCAGGGTTACCTGGTGTTGCTTGGGGGAAAGACTAGAAACAAAATGACATATACACTAATGAAAGATAAAACTGCCTCACACTATATTTGTAACTAGCAGGGTTACCTGGTGTTGCTTGGGGAAAGACTAGAAACAAAATGATATATACACTAATGAAAATAAACTGCCTCACACTATATTTATAACTAGCAGGGTTACCTGGTGTTGCTTGGGGGAAAGACTAGAAACAAAATGATATATACACTAATGAAAGATAAAACTGCCTCACACATATTTTATAACTAGCAGGGTTACCTGGTGTTGCTTGGGGGAAAGACTAGAACAAAATGACATATACACTAATGAAAGATAAAACTGCCTCACACTATATTTATAACTAGCAGGGTTACCTGGTGTTGCTTGGGGGAAAGACTAGAAACAAAATGATATACACTAATGAAAGATAAAACTGCCTCACACTATATTTTAACTAGCAGGGTTACCTGGTGTTGCTTAAAGACTAGAAACAAAATGATATATACACTAATAAAATACTTCACACTATATTTTTAACTAGCAGGGTTACCTCGGACTGAATTTGTTCCAAAGTAGACAGGATTAAACTACAGTAGCTTAGAGGATAGTGGGTGTGCGCAGAGACAAAACAGTCTCCTTGGTCTAGCGCTATGAAAAGGGGATAGACTCCCTCGCTGATTGGTGATACCGACATTAGGCCGCCACGACGACTTTACTTTATTATATATATATATATATATATATATATATATAAGAATCATGATGTATATGTTTTAGTGAGATAATAACACAAGATTGAATTAGTTGTTTGTATCTTGTTTTGTTTGTTTCCTTTTTTTCAATTATTTTTGTTGTTGTTGTTGTCATGTGTATTCATTGTTGAGATTAACACTTGGTGATTTCTATTAAGCGCTGTGACACGTGAATTGTGAGACTGTGCGAGAAAGAGACAATAAGTGACCAGTCTTGTCAGTCGAGAAAATTAAATTCAAAATGACAGTTGCTGTTAAAGAGATGTGACGAATGTATTGGACGAAAAATTGTTAACCGAGAAATGTCTCTCAAGTAAGTCAGCACGGAACGAGTGAAGTGTGTGTCGGGGGGGGGGGGGACACTTTTAGCTTTTCAATAACTGAATGTTTTGTGCCAACAAATTATGTAACAGTTGACTAATGAAACCACTTCTTCTACAAGGTCCTTATATATATATATATATATATAATTTAAAAGAATTATTTGTTTGATTTTTAGAAGATGAGGCTGATAATTTGTATTATTTATATTTTTCAGACAGTTGTCCTCATCTTTATTGTTATATCATTTTGTCTGAATTTTTTAGATGAGGCTTGATAATTTGTATTATTTAGATTTTTCAGACTATTGTCCTCATCTTTTTTGTTATATTAGTTTTTCTGAATTTTTGAGATGAGGCTTGATAATTTGTATTATTTAGATTTTTCAGACAGTTGTCCTCATCTTTATTGTTATATCATTTTGTCTGAATTTTTTTAGATGAGGCTTGATAATTTGTATTATTTAGATTTTTCAGACATTGTCCTCATCTTTTTTGTTATATTAGTTTTTCTGAATTTTTGAGATGAGGCTTGATAATTTGTATTATTTAGATTTTTCAGACAGTTGTCCTCATCTTTATTGTTATATCATTTTGTCTGAATTTTTTAGATGAGGCTTGATAATTTGTATTATTTAGATTTTTCAGACTATTGTCCTCATCTTTTTTGTTATATTTTTTCTGAATTTTTTAGATGATTTGTATTTTAGATTTTTCAGACTATTGTCCTCATCTTTTTGTTATATTAGTTTTTCTGAATTTTTGAGATGAGGCTTGATAATTTGTATTATTTAGATTTTTCAGACAGTTGTCCACATCTTTTTTGTTATATTAGTTTTTCTGAATTTTTGAGATGAGGCTTGATACTTTGTTATTTAGATTTTTCAGACTATTGTCCTCATCTTTTTGTTATATTAGTTTTTCTGAATTTTTGAGATGAGGCTTGATAATTTGTATTATTTGTATTTTTGGGACTGTTGTCCTCATCTTCATTGTTATATATAAATGTTTCAACCAATGTGTTTTCCAGCCTTCTTCAGGTCTTTCTTCTTATTTTTGAGATGAAGCATGATAATTTCTATCATTTTTATTTTTAGGACTGTTGTCCTCATCTTTGCTATATATACGTTTCAGCTGATCTGCCCTCCAATCTCTTCAGGTGTTTCTTTCTATTTCAAGTGATAATTTGTATTATTTGGATTTTTCAGACTGTTGTTCTAATCTTTGTTGGTATATACACAACGTTTCGGACAATGTGCTCTCTAGCATTTCTTAACAGAATGAGAACAACCTACGCCAATTAAATAATGATGAAGAAGGCTGAAGAATGCATCAACCAACATGATAGAAACATTACAAACAATTTGCTGAATAATAACAATGATACATTTTATAATTCTTAGACTTACAAGCAAGCCATAAGTATTTCAACTTTTTGCCTACTTTAAACCGCTCACAGTGGCTCTCCCACTACACCTAAGGAAAGTACAAAAACTGATGGCTAGAAAGAATCAGATTAAATAATAATAGGACTTTAGTGCTGGTTTAGCTCAGTCGATAGAGCGTCTGACTAGGAACCACAAGGTTCCGGGTTTGATAATGGCCCTCACTAACTCAGCGGATGAGTAGTATAGGGATCTGTGCAGTAAAGTGAGGCGCTGATGGTAGGTGTTGCACTCCGCCTCAGATGCCAAAACAATCTCCTTGGTCTAGTGCTAGTGAAAAGGGGATAGACACCTTCGCTGTTGGCTGGTACCGACTTTAGGCCACCACCACAACTTTACTTTTATTTGAATAGAATGAGTTCTGAGCTTGTGAAAGAAATTGTTTTTATAAGATTTAAAAATTGTTATAAATGTTTGTCAAGCTATATATATATATATATATATATATATATATATATATATATTAGCTCAGTCGGTAGAGCGTTCGGCTAGAAACCACAAGGTTCCTAGTTCGATACCGGTCCCCGCCAACTCAGCGTATGAGTAGCACAGAGATCTGTGCGGTAAAGTAAGGAGCTGATGGTAGGTGTGGTGCTCCACCTCAGATGCTAAAACAATCTCCTTGGTCTAGCGCTATTGAAAAGGGGATAGACTCCCTCGCTGACTGGCTGATACCGACTTTAGGCCGCCCCGTCGACTTTACTTTTACTTACTTAGGTATTGAGCTCTCTTTACCTATTAGCTTTAGTATATCCTAACGGTGTTTGTATGAATATATATATCTATATATATATATATATATATATATATATATATAAATTTTTTTTCTTTGGCTAAGTATTGTATCAATAGATTATTTTTGGTTGGTACGATTATCTTGGTCTTTTCTTTTTTTTCCAAATATTTTTTCCCCAGGTGATGTTTGGTAGTATTTTTTACAATCAAACTATTTGCCTTTTTTTTTTTCTACCACGAGGAGTTACCAACAATTAGTATATATATATATATATATATATATATATATATATATATATACTTACATAAAGTGCTGCATACTTACTCTTTTGAACAAATTCTGGAAGCAGAACCCTAAAAAATATCAGCTGTATTGTCACTTACCTCCATCCAAGGAAAACGAGTAAGACATGCTGGACATTGCTGGTAAAAAGTAAGATAAACTTATAAGTGACTTATGGACTATTACACATGGACACACCAATGTTGAGCCATCAGCAAAATATTTTATTCATCAATTCTGTGCAAACACTTGAAATATCTCATCATACAAATAAAACGTACCAAGAAAATTTGGTACAGCTGTGGTGGAGGGAAATTTGGTAGGCAAAGAGTTGAATATCCTTATTTTTTTATTTGTTACATTTTTTGGTAATTTTCACCTTTAGTTGGCTAAATTCCTAGCATAAAATTGTGCATGCACATTATCTGAAATGAACTTAATTGTTATTAAGAACACATTTTATGATATTTTTGTGTTAAAGCATGCAGTTGTATTGTTTTTCGAAAAAGTTTTTCTAAGATTTGTTTATTTCGCACGGAGACTTTCAAAATAGCTACCGGCTTGTTTCAAAGTGAAAGTCAAGGAAGGTTACTCTAATTGCCTTATTTGCAAAGAATTTAGCCAACTAAAGGGGAAAATTACCCATTTTTTTTCTAATTATATATAAGATTTGCAGAAATGACTTCAAAAAAGGAAATTATAGCAATTCTGCCTTTCCTCTTAAGACATTTTTCTTTTCTTTTTTTTTTTCTTTTTTGTTTCAGCTTTTATGAATCTTATACAATTTGTTTTGTGCTAAACACTTGTCATAATAAATCAACCTGACAATCTCAGGGTGGGTGAGGTGATAACCCCTTGGGTAGAATATCAAACTGAGGGCAGTGAGGTTTTATACGCAAACTTTATTGTAAATCAAGACATCATGAAAATCATGAAAAAAATGAAATTATCTTCATCCAAGATGCTTGTAGTTACAAAATGGCTGCACTCAGTTAGGGAACAGGTTTACAAATATATATGCAAGTAGTCTTCTGGCTAATATCTTTTATTAAGCTCAGCCTAGTTTGGCATAGGGCCAGAAGTATGGGGCACCCAGTGAGAATCAAGCTCACTAACAATTATTTTCCAGCTTTGTTTGATAATGATTAAATTATGCAATGAGCTTATAGTGACTTCTTCTACACGACATTTTACATTTAAATAGGTATAAGAGGAATAGAAACCTACTTCTAAACAAAACGAAAAATCTAAAGAAAGTCCGGTTGGTGTAGGGTTACAATGCTTGCCTGTCAGCTTGACAGTCGGGTTTCGAATCACGCACAAGGCGGTCTTCCTATCTATAGCTCTGCAGATGAGGCCTAATAGGCCAAAATGTACATACAGAGATTGATTTTTCTCGATTTGTTTAGCCTTACATTTAAATAGGTATGGCCGCCCAATTAATTAATTATTAATTAATTAACTTTCAAAATTAGGTACGACTTCAATTAAGCACATATTCTCCCAAAAATTGTCAGCTAAAAAAAACATATCATAAACACATCGCTTGTGTATTCACTTCTCATATATATATATATATATATATATATATACAAGGTGTGTCATAAAAGTATAAAGACTGAAGCTGTATTTACCAAGACAGAAATGAATAATGATTGAATAATAATGAAGGGAACATTAATTTTTTTCAGAATACAAGGTGTGTCAAAAAGCCAAAAATCTTGATACTTGCTTTAACACACCTATATATATATATATATATATATATATATATATATATATGAAGACATAAAGTCAACCACACTTGGTAACAGACAGTTTCTAACCTATGTCATTTACAAACTAAATATTATTATTATCATATATATATATATATATATATATATATATATATATATATATATAATAGAAAGAGAGAGATTGTGAGAGAGAGAGAGAGAGAGAGAGAAGAAAGGTAGGAAAATATAGATATTATCATATGTATATACATTTATGTGTGTGTAAGATGAACAGATGGTGGGTATTTGTGTGTGTGTGTGTGTGTGTGTGTGTGTGTGTGAGAAGAGAGAGAGAGAGAGAGAGAGAGAGAGAGAGAGAGAGAGAGAGAGAGAGATTTTTAGGACTAAGTTTTAGTTTTCCTTTATCACACTTTTCCTTCTTTTGATAAATGACTATTCTCTAACACCCACCTCCCCCAAAAAAAATTACTTGGGAGCGGAATAATAGGTAAACCGATCTCTAATTTCTTTAGGCATATATATATATGTATATATATATATATACGTATCCGTCCATCCTTCTTTTTTTTGTTTGTTCACTTTTTCTTTTCTTTTTTTTTTCTTTTTTGCTTACATACTTACTAGTCTACAGTGAAAAGTGATGAAAAGACATTTTTGTGGTTTCCTATCAAAAAAAAAAAAAAATAAAAAAAAAAAAAAAAAAAAAATGTCTTTTACCATCCCAAAGCAAATTCTGACTGCAATGTATCATCATCATCTTTGACCAACCATTACTGTTGGTGCCCTTTTCTTAAATTGCTTCTCGGCAGACATTTTGGTAATTTGATAAAACTCTGTTCTATGTAATTATATATATTGAAACATGATATTTGTTATCTTAATATTAACATCTCTTGTACCAATACAGACCATTTCTATGGATTTCTTAAGTTAAGTGAATTACAACACACTTTTTTTATTTTTGGTTTGTATTCACTTCAGATGGTCATTTATTGAACAAACCTTTCATGTAGCATTCCATGTTCTTCATGGTAGCTACATGGTTAAACAATTTTATCGAGTCATAATAGCCATTGCCGAATGACAGGTGCCTACTATGCATTTACAATTTTTTTGCATGTCTGTGTTTGGTAGGTTGGATTTTACAAGAGTGTCTATGTATGTGTGTACATGTGTATATAGTTGTGTAGGTAGTATATTAAGAAAATTGAAAAAACACAGGTTTAAATAAGTTGAGTGGTAAGTTTATTGGCCGACGCTGCAGTGTTTCAATCTATTAATTAGATCATCTTCAGGGCATTTGTGGTATAAGGAAGGTGATAAAATTTTTTTATCACAGAATAATGAGAAAAGCAAGCAATAGTCCTTGCTTATCAATCTGTTCAAAATTTGAAATCTGAAAAAATGCTTTTTTTCGATACACACACTCACATCTCATACTCACACCGTAAAAGAGAATATTTGACGTCATATTTCAAACCATCTATTTTTCAGCGTCCTTTCTTCAGATTTCAAATTTTGAACTGATTGATAAACAAGGACTATCGCTTGCTTTTCTTGCAATTTTTCAAATGCCCTGAAGATGATCTAATTAATAGATCGAAACACTGCAGCAAATAAACTTACCACTCAACTTATTTAAACCTGTGTTTTTTTCAATTTTCTTAATATACTACATACTGTCGGATTCACTTCCATCACTTCACATAGTTATGTAGGTATATTGTGCAAAGGGGTTGCTAAATAAATAACTTCATCAAGTCATAATATCCATAGTTGAATAACAGGTGCCCTATATGCATTTACAATTTTTTGCATGTCAATGTTCTTTTTTTTTGTTGGTTGGTTGGATTTTATGGCATGTCAACCTTTGAGGTGAGGATATCTATCCATCTATTTATCTATCTCTCTCTCTCTCTCTCTCTCTCTCTCTATATATATATATATATATATATATATATATATATATATATGATATACTAATCCTATTAGTAAACCCTTGTGGAAAGAAAAAACCTGGCAAATAATTTGTTAGTAAAAATATACTACCAAACTTCACTTGTGAAAAAAATGGAAAAAAGAAAAGACCAACAGAGTTGCACCAAGTGAAAATAATTCATTAACACTATAACACTTGGCCAAAAGAAAAAATATTTGTAATATATATATATATATATATATATATATATATATAGAAAGGTATGAAAAACACACATTTTTATTAAAATGAATATATTTTTATATTATTTTTGTTGCTAATATTGACAATATTTCGATTTATAAAAAATCATCATCAGAGCATAATGATAAATAGGTCCATTTTTAGATAATAAATGTTTTTAATCTGATCTCATCAAGAAAGAAGCAGAAAATAATTTAAATTTAAACAGGAAGCATCGTTTTTCCCAAAAAGTGTCTAACCTGATTGATCACTGCGTCTTGCTCTTTTGCATGCCGGAAATACCCTTGGGAAAGGTATAAATCCAATTCTCACTCCAGCTATGGGTAAATAGCAGGGCAGACTGAGCTCTTTAACCATGGCTATGTAACCAGTCTAGGAGAAGGAAAACTTTGAATTAAAACCTGTTAAACTCAGCTTAAGAAATTGACCTTGTGTTGCATCCTGCTAATGTGGAGGGGTTGGTATATATATATATATATATGAGTATGAAAAGGTGGAATGAAAACATCACACAATGCTGTTAAAGAGAAAACAATTTATAATATAATCATAGCTGATATTGATCAATATTTCGATTTTACAAAAATCATCATCAGAGCTCATTTACTCCGTGGTGTTTGGGTCGGAGATAAATGTCAAATCAGTTCAAAACCTTAATTTTGCAAAAAAAAAAAAAAAGAACGAAAGTTGTTACATTATTCACCAATGTGGGCATTCGCGCCATATTTTTGTCGGTCATTTTTTTTGTTTTTGAACTGATTTGACATTTATCTCCGACCCAAACACCACGGAGTAAATGAGCTCTGATGATGATTTTTGTAAAATCGAAATATTGATCAATATCAGCTATGATTATATTATAAATTGTTTTTTCTTTAACAGCATTGTGTGATGTTTTCATTCACCTTTTCATACTCATACTGTCGGATTCATTTCCTTTCTTTTAACTTATATATATATATAGACACCTGTGGTATAAACCAATATCTTTTTGTCCCGAATTTAAATTTAAACAGGAAGCATCGTTATTCCAAAAAAGCGTCTAACCCGATTAATCGCTTCGTGTTGTTCATTCACAGTGTGTTGCTCTTTCGCATGCTGCATGCTGTCTAAAAAAAAATCGTGTAACACATCACAAAGGATTATCTATATGCTCACTTATTCAATCCATGGACGAAGCTGTTTGCATTTCACATAGCACTAATACCCTTGGGAAAGGTATAAATCCAATTCTCACTCCAGCTATGGGTAAATAGCAGGGCAGACTGGGCTTTCGTTTATTTATACTTTTCTTCCAAATATGATATTTGTGAGTCTCTGTTCTACTCCCGGTATTGACAGCGAGCGAATTGCTTATTGTTCCGGATAATTAAATCATCAAGCCGAGTTTGAATCTTCCCTGAAGCTGCTGCTATGTACTCGGCACTCATACCGTTGTGAAATATCTTTTTGCACATTTTTTTGCGTAGTCGTGTCATTACGTAACTAGATAAAGATATGATATAATAATTGTATAAAATGGTTGGTTGGTTGGTTGGTTGGATTTTACAGCATGTCAACCTTGTTAGGATTTTCTGATATGTATATTTATTATATAATAAAATATACAAATACAGCACAAGGCCAACATGGTAACCAGTCTAGGAGAAAGAAAACTTTGAATTAAAACCTGTTAAACTCTGCTTTAGAAATTGACCCTGTATCGCATCCTGCTCGTGTGGAGGGGTTGGTAAACATATATAATGTTTGATTATAATGTTTTTTAAATACAAATTTAACGTCATGACATTACATTATATGAACACAATCCACGTCACATAAACGTTAAACAAGCCACAGTTTAAAAAAAACAATTTTTAGCTTTATATTTCCCATCGTGTGAAAAATGCTTCATATAAATGCAAAAAAATTTGATTTTTAACATCTCAACCATTTCACGACTGGTTTTTGACATCTCAACTACTAATCTCATCTGATGATTAGATTACCATGAAACTTTAAGTTATGAGTGTGAAACCATAATATTACTATTGATTATATATATATATATATATATATAGACACCTGTGGTATAAACCAATATCTTTTTGTCCCGAATTTATTGAACAGAAAAATAATCAGTTTGAGACTTTGCAACTGATAAATAAAAGTAAGTAAATCTCAAGTTGAAGTGTTTGATCCGCAAAGAGATGATGAATGATAAGAAGTGGATCAAGCCGCAAACTGATGTCAGTAAGCACTTAAGCCAAAATGAAATTCAAATAGATAAGATGCTCAACTGTTGTATATTCGTATTTAGAACGGCAAAAAAAAGACGAGGAGGAGGACGATGATCACTTAGGCTGGATGGCTAGATGTGCAGTCTTAAGATACTTGATAGGGTAGTGTTTAAGGTTAGGGTTAGATATTTGAAAAGACTCGGCCTTGGCGCAGATACGCGAGAGGGTTGGGTTAGCCAATACTTATGTGAAATATGAGTTTGTTATTATGTTTTGTCTGTCCTTAATCACGTGCACTTATTTTTACAAATATTTATTCACACACAGACACACACACTCACTCACCACACATCTATGTCCACACACACCTATTAATATCTGTATATGCATATGTTTTTAAGGTTGAATATATAAAAATATAAATATATGTAATTAGTTATAGGCAATTTTATATATGTATATATATGTGTGTGTGTGTGTATTTGTGTATATATGATTTTTGTTCTTTTATACTGATGTAAATGTGTATATAATTAACATGTATGTACTTACATATGTTTATATCAATAAATCTGTGTATAGGCAATTACACAGACACACACACACACGCACACACACACACACACACACACATATATATATATATATATATATATATATATATATATGTATATATAAATGTTGTTCGTTCTTTTGTCCTGATTTAAATGTGCATATACATGTGTGTGCTTACATATGTTTCTATCAATAAGTGTGTATATTGGCAATTATATATATATATATGTGTGTGTCTCTGCATATATATATGTATGTATGTATGTATGTATGTATATATTAATGTTTTGTTCTTTTGTCCTGATTTTGATATGAATATACATGTGTGGGCTTACATTTGTTCATATCAATAGATGTATGTATGCATGCATATATGTATATATATTCACATACATATATATATATATCTTTTTTAAATTAATTTCTTCCCCAGAGGAAAGAGGGAGGTTCACACTGACATATCACATACAGCTGAATTCATTTTTTATGATTTATCATGCTTCGTCATCCACAGCTTTAAATAATATCTACCAACCCCTCTGCACGAGCAGGATGCAACACAAGGTCAATTTCTTAAGCAGAGTTTAGCAGGTTTGAATTCAGAGTTTTCCTTCTCCTAGACCAGTTGGTTACCAAGCCAAAGTTAAAGAGCCCAATCTGCGCTACTATTTACCCATAGCTGGAGGGAGAATAGTTGGATAAATTTCTCAACGATATTAGCTATTTTACCATAGCTGGGGGGGGGAAGAATTGAATTCATACCTTAGTAGGTTCGTCTGACTCATTAGATTTATCTTTATCATTTGCTCTACTTAGGTATTGAGCACTTTTTACTTATTAGCTATTCTCCTAGCGGTTATATGAATATATATATATCTTATATACATATATATACATATAAATTGTTTTTTCTTTTGGCCAAATACTGTACCAATAGATTATTTTTTGTTGGTACGACTATCTTGGCCTTTTCTTTTTTTCAAAAATTTTTTTCTCCCCAGTTGATGTTTGGTAGTATATTTTTACAGTCAAACTATTTGCTGGGTTTTTCTCACCGCAAGGATTTACCAAACACAATATATATATATATATATATATATATATATATATATATATATATAAGATTTTTGGATGTTTGTTTTTAGAAGCATTGTTGAATAAAGTATATATTATTATTTCTATTTTTGCTTGAAGGCAATTACAATGCGTATATCGTATAAAATTCAATAATTATAGAAAATAACCATGACAAGTGAATTTGGCTAATGATTATGCGATGCTAGAACATCATACAGTCTGTTTCAACTTTATTAAGTCTCATCAGTGATGTATACTAACGATTTCCCTCCGACAGAAATTGAAACCGGTAGTCCAGCAGGCAAAGTTGAAACAGACTGTACAATGTTCTAGCATCGCATAATCATTAGCCAAATTCACTTGTCATGGTTATTTTCTATAATTTTCGAATTTTATACGATATACATATTGTAATTGACTTCAAGCAAAAATATAAATAATATATATATATATATATATATATATATATATATGTGTGTGTATAAAAATGGAAATTGGAAATGAATCCGACAATATGAGGAAGAATGAATAAAGAAAAGAAAGAATAGAATGGATAATAAAAGATGAATTTAATCAATATCACTAAAAATATGGAACGCTTCACGAATTTGCGTGTCATCCTTGTGCAAATTCATCTTTTATTATCCATTCTATTCTTTCTTTTCTTTATTCATTCTTCCTCATATATATATATATATATATAGGTAACTTTTTTTTCTTTTATTTGAAGCTTCAAAAGAGCATGTTGTACTTCTTTCTAGCTCACTACTATATGGGAGGACAAACCCTGACAAAGCCAGATATGTGACAACCTGCAAGGTTGGATGTATACACGAAATACTCCCGGCCAGTCACTGCGACCATTGAGATGTTGATCTCGTCATGGACTCAGCATATTCTCATTGGAGGAGAGGGGCGCACAAACAACTGGCAAACCCTTGTGCACCCTAAACTCAATTTGCCTGCTTTCCACTGCGAAATTTCTATGAGTATATCATTAATTAATATATATTACAATTATGAGGTAAAATAAAGAATGAAAGAACAAAACTCACAAAAATGTGTAGAATTGAACTCACCTTCTTCTGCTTCTATTGAATTATTAAGATAATACAATAAAAGCAGAAGAAGCTGAGTTCAAACTCCAGCGAAATATACTACACATTTTTGTCTGAGTTTTGTTCTTTTCTTCTTATTTTACCTCATTCTGTCGGATTCATTCCAACACCTTTTTCCTCATATTACAATTATATATATATTATAATTATATATTATATATATATTTATATATACATATTACATATTATTATTATTATTATATAATATTAACGAATAGATAGATAAATAGATAAATATAATTAATATATTATATATATTATATATCATTATTATATTCATATATATATATATATATATATTATATATGTATCATATACTATGTATCATATATAGTTATATATACAACTATTTATATATTATACAATTATAAATATATTATAATTATATATTATATATATATATATATTATATATATATTTATATATACATATTACATATTATTATTATTATATAATATTAACAAATAGATAGATAAATAGATAAATATAATTAATGTATTATATATATTATATATATATATATGTATATATATATATATATATATATATATATTATATATGTATTATATATTATATTATATATGTATTATATACTATGTATTATATATATAGTTATATATAGAACTATTTATATATTATACAATTATAAATATATATCATAATTATATATTATATA
>CM042158.1:41098717-41111217 GCA_023376005.1 Doryteuthis pealeii | reverse complement strand
CTTCGAACTAAGTAACATTCTTATCGAACTTGGGAGCCTTCATATTTCACAGAACTTTGAACCGGACCCTTTATTTAATCAACCAGGGTAGACTGTTCTTATTCCATTAACCATGACCAAGCTATTTTTTAAGTATTCTGTTATTACTACCCTTGGCCAGGATTGAACCTGCAACTTAGTTGATATATATGTATTTATATATATATATATATATATATATATAATGTCTATAATATATATTGTTTGGGATTTAGTATGAAGCATTAGGTATGAAATATATGAAACTCAGTTTTTAAATGTTAAGTTTCGTTTTATTTCATTAAATTCTCGGGACGTTTGAACCCCTTCTTGGGAACTGATATATATATATATATATATATATATATACATATATATATATATATATGCAGAGGGTTTGGGTAAACATGTATACTGAAGCCTCAGAAGCTGATTAACCCAATCATCAGACACAGGTATTGCTCGATATAATTGGATCATTAACATAATGTTAAATGTTCATTGCAATAGCTATTCTCATATTTGAATTGACAGCCATTATATGTGTCTGTATATATGTATATATATGGTTAGTTGGTTTGCTGGATTTTACGGCATGTCAACCCTTGTTGGGTTATTTTTATGCTGAAGATATTTTGTTCTATTCATGCTTGATGGATATTCAAAATTTTCTTTTAAACTCAATTTTTTTAAAACAATTTTTTTTTAAACTCATTTTTTTCTATTTAATCCATAGATGGGACCCTGACAGGTAGTACCACTCCGGATCAGAGTGGACTTGGGACTAATGGTAATAAAGGAGTACTCCACACTCCCCAGAGCTCCAAAATTGGAACACCACCATTAGATGCAGTTTAACATCATACCCAGGACACTAACACCCTCAGCCACCACCTTCAAGTACATGGGTTATAGGGTTGGGACAATCATGTAGGTGCTAGGGCTTGACATCACTAGCTGATTGATTGGAGGGAACCTCTCCAAGCACCCATCTAGCATAAGTAAGGGCAAAAATAGAGTGTTGCATGTCATTGACTGCTCAGCCACCAGGGATCCATCCTTAAGCATCACAGGTCAACACCAATGGCCAACAGGTGGCCCCAATGGGGGGATTTTACCTCTCTGAAGATATGCAGTCAGTTTATTCTTTTGCACCAGCCAATAAGGTGGTATATATATATGGATATGAATGTATATGTATTAATTAATTGCATGACTAAAAACTAGCCCCAAGAAGAAGCCCTAAGAAGAAGCACTTAGCAGAAGTAGAAAAGAAGAAATGAAGTAACAAGTAAGTCTCCAATCTCTGTCTCTCACTCTCTCTACCACCCGAGTTTCGTCTCTCAATTATATACCCGACGATATTCAATGGGGTATACAACATATATATATATATATATATATATATATATATATGAGATGAGACCAAAGGGAGGTTGAAACAGCCGGGCCCCAAATTGGGAAGTCGTTGTCCTGGAGGTGACCTTGTCCTCTGTAATCCTGGGATGGGATACACGATAAATATAGGTTAAGTGGCTGCACTCAAATTACCATTACCATTGACTAGATGATTTGGCATTCTCCGTTTGTGGCATGGACTAGTGGCCCAGGTGTAGTGTCTCCACTCTTCACTCTGTGGTTCAATAGTTCAATCTCTAGTGGCAGAGATTGTGGTATGCACTACTGATGAGACCAAAAGGAGGTCGAAACAGCAGTCCAGTGCTCCGGATGTCGCAAATGGTGTTTGCCGAGTTGTCTTGTCATGGTAATATAATTCAATTTATCATATATGTAGTGAGAGAGGAGACCTGCCTTGTGCAACACGGTGTGACGGAGAGGGCGGTGGGTGTGAAGACTTGCCGTATTCTCGAAGGAAGCGAGCTAGGCTTTGCCTGGCGTGTAGGACTGAGCTAGAGTCGAACCCGCTTCCTTCAGAATGTGAGAGCTGTGGACGATCGGTGAAGTAGGAAATGGCATAGTGGCCCGGATGTGGGTGGTCGCGCTGTGCTGGCGAGTGTCGCACGTGCTGCACAGACAATTATGAGTGAGGAGCCCAGATGTGGTGAAATTGGGGTGTATTTAAAGGACTTATTCTCACAGACTAAGCAGAACGACTTGCAGTAGTATTTTGTTGTCGAGACAAGCGGGACAAAGAAATAGTTTTGGATATTAGATTTTGGAGCGAGATAAACAGGATTTACATTTTTGCATTTCATCTTGGTTGAGTTGGACTGTCGATTGGAGCCTTGAGTCAGACTTGACTGTGATCCCCCCCCACTGATTAGATATGTATATATATGTATGTATGTATGTATGTATTTTGTGCTATTTTTGTGATGAATGAGTAACAAAAAAGTGGCCCAAAATATTTGAGGCGGTTGAAACAGCTCCTTACGCTTTGTTAGACAAACACATTGTAATTTTCCGTGTTATATTTTCATTTCTTTTCTACTTAATTGTGGCATTTTGATAGTTATCGGCAATAAGTCAGGTGCAAATGTTTTGCATGTCAGTTGCTTGGTGGTTGGTTAGGGGGAGGTTGGTGTTCAGGAGCCGGGGGATGGGGTCAGTTGAATAACAGCTGGGTGACAGTCTGTTTATGCATAAAAGTTAGCCAAGCTGAAACGAGCTCCTAATTTTATTTGAAAGTTTCAGGTGGATCAGGTTTTTTTTTTTTTATCTCCCCGGGAAATCAGGTGAGAAGGAAAGTTGAAAAGGTGAGAAAAGAAATGGTTAGGTGAATTGAAAGAGAAAGAAGAAAAGGAAGGAAAGAATGAAAGAAAGAAAAGAAGAAGAATGAAAGGCAAAAAAATGAGGAAAAGAAAGAAAAAAGGAAGAGAGTGAGAAAGAAAATGGAAATGGAATTTTCTGGTGGCCGCTAATTATGCTAAAATTGCATAGCTCTCCTAAAATGGATAGAGCACTCCTAGCTACCTTATATGTTTATATCTGTAAATTCAGTTTCTCAAAGTGGGTAATGAAAATGGAGCGGAGGTAAGAACTCTGACTGATGACAATCGGTTGAGTTTCGATCCCAGCCTGAAAACGTCTGCCTGTCTTGCCGCACTTAAGAGACACAATACCTTGAAATAGGACTGTATATGAAGGACAATATAAATCTAGCTCCTGCTATATGTACTTGTTTAAAATTTTTCTACTCTTGAATATGGATGGATGTGGTAACAAGCTTCACCTACTCGGCACTGGTGAAGGAGCCTGTAACAAGTTGAAAACTAATCAAATGTCAACAAGTATTATAACAAATTATAAGTAAGTAAAGTAAGTCATCAGGTTGGCCTAAAGTCTGTATCAGCCAGAGAGCAACGGAGTCTATCCCCTTTTCACTAGTGCTAGACCAAGGAGTTAGTTTTGACATCTGAGGTGGAGCACCACACCTACCATCTGCTCCTCACTTTACTGGGTTGGTCTAAAGTCTGTATTGACCAGACAGCAAAGGAGTCTATCCCCTTTTCACTAGTGCTAGACCAAGGTGTTAGTTTTGGCATCTGAGGTGAAGCACCACACCTACCATCTGCTCCTCACTTTACTGGGTTGGCCTAAAGTCTGTATTGGCCAGACAGCAAAGGAGTCTATCCCCTTTTCACTAGTGCTAGACTAAGGTGTTAGTTTTGGCATCTGAGGTGAAGCACCAGACCTAACATCAGATCCTCACTTTACTGGGTTGGCCTAACGTCGGTATCAGCCAGACAGCAAGGGAGTCTATCCCCTTTTCACTAGTACTAGACCAAGGAGATTGTTTTGGCATCTGAGGCAGAGCACCTCACTTACCATCAGCTCCTCACTTTACTACACAGATCCCTGTGCTACTCATATGGTGAGTTGGCGAGATTTGGTATCGAACCAGGAACAATTTCTCAAATTCCCTTGGGACATGTTGAAAATGGTTGTTTTGGTCTTCAAGAATTCCTTGCTTTGAGATCTTTGAATCAATAAACTGGTCTACCATGTTCCGTAATTTCTTTAATATTGCTTGTCTTTCTATTACTCTATGTCTCACTGGTTTTGTCACCTTGGATTTTTCCCTGTTGTAATGTTTTGGACAGCGGATTATTGCATATGACATGGCCAAACAATGTTAGCTTTATTCTTTTTCTTCCAAATGGTCAGACAGATTTCTTTGGCCAAAGCAATGACCTAATCATGCACAAAGTCTACGAAATGGAGGTCAGACTAATATATCTGCAGAAGTTGTCTAAATAATTCTAACTGGATTCTCCCAGAGTTGCTGTTACATAATTTGTGGTTTGGTTTGGTTTACGGCATATCAACCTCATTGGGTCATTTAATGCCAAAAAAGTTTTGAAATAAATTAATTCTTAATGGATAATCAATTTTTTGGACCAGATGACATTTAGGCACCCCTTTTGCGATCTCGATTCGTGGGGACATTTTTTCCATTTACACCGTCAAAATCCGGTTAATTGTTAACAGACAATTTTTAGATTTTTAGAAAAATTATAAAACTAACCCCTAACCCTAACCCTAACCCCTAAAACAACTGGATTTTGACGGTGTAAATGAGAAAAGTGTCCTTGTCAGTCGAGATCACAGAAGAGGTGCCTAAAGGTCATATGGTCCAATTTTTTTTATAAATTCATGTTTTTCTATTTAAACAATAGATGGAACCCTAACAGGTACCACCACTCCAGGTCAGAGTGGACCAGGAAGCAATGGTGACTGTTTTTTTTACAAAAAGTTGTTTGTGTTCAGTTTTCACCAATGCCTTTGGGAAAGGTATGAATCCATCACTCCTAATAGGATCCAATCATGGATTACTTGTTACTGTGGATACCATGTAAAAGTTTTTAAAAAGATTGTTTTGGCATCTGAGGTGGAGCACCACACCTACCATCAGCTCCTCACTTTACCGCAGAGATCCCTGTGCTATTCATACGCTGAGTGGGCGTGGACCGGTATCGAACCTGGAACCTCATGGTTCCTAGTCCAACGCTCTACCGACTGAGCTAAACCGGTCTGTCGCCTTGACATGCAGCACTCCTCTTTTGTCTTTACTTAGTCTAGACAGGCAGTCACAGAGGCCCCCTCTGATCAATTGGCTGGTCATGTCAAGCCCTAGCACCTATATGATTGTTGCAACCTCTTTACCCCTATGGCAAACCCCAACACTTTTTATCATGCATGTGCTAGAAGCCCGCCAACTTTTACTTTTACTTATAACAATTTAGTTTGTAATGGTTAGAGTTGTAAGAAATGGACTCATCAACACAAGTTCAAATCCTGGATGGGGCTGTTTACATTTCACATACCATCAAAATAAGACCTAGTGTGATTTTTCAGGATGATTCTAATATAAGCCTTCCCCTTGAAATAAGCCCTAGTTAGAAGCAATACCATTCCAGATTATGATGATTATCTTTGAATGAATTGTCATTAATGAGTTTTTGAATAAAAGTACATGTTCATAATAAATAAATGTAGACCGATTTTGTCATTTCTGTTTGTTTATGTTGTAACCTAACAAAGGTTAAAAAATGCGAAATAACCAAACGGAGGTTGGAAATGAAATGCATATTTATAACATTAACAATTACAATACTCGCCAGCAGCATGAAGAAGGTAAACCATTGCTAGTAGTACCAGACTATCCAGTCAGCATGGTCTTAGTATCCTAGGTATAATGTAAAATTGCATCTAATACTGAAGTTTCAATTTTGGAGCTCAAAGGAATGTGGAGTAGCCCTTCATCGCACTTACTTCTTACATTTATTCTGAACTAGAGTGGTAGTACCTGTTTGGGTCTCATTTATGGGTTAAATAGAAAAAGTGAATTTAAAAAAAAAAAGTGTTTAAAAAAATTGAGTTTAAAAAAATCTTAAATACCCATCAAGAATGAATAAAAAAAAATGTCTTCAGAATAAAATAACTATACAAGGATTGACATGCCATAAAATCCAACATAATTTTTATCTGCATTAAAAGAGACTTATTCGCATATTCAAATCTGGAAAATTAAAATCAAGTCTCAAGAAAAGCTATGAAGAACCCAATGTTACATAATGAATAGGCATAGCCTATCGTTTTTGTAATGTAGTGTAAAGATTTAAAATTACTGTTTAGACATTAAGTGTAATAATTCAGGGAAAAGCACCCAAAAATGTTTGATATGCAGACTTTTACCCCAAGGTCATCTGGGTGGTTCTTACTGATTGGCTAAGGAAGATCCTGTGATTGAAGAGGCATTAACTGGAAATTGACTAAGTGACCTTCATGGCTGGATGACATACCCAAGGTCATCTGTGTGGTTCTTATTGATTGGCTAAGGAAGATCATGTGATTGAAGAGGCATTAACTGGAAATTGACTAAGTGACCTTCATGGCTGGATGCATATTTACAGTCATGCTGATTTTTTCCTCATGTGCGTGTTAAAGTTAGTTGGTTGGTTGATTTTTACAGCATGTCAACCATTGTTGGGTTATTTTATGCCAAAGACGATTGTTTTATTCATTCTTGTTGGTTTGTTTTGTTTTATGGCATATCAACCTCAGTGGGTCATTTAATGCCGATAAAGTTTTGAAATAAATCAATTCTTAATGGATAATACAATTTTTTTATAAATACATTTTTCTATTTAACCCATAGATGGGACCCTAACAGGTACTACCACTCTGGGTCAGAGTGGACCAGGGAGCAATGGTGATGAAGAGGTGCTCCACATTCCCCAACCTCCAAAACTGGAACCTCACCATCAATAGAGTTTAACATCATTCCCAGGACATGTAGACCCACAGCCACCGCCTTCTAGCACCCATATGATAAAAAGGGGTTGGGGCTTGCCATAAGGGCAATAGGGTTGGGAATCATTCTTGTTGGGTATAGAAAAAAAAATTACTTTTTTTACACTCAATTTCTTATTTTAAACTTTATTTATTTTTAATACATTTTTTCCTTATCTAACCTATAGATGGGACACCTTCTAAGTATTAGCACTCCAGGTACCCCTTCATCACCATTGTTCCAAGGTCCACTCTAACCCGGAGTGGTAGTACCTGTTATCGTTCCATCTATGGGTTAAATAAAAAAAAATGAGTTTGCAAAAATGTGTTTAAAAAAAATTGAGTCTCTATGAAGAACGAATAAAACAAATGTTTTCTGCATAAAATAACCCAATGGGTTGACATGCCGTAAAACCCAAACGACCAACTACCACTCCAGGTCAGAGTGGACCTGGGAGTAATGGCAATGAAGGAATACTCCACACTCCCTAGAGCTCCAAAATCAGAACTTCAACTTTAGATGCATTTTAATGTTAAAGTTGGGTATTGTGTCAAATATGAAAACTGTGACAAGTAAGAATTGTAAACCTTGTAACGTGTTTGCTCTCAGATTAATATTAGGACCATATTACCTGTAGGCACCCCTTTTTGATCTCAATTAAGAAAGGACATGTTTTTCATTTACATCGTCAATATCCGATTGTTTGTTAGGGGTTTGGGTTAAGGGTTAGGTTAAGGGGTTAGTTTTATAATTAAAAAAAAAAAGTCTGTTAATATAACCGGATATTGATGGTGTAAATGAAAAACATGTCCTTTCTTAATTGAGATCAAAAAGGGGTGCCTAAAGGTAATATGGTCTGAATATTGTCTACTCTGAATGCACAATAGAATCCACATTGGTAAGCATTATAAAACTTTATGGAGACGCATGGTCTAATGGTTAGAGTCGTAAGAAATTGAGCCGTTGACCCTGTTATATACCCCATCATTGTGGAGATGTGAGGAACAAAAGAACAAAACTCAGACAAAAGTGTGTTGGATATATTTCGCTTTTGTCTGAGTTTTGTTCTTTTGTTGCTCACATCTCCACCACATTCTACCGGATTCATTCCAATCCTCATTCCACACACACACACACAACACACACATATATATATATATATATATATATATATATATATACAGGGTGTTCGTGATAAATTTGACATATTTATATTTGGTTATTTTTCTCCTTAGGGTTGTGGTATTGATGCACACTACACATTTAAAAGTTTGGACTCTTTTTCATTCATATACGTGATGACAGATAGAATGGATCAAGCTTTTTATTTAGCCCATGTTTTTCTGCGCAGATGACATATCAACCTCAGCAGAGAGAAGCACGTCCTCTCTGCTTCAATGTCCGGTTGAATCTAATTCTTTAAACTAACTAATCACGTGCTTCTTGTGACACATGAGATTCAAGCCTCTAGGGGTCAGGGTTACCAACAGTCACTGGTACATTTCCACTGGCTACAGCGTCTGTCAACAATTTATGACACCATAAATTGTAACAACCTGAGTTCAAATCCTGGACAAAGCTACATTTCACATAACTGTTACATGTTATGACTTTTATGGCCATCCTTTAGTTGTTCCTTGGTGCTCCTCAGTCTTGCAGGTCCTTCCTCAATGATTGTAAATGGATGGAGAAGGGGAAGAAGAAGAATATTAAACATCATTTACACAGGAGGGAAGGGAAGAAAGAATTGAAATAAAAACACAAAAGAGAATAGAAAAGCTACGAAAACAGAGATATGATATTGAGCACTGTCTGTTTGGAACTATAGCACCCATATTATCTATAATACATATATATATGAAGTACGATGCAATTAAAAAGTGTTTGTTACCATTGGTTTCAAGGCTTCATATTAGTGGAGATGTAAAAGTTTATGTGAATTTTTCCGAATATCACTTGTAATATTGGATGATATGTTAAATTTTTAGAATCTCCTATTAGGGGAGAAGTGAAACTTTATATTCACTTGTCAATTGACGTTGAATGAGAGTTATAGGGTTAAAAAAAAAAAAAAAGAAGATCTCTGACCTTCTGTGATACGTGTGCGTATTTAGTGCTAACCGACTATTTTTCATGGTCTCTTGAGAATTTTGGAAATTTAGCAACGCTTTGCAGCTTTTCCTTTTGTCAAAGTGTTGTTTTGAGATTTTTCTAAAACCATTGGGAACGGTAATTTTGGATGATGGCAGGTGTGCTTCAACAAAATCGAGATGAAAGAAAGAGGGGAAAAAACAAAAAATAATATCGGAAATATTTTAAAAATAAAAAAGTTAAAATTAAAAAAAAAAATAATGGTAACCTGAAAATGTGTTTTGGATTTTTGGAAAACATCTGTGGATATAAAGTGCATTAGTTTGCATACAACAACAGCAGCAAAAAAACATACGAGTTAGGGAGGGTGTTTTTTTGTTTTTTTTACCTGGCTTCATATTGTAAATTTCTCATTTACAAAAATTTTTCATTTGAACTGCTGCCAGTATATGTCATATACAAGGTGTGTCAAAAAAGTATCAAAATTTTTTGTACTTTTTGACACACCTTGTATTCTGAAAAAAAAAAGTTCCATTAATTCTTCATTACTATCGTGGTAAATACAGCTTTAAACTTGGTATTTTATTGACACACCTTGTATTCTGAAAAAAATTAATGAATGGAACTTTTTTTTCAGAATACAAGGTCTGTCAAAAAGTACAAAGTTAGGGAGGGTGTTTTTTTGTTTTTTTACCTGGCTTCATATTGTAAATTTCTCATTTACAAAAATTTTTCATTTGAACTGCTGCCAGTATATGTCATATACAAGGTGTGTCAAAAAAGTATCAAGATTTTTTGTACTTTTTGACACACCTTGTATTCTGAACCAAAAAATGTTCCATTAATTCTTCATTTCTATCGTGGTAAATACAGCTTTAAACTTGGTACTTTATTGACACACCTTGTATTCTGAAAAAAATTAATGAATGGAACTTTTTTTTCAGAATACAAGGTCTGTCAAAAAGTACAAAGTTAGGGAGGGTGTTTTTTTGTTTTTTTACCTGGCTTCATATTGTAAATTTCTCATTTACAAAAATTTTTCATTTGAACTGCTGCCAGTATATGTCATATACAAGGTGTGTCAAAAAAGTATCAAGATTTTTTGTACTTTTTGACACACCTTGTATTCTGAACCAAAAAATGTTCCATTAATTCTTCATTTCTATCGTGGTAAATACAGCTTTAAACTTGGTACTTTTTGACACACCTTGTATTCTGAAAAAAATTAATGAATGGAACTTTTTTTTCAGAATACAAGGTCTGTCAAAAAGTACAAAATATCGATACTTTTTTGACACCTTGTATATATCCACCTGGAATGTCTCGACACCTCCTGATCTTGAGAGATTGGGAAACCACAAACTACGTACTGGTATCGTGACAGGGGAGCATCTCGATATGGGGCAGACATCAATGCTTCAGCTATAAGGACCAATTGACAGAAGGGGGTGGGCTGGATACACATCCTCACGGAAAGTCAGGGCGATGGTAGCTGTAAGAGGTTTGAGGTAAGGTAACTTGAGCCCTCCACCCTGAAGCAACACATGGAAACATTTCCTACATTGAAGTCTGACCTGTGTGGCAGGGCCTGTATGTCGAGGGTTTCATATGTGTGACAGGGTACATAAAGACAAGCTGGATCCGTGGGCCACCTGCGTGCTCACAACTGCTCACAACTGAACTACTTGTAGAAATGGCCTTATTCTGTCAAGAAGTGGCAATCACTATATATATATATATATATATATATATATATATAGAGAGAGAGAGAGAGAGAGAGAGAGAGAGAGAGAGAGACTTGGATGTGTGTGATGTAAAATTGTAGGAAATGATTTGATTCCGAATGATGAGTTCAAATCGTGGACAAGGCCGTTTGCATTTCACACAGTGCTAATACCCTTGGGAAAGGTATACATCCAACTACTCTCCCTCTAACTATGGATAAATAGTAGAGCAGACTGCGCTTTTGAACCTTGGCTAAGTAAACAGTCTATGAGTAGGAAAATTTAATTCAAACCTTACAAACCTTACTTACAATATTGACCTTGTGTCACATCCTGCTCATGCATAGAGGATGATTATATATATATATATATATATATATATATATATATATATATTTAGATTTTTTAGCAATCCCCACTGCATGAGTAGGATGTGACACAAGGTCAATTTCTAAAGTGCAGTTTAAATTTAGAGTTTTCCTTCTCTTAGACCATTAGCCATACCATGGTTAAATAACCCAGTCTGCCCTACTATTTACTCATAGCTGGATGGAGTATCATTGGATTCATACCACTCCCAAGGTATTAGTGCTATGTGAATAGCCTAATCCAGGAATCTTTTAAACCTTGCTTCATATTGTGAATTTTTCATTTTCAAAATGTTTTCATGTTAAATACAGCCAGTATATGTCATATATATATTTAACCAACCCCTCCACACAAGCAGGATGTGACACAAGGTCAATTTCTTAAGTGGGGTTTTAAGTGAGTTTGAACTCCAGTTGCACTATTACATTCACTTTCCGACTAATAATCCTACGAAAGGTACAAACCCCTCATCTCCCCAAGGGTATGGGTAAATGATATCACTAGTGTTCTTCTCCAAGGAGGCACATGGTGTAATCTTTATTGTGATAGGTAATGGACTTGGCAAATCCTGGACAAGACCGTTTGCATTTCACATTGTGCTAATACTCTTGAGAAAGGTACACATCCAAATATTCTCCCTACAGCCATGCATAAATAGTGGGGCAGACTGGACTCTTCAACCTTGGTTAGGTAACTGGCCAAGAAGGAAAACTCTGAATTCAAACCTGTTAAACTCTGTTAAGAAATTGGCCATCTGTCATATCCTACTTGTGCGGAGGGGTTGGTAAATATATACAAGAATGGCTTTGGTATGAAATAACCCTCAAAGGTTGATATGCCATTAAATAACCCCCCCCCCCAAAAAAAAACAGACTTTGAAAATAAAGAAAAAGACTTGTTTTCAAAAGTGTCCTGGGTATGATGTTAAACTGCATCTAGTGGTGAGGTTCCAATTTATCACCATTACTACCAGGTCCACCCTTACCAGAGTGGTCGTACCTGTTAGGGTCCCATCTATGGGTTAAATAGATCAAATATGAGTATTGAAAAATGTGTTTAAAGAAATTGAGTTTGCAAAAAGAAAATGGAGTACCCAACAAGAATGAATAAGACAAAATATCTTCAACATAAAATAACCCTGCAAGGGTTGACATGCCATAAAACCCAAGCAACACATCCAGAAGTGTTAAGCTATGTTAATAGTTAGATATATACCTTTCCCAATGGTATTAGTGCTATTTGAAATGAAAACAGCCTCATCCAGAAGTTGAACTCAGTTCGATATCTAACCCGGAGTGGTAGTACCTGTTAGGGTCCCATCTATGGGTTAAATAGATCAAAAGATGAGTGTTAATTTGGTTTGGTTTGTTTTGTTTTATGGCATATCAACCTCAGTGGGTCATTTAATGCCGATAAAGTTTTGAAATAAATCAATTCTTAATGCATAATACAATTTTTTTATAAATACATTTTTCTATTTAACCCATAGATGGGACCCTAACAGGTACTACCACTCCGGGTCAGAGTGGACCAGGGAGCAA
>CM042158.1:41091217-41093717 GCA_023376005.1 Doryteuthis pealeii | reverse complement strand
GAGAAACCTAGGTATATAGTCCCTGACTCATTAAGCTTATTTCATTATTATTATTATTTTTTTATATATATATATGTATATATATATATAGAGGATAGAAGTGAATATGACAGAATGTGGTAAAGAATAGAGGGAAAAATGTGGACAAAAGAAACAACTCAGACAAGTATATGTAGGAGATATATTTTGCTGTGCATTGAGCACGGCATCATCAGTCGTTTATTTGAACATTAATGCATCATACATGTGTTATATAGAAGAGAAAGTGGATGGCTGAGAGGTGAATTTGGTGATGAAGTCAGGAGGATGGATAGTGTTTGTGCTCAATGCACAGAAAATATATCTCCTACATATACTTGTCTGAGTTGTTTCCTTTTGTCCACATTTTTCCCTCTATTCTTTACCACAATATATATATATATATATATATATATATATATATATATATGGCCGGGTTAGCTCAGTCGGTAGAGCGTTCGGCTACAAACCACAAGGTTCTTAGTTCGATATCGGTCCTCGCCAACTCAGCATATAAGTAGCAGTAAGGAGCTAAACCAGACCCACATACAGTAAGGAGCTGATGTTAGGTGTGGCACTCCACCTCAGATGCCAAAAACAACCTCCTTAGTCTAGCGCTATTGAAAAGGAGATAGACTCCCTCACTGACTGGCTGATACCAAGTTTAGGCCGCCCCGATGACTTTACTTTACTTTATATATACCTTAATTTGATCTTATCTATCTGTCTATCTAGGTATCTCAGTGTTTTCAAATCTAGCTATCATTGTCTTTTCATATCTATCTATCTATCTCAATTTTTTCTTATCTATCTATCTATCTATCTACCTATATATATATCTCAGTCTTTTCATATTGATCTATTTTTCTATCTGTCTGTCTCAATTTGTGTTTATCCTTATTGCAATCTGAGTCTTTCTGCTCAATTACAAATGACACATGTGAGAGCTGCTGCCAGCAATTTATGGTAGGAAGAGCACCTGTAGTTGAAAAATAATTTTACTTTTGAATGCCACTGGCAAATAATATCTCTGTGTGTAAGAATAGGCTGAACAAGTGACATAAAAATGAAGATGATAAATTTAATTTTAAATTAAATGCATTGATCAAATATACAGAAAATAATACAATCAACTATTTGAAGAATATATATATATATATATATATATATATATATATATATATATATATATGTATGTATGTATATATATATATATATATATATTATATATATATATATATAAGAACAATGAAATTTAAAAAAAAAATTTAAACTGCACCAACCTTGAAAATCTTTGAAATCATAAAATATAAAATTCTTTAAGAAAATGGTTAAACTCATTTGAAAACATTTACAGAGTTTTTTTTTTTACATTTTTTTTCTTTTTCATATAAATATATTTAAATAGAAATAAAAAAGAAGATTGAGGGACAATTTTCTGAAATCATTTTATAGCAGGTTTTATTTTAGATTCCCCCTAAAAAAAACAAAAAAAAACTTCAAATGAATCCTTTATTTTTTTTTGTCTTTAGAAAAGAAGAAGAAGAATAAAGGCAAAACAAAGAATGGTAATGAGCCCCGAAACAAGGGACGGAACACACTAGTCGCATCAAAAAAAGGGAAATGAATGGAAAATTCATGAATTCTGAAATTAGTTCCATAAATTTCTATTCATTCCATTTAAATAGAATTGTCTTGGAAAATAAATTCTTCACTCATTTTCACTGATTTTTTTATTTTCAAAAATGACAAAGGAGAGAAAAAAAAAATCCTCAAAAAGCAAGAATGAAAGAATAATTCTGTCAGAAGATTCTTTTATTTTTGTAAAATTATCAATCATTGGACAAAACTAATAAAAATTAAAAAAAAAAAGACTTTGTTTCATTTATTTATTTATTTTTTTTTTTTGTGTCCTTTTTATTTTCAAAATCCCGAGACGTTAGAACCCTACACCTGAGACCAGATTATTATTTTGTTTCTATTTTATTAAATTTAAGAAATAAAAACACAAAACAGCACTTCATTTACAGGTTTAACTCAATGGTTAGAACAGTGCACTGACAATTAGAAAATTAAAGGTTCTCAGAAATTAATTTATTATATGCTCCCAAAACCTGGTAGAGCTCTCTAAAGAAGACTTTAACAGACTTTCACCGTTTAGCATAAGTCAATACTCATCTGTTGTTTACAGATTTGAGTTCTCTGGTGATCGTAACATATATCTACTGATGTATGTATTTATCAGTTTAATGTTGGCCTCTTACTGGCAGCTACTGACAGCCAAGGGGAAAGGAGTCAGACTGATGAAAAGTCAGTTGGGTTTTGCTCCCAGCTAGAAGTAGCTGCTAAGTCTAGCCACACTGATGAGATGTAAATGTTGAAACACACTGTCTGTGGATATATATATATATATATATATATATATATATATATATATATATATGTAGTTATTTAGGAATATATCATATTCTTGTACATATAC
>CM042158.1:41071217-41083717 GCA_023376005.1 Doryteuthis pealeii | reverse complement strand
TTATATATATATATATATATATACACACACACACATACACTTGCAAACATACACATGTGTATATATATCTAGAAGCATACAGTTTTTTATCTTCCCCACCCCTCCCCACAAAATTATTCCTTCCCACCCCCTCCCTAAAATTTTACATGGGTGCTGATTAAAGAGGAGGACAATAGAATGCGGACAATGTTTTTCGGCTTGCACAATATTCCTCTCGTTTCCCTGCCAACTTTTTTTTTCCGCTCGACTGGCCCTTGCCATGCCCTATCAAACGTCTTTCATTCGGGCAGAAGTGGCACTTGTTGATTCACCATTCTGTAGACTGTAGGGAATGTTTGCAAGAACTTGTTTCCAATTTTGGTACACCGATGATGGAATTCTCATGTTTGGACACACATGACTATGCCCCCTTCATATGTACATGTTCAAACAATAAGTAAGCTATTTGTGTGAATTGTAAATCAATAATGGTACTTGCATGTTCATCTCAGTGGTAAAACAAAGGGTCTATTGGATATAAAGGATTCTCTATTATAGCTATTTACCAACCCTCTTCATGAGGAGGATGTGACACAAGGTCAATTTCTTTAAACAGGTTTTGAATTCAGAGTTTTCCTTATCCTGAAGAATAATCAAACTAAGTTCCAGTTACTGAATTGGTAAAACACGGCAACAAGCGGTTGTAACTCAATACAATCCCGTCTTGTTGCAATTCTACTGCAGAATGACAGGGTATTTATAAAACTATAAAAAACTATATTATATCACAATATCATAGAAACCAAGCAGCCAATCAGAACTCAAGGAATGGAATCACCCAAATGCATGAATGGATCATTCTTGATTTCTACATATACCAACTGTCTTGGACACTGCTTAAGTTGTGTTTAGCTAGTTGCTGTTATTCAAACCAACAGTAGACTAACTGACCTCAATATGGCACTGTGAACAGCAATAGACGCTGAAGGTTGGGAAAGCTACTTCTTCAAAGCCATGATTAAAGAGCCCAGTCTGCCCTACTATTTACCCATAGCTGGAGGGAGAGAAGTTGGACGCATACCTTTCCCAATGGTATTAGCGCAATGTGAAATGCCAACAGCTTCGTCCAGGAATTGAACTCGTGTCAACGAGTCCATGTCCTACGACTTTAACCATTGCACCATCAGGATTCTCTATTATATGAGTCTTAAAGTCAGTATCAGCCAAACAGCAAGAGAGTCTATCCCCTTTTCACTAGCACTAGACTAAGGATATTATTTTAGCATCTGAGGACATTATTTTAGCATCTGAGGTTGAGCACCACACCTACCATCAGCTCCTTACTTTACCGCACAGATCCCTGTGCTACTCATATGCTGAGTTGGAGAGGGCAGGTATCGAACCCGGAAACTTGTGGTTTCTACCGACTGAGTTAGTGGGATTCAAATATCAATAAAACAGTATAGCATCAAACTTGGCTGGTTTAGCTCAGTTGGTAGAGATTCTACCTTGGAACAACAAGTTTCTGGGTTTGATACCGGCCCTCGCCAACTCAGTGTATGAGTAGCACAGGGGTTTGTGCGGTAAAATGAGGAGCTGATAGTAGGTATAGCGCTCCGCCTCAGATGTCAAAACAATCTCCCTGGTCTAGTGCTAGTGAAAAAGGGGATATACTCCCTTGCTGTCTGACTGATAAAGACTTTTTTTATAGTATCAAATATGTGTTAGATACTAGTGTTATATGGCTGTCTAGGTATATACTCGGAAAAGAGTTCTTTTGTTATATATATATATAATTCAGCCACATTGTATGTCGGGTATATAATATATATATATAGAGAGAGAGACAGAGATGGTAGGTGATTGATAGTCTTACTTTACATTCTGCTTATTTCGTCTACTTGTCTGGACGCCATGTCCTCTGGTTGGGTTTACTATTAAGGATTGGTTCTTCTTCTTCGGGCTGGGCTGGACATTCTGCTTACTTTGTCTACTCGTCAGGGCACCATGTTCCGTCTAGTGCGCTTCTGCTGGGGGTTGATTCTTCTTTGGGCTAGGCTGGACATTGCTTTTAATAATACAACAAGACTTGGTTGTTTCTTGATGAAGCTTTTATTTTCAACTCTGCCGATGGTTCCACCGCGGATGAGTTGACAACCCTCAGAGACATTATCTCTGATAGGGTGCTGGATCGCATCTAAACTAAAACTAATTCACACATGTTTTAACCGTCTACCGAGACAGAGATAGACAGACAGACAAACAGACAGATATATTAGATGATATACATTTTTACCAACCCCTCCACACGAAAAGGATGTGACACAAGGTCAATTTCTTAAGCGGAGTTTAACAGGTTTGAATTCAGAGTTTTTCTTCTCCTAGACCGGTTGCCTGACCAAGGTTAAAGAGCCCAGCCTGCCCTACTATTTACCCATACCTGGAGGGAGAGTAGGATTCATACCTTTCCCAAGGGTATTAGCGCTAAGGGAAATGCAATTGCCACGACCAGGATTTGAACTCGGGGCGACGTGTCCATTTCCCATGACTTTAACCTTTACACTACGTGCTTCCTACATATTATATTAGATGTTATATATATACATAATTCACTATTCATTATATGTTGGGTATATAATAGAGAGAGAGAGACAGAGATGGTAGGTGATTGATAGTCTTACTTAACATTCTGCTTACTTCGTCTACTAGTCTGTACACCATTTTCTCTGGTCGGGCTTACTATTAAGGGTTAGTTCTTCATCGTTGATTCTTCTTTGTGCAGAGCTGGACATTGCTTGTTATATCATTTTAATTAACACAACAAGACTTGCTTGTTTCTTGATCAAGCTTTTATTATCAACCCTACCCATGATTCTACCGCGGGTGAGTTGCACACCCTAAGAGACATCCTCTCTGATAGGGTGCTGGCTTGCATCTGACTAACTAAACTAAAACTTATTCTCATGCCTGTATACCAGAAGGTCAGTTGGAATATTACTGTTGTCACTCATTGGCCCCAGTAACTTTCCACAGAATCTGTCATTTTTAAGTCTAACAGAATCTATTAAGAATTCTAACTTCAGGTACGTTCATAATTTATGACTGCTCATGTAACACTTTTCTACTATAAAGATTATTAGATATGAGATATGAGAGCATCCATGGTTACACTCCTTTAACTTTTACTTACTTTCTTACTTGAGTAACTGGCTGGTACATTAGTTCAGGAGACTGTTTCTTGTGTACTTAGGACATTTCTTCTAACTGGTCTGAAATCTGTTAATCACATTTCTTCTAACTGGTCTGGTTCTGTAGACTGTCAGATGCTGGTCTGACCCAGTGTTAATTCATCAAGTAGCTGGCTGGTACCTTATTTGGATCATATGACCTTTAGGCACCCCTTTTGCTTTGCTGATTCATAAGTACATTTTTTCATTTACACCATCAACATCCAGTTGTGTGTTAACAGTCGATTTTTAGAGTTTTTTTTTTTAAATTTAAAAACTAACCCCTAACCCTAACCCCTAACAAACACCGAATGTTGTCAGTGTAAATGAAAAAAATGTACTTATGAATCAGCAAAGCAAAAGGGGTACCTAAAGGTCATATGGTCCTCTTATTTCTGTAATCTGTTTCTTGTGTAGTTAGGACGTTTCTTCTAACTGGTCTGTAAACTGTTATTTTCATCTCTTCTTCAGGCCGCCCTGTCGGCTGGGGCGTTAGAATGCACCGACTGCACCTCTGCAGAGGGGTAAGACTCCCCCAATGGGGCCATCTGTTGGCCGTGGGTTGCGACCCCTGATGCTTAAGGATAGAGCCCAGGTGGATGAGCAGTTCATGACTTGGAATACTCCACTTTGGCCTTATCTTGGGCTAGACGGGTGGTCGGAGAGGCCCCCTCTAATCAATCGGCTGGTCATGTCAAGCCCTAGCACCTATATGATTGCCCCAACCCTATTGCCCTTATGGCAAGCCCCAACCCCTTTTATCATATGGGTGCTAGAAGGCGGTGGCTGCGGGTCTACATGTCCTGGGAATGACGTTAAACTCTAACTGATGGTGAGGTTCCAGTTTTGGAGGTTTGGGGAATGTGGAGCACCCCTTCATCACCATTGTTCCCTAGTCCACTCTGACCCGGAGTGGTAGTACCTGTTAGGGTCCCATGTATGGGTTAAATAGAAAAATGTATTTATAAAAAAATTGTATTATCCATTAAGAATTGATTTATTTCAAAACTTTATCGGCATTAAATTACCCACTGAGGTTGATATGCCGTAAAACAAAACAAACCAAACAAACCAAATCTTCTTCAGGTCTAGTTCTGTAGTTTGTAGGATGCAGGTCTGACTTTGAGGTGCCGTATCAAAAAAGTATTGAGATTTTTTGTACTTTTAGACACACCTTGTATACTGAAAAAAAAAAGAAGTTCCATTAGTTCTTCATTTCTATAAATACAGCTTTAAACTCAGCACTTTTATGACACACCTTTTATTCTGAAAAAAATTAATGTTCCATTCATTGTTTATTCTATCTTGGTAAATACAGCTTCAGTCTTGATACTTTTATGACACACCTTGTATATATGATGATGGATGCAGTTTTGTTACTACTACATTGGTAGGGAAAATAGATATGGGAGAGAGGTTTACCTAAGTGATCTCTCCTTTTCTGTCAATCTTTCTGGCATAAAAGTCTGTTCTTTTACAGCATTGCAAGCTGCGTTCCAGGATGAAGAAAAAAAACAGAAGAAAATTGCTGAAAATGCAAAATGTTGAATTCTGTTATTTAACAGCCTTACAAGATTCCAATATTTGACATGATCAGCTATTTTTGCGAGCCAGGGGCCCCAGGGTGAAGGAGGGAGGACAGGGCAACAATTGTGGGTGGGTCTCTTGGTCTCTAAAGGTTAACATTGTTATTGTTTCCTCATTTGTTGTTCTTTGTACCAAAAATAAAGCTCTTGGTTTAATGATTGCATATATATATATATATATATATATATATATATATGGTTAGGAGGTTGATTTGCTTCAAGCAAATTATAAAACTCTCTCTTATATATACTAGCAAATATATGTACCCTCAGGGTGCAAGTATTTAAGTTTTAATGTAATAAAATATCGTATTAAATTAGAAAGGCTAATGAAACTAAATAAGACTGCAGATAAAAAGATTTGAAACAGAGGGAGTATAATCGAAAAATAGAACAACTGAAACTTACTCTTCCATCACTCTCGTCTTTCGTTGTTATTTTTTAATTTAAGTATTTAGTTAAAAGAGGAATTAAAGAATAAAATGACAGTTATTTTTTCTTGTTAATGGATTTCATTTAAGATTCATTGAAGAGATTTTTGCTTATATTCATCAAAATAAAACAAAACAGTTAGAAATCAATAATACTAAGTACATATTTATTAAAATCACATTTTTGATATCAATATGCAAATTAGCCTTCCCGTTCACACTGTAAACCGCTATTTTGTTGTATATATAAATATAATTGCATGTTGTTAGTATGTAGATATGGTCAACAGTATTAATAATGTAAAACAATTTTATTAACAATTGAGGTTTAAATAAAAATAAAACCATGGTCAATGTGACGTCAAGAACTAAGAGAATTGTGACTTGAGTAGTGATTTAGTTTTGGTTACAGACAGACAAACAAACAATCTCCATTATAATAAGATAAGATATATATATATATATACTAGTAGAAAAACCTGATATTGCCTAGGATAAAAGTAATATATGCTAAAACATATTTTGTTAATACAAAAATTAATTCTATTTAATTAATTCTTATTAATTTTCTTTCAGAAAGTCACAGTCCCTATGTGAGTGAGAGTGAATACTCAAGGAGATAGTGATTATTAATTTCTGGATGAATTAAACCTTCCTGATTAATTTTAAGCAAAAATCTAGGGGCACCTACACAAGTGAAGGCAGATGGACTGGATACCATTTAACTGAAACTAGCCATATATATATATATGTGGGAGAATATGTGCTTAATTTAAGTCATACCTAATTTTGTTAATTAATTAATTATAACTAAATGAATTAGGCGTGCATATCGGTTTAAATGTAAAGGCTAAACACATCGAGAAAAAGGCAATCTCTGTATGTACATTTCAGCCCATTAGGCCTCATCAGCAGAGCTATAGACAGGGCAGTGCTTTGTGCGTGATTCAAACCCTACCTGTCAGGCTGACAGGCGGACATTCTAACCACTACACTAGCTGGCTTCCCCAGAATTTCTCGTTCATTTTAAACTGGTATGTATATGTAAAGGGTTTGAATCACGCACAAAACACTGCCCTGTCTATAGCTCTGCTGATGAGGCCTAATGGGCTGAAATGTACATACAGAGATCGACTTTTTCTTGATTTGTTTACACTTTACATTTAAACCGATATACACGCCTAATTCATTTAGTTATAATTAATTAATTAACAAAATTAGGTATGACTTTAATTAAGCACATATTCTCCCATAAATTGTCGGCCTTCGCCATTTTCAAACACACTGTTTGACTACTTCATATATATATTATATATATATATATATAAACCCTAGCACAGATTATATTAGCATGAATCAGTTGAATGCATATAAAAATATATTTTTTACGGGAGATAATCTTCTTGATATACTTAAATATTTTGGGTACCAGTAATGGTGACAAAAACCTTCCCTCTCACTCTTCCTCTCTACAACTCTTCTCTCTCTCTCTCTCTCTCTCACACACACACACACACAACACACACTCTCTCTCTCTCTCTCTCTCTCTCTCTCGCTCTCAATTATTATTATTATACTAAATCTGTGAATCAATGACAGTTTGTTAAAGGCTTTTTTCCTATTTACTTTAATGACACAAAATACATCCCAAAATATTCCTTAGTTTTGAGATTAAGTTATGTTTGAAAAAAATTCAGTCGGTAGAGTGTACGACTAGGAACCACAAGGTTCTAGATTCGATACCGGCCCTCACCAACTCAGCGTATGAGTAGCACAGGGATCTGTGTGGTAAAGAGAGGAGCTGATGGTAGGTGTGGTGCTCCACCTCAGATGCCAAAACAATCTGCTTCATCTAGTGAAAAGGGTATAGACTCCCTCACCGTTTGGCTGATACCGACTTTAGGCCACCATTACGACTTTACTTACTTTTACTTTTATTTGGTTCTAGTTAGTCGTAATTTGCTATTAAGCTAAAAACTCACCCGTCTCTTACTTCACATTCTGCCTGTAACTTTCTCCTCTCTCTATATACATCTTGATGAACTACTCCTTATATATGTTAGTTTTCTCTGTGAATGTAAAGAGAGAGATTGGAGAGTGTGAGTGATAGATTGAACTTTCCACTTCATTAATATGTTAATTTTCAGCCGCTAATGGCTGGCTTATATATAAGACGGGTCAGTTTTTGACTTAATTGCAAATTTTAGCAAAATGATTTTAATGTTTTTTTTGTTTTTTTTAATTCTCCAGTCTTATCTATTTTTTCAATTTAATTTGTTTTGAAAACTAACTTTCTTCCTGATACAATTATCTACCTAGAGCTCAATAGTGAATCAACGGGTTATGTTTTTTCTAATATATATACACACACAGACACACATATATATATATATATACATATATTCATATATGTAGAATTAAACAAAAGACACGTCTCCTGTTTAACAATTTTATTAACAATTTTTTCAAGCTTTCTGGCCAAGTTTTTTATATTTAAAAAAAAAATAATATATATGTATGTGTGTGTGTGTGTGTGCGTTTATGTGTGTGTAAAGAGAAAGGCTTCCTTATTTGTCAAAGGAGTATAGGGCCAAGTTAAGTTCCATGTGTGCTGGTATCTTGTCCCCAATAAAAGCTGGTTCTTTGTTCTTGTGGGCTGGTACGCTGAAATGGAACTTAGGAACGAAAAGGCACAAAAGAAGAAAGAGACAAAGGCAAGAGGTAGTTTTATGACTTAGGCTTTATTGAACGGGGCATAGTCGGCCGTAGTCAAGGGGATAACCCCTGGCCAGGAAACGACCTACACTCAGTTGTAGCCTAAGTTCGAATGGCTGAGGTATTATTTTGGGGGTAGGGAGTCAGTCCCTTTTGTCGGTCATGCGCAAAGGGGTTCTTCTGGTCAAGGCCTCATGAGAGTGTGTTGTTTCATTTTTATTTTACTTTTATTTTCGTTTTTTTTAATCCCCACAGGAGTCTCAAGGGAATATAAAAATTCATAAGCGGTCCCAAAACCCACATGTATAATCATTATAATTATTGCTATGTAAACTGCATATGGGGTCAGTTTAGCTCAGTTGGTAGAGTGTTTGACTAGGAAACACAAGGTTCTTGGTTCGATTGCAGCCCCCGCCAACTCAGCGTATGAGTAGCACAGGGATCAGTGCGGTAAAGTGAGGAGCTGATGGTAGGTGTGTTGCTCCATCTCAGATGCTAAAATAATCTCCTTGGTCTAGCGCTAGTGAAAAGGGGATAGACTCCTGGCTGCCCCGATGACTTTTTATTCTGCAATCAACCCCATTCAGGATTTGGAGTTGAGTCATCGTGTCCATTTCTTATGATGATAACCATTACACCGCAAGCACCTCTTAACCATTTACATATACAAGGTGTGTCAAAAAAGTATCAAGATTTTTTGTACTTTTGACACACCTTGGATTCTGAAAAAAAATGTTCCATTTATTCTTCATTTCTATCTTGGTAAATACATTAGACTTGGTACTTTTTTGACACACCTTGTATTCTGAAAAAGATTAATGAATAGAATGTTATTTTTTTTCTTCTTTTCAGAATACAAAGTGTGTCAAAACATACAAAAAATCAACATTCTATTCATTAATCTTTTTCAGAATACAAGGTGTGTCAAAAAAGTACCAAGTCTAAAGCTGTATTTACCAAGATAGAAATGAAGAATAAATGGAACATTTTTTTTTCAGTATCCAAGGTGTGTCAAAAGTACAAAAAATCTTGATACTTTTTTGACACACCTTGTATTCTGAAAAAGATTAATGAATAGAATTTTTTTTTCTTTTCAGAATACAAAGTGTGTCAAAACATACAAAAAATCTCAATACTTTTTGACACACCTTGTATACATATGTGTGTGTGTGTGTGTGTGTGTGTGTGTGTGTGTGTGTGTGTTTGTGTGTGTGTGTGTGTGTGAAGAGAAAGGCTTCCATACAGAATATCAAGAGTGACTATGTCAATGTTTGGATCTCCATTGCAGATAAGAGTAGAAAAGAAAACCTCCAAAAAGTTTTCCCAAAACATGGAACGGAAATAATTAGGTGCTTCTTGGTAAAATGGTAAAATTTCGGAATTTTCCATGACAATTTTTTTCTACGTATATATATTTGTTCTCATTCTATGAACTTTGGAAAGAAATAATTAAAATCACGCAGTTTTTGGATTCGGTAATTGGTTGGTAGATGCACTAATAGGGTCTTAAACAGGATATAAATCTCTCTCTTGATGACCCTGTATGTATATATATATATATATATATATATATATATATATATATATATAGTCATCTACAGACATGCGTTTCGACTTATCAAGTCTCTTCAGTGTGGCTATACATTTTGTAAGCTACCTACAGCTGGATTAGAAATCTGATCGTTTCAGCAGCAGTCGGACAACTTACCCTCTCGGCTATCATAACCCACAGAATATAACGGGGATTTTAACTGTTTTTAATACACACATCTGTATGTATGTAAAGGCCGTCATAGAGTACTTCATATATATATATATATATATATATATATACTAGCAAATATATGCACCCTCTGGGTGCAAGTATTTAAGTTTTGATATAATAAAATATCATATTAAATTAGAAAGGCTAATGAAACTGACTAAGAATGCAGATAAAAATATCTGCAACAGAGGGGGTATAATCGAAAAATAGAACAACTTTGAAACTAACTATTCCATCATTTTCCATTACTCCCCTCTTTCATTGGTAAATTTTCCTAATTTAACTATTTAGTTAAAATAGGAAGTAAAGGATAATATTACAGTTATTTCTTCTTGTAAATAAAATTCTTTTAAGATTTATCCACAAGATTTTTATTTATATTTCTTAAGATAAAAGCAAACAATTAGAAATCAATAGTACTAAACACATATTTATTAAAATCACATTTTAAATATCAATATGCAAATTAGCCTTCCCGTTCACATTGTAAACCGTTATTTTGTTGTATATATAAATATAATTGCATGTTATTAATATGTGGATATGGTCAACAGCATTAATAATGTAAAACAATTTTATTAATAATTGAGATTTAAATAAAAATAAAATCATTGAGATTGTGATGTCAATAACAAAGGAAATTGTGACTTGAGTTATAGTTTCGGTTACAGACAGAAAAACACACAATCTCCATTATAATAAGATATATATATATATATATATAATATATATATATATATATATGTGTGTGTGACGGCGTACCAGCAAATATCTTGAAGGCATGGTGCAGCACTGCTTCAACCACTACACTAATGACTCTGCAGTTGCTGGGAACATGGACACATCCCCCAGGACAGTGGGGCGCTACCATTGTCCCTTTTACAGGAACAAGAATCGGAGCGATTTCAGCATAGCTTGACAAGTCTTGCGTGTGTTACACTGGCGCGTCTGCAGACATTGCATCTTGCACTTATCCAGGAACACAGTGTGGCTTCCAAGCAACCAACCACAGGAGGAGTGCCAGGAGAGAAGATGCCACTCTGCTACCGCATTGACGGACCAAACGAAGGCATCCAACCTGGCCACCCAAAGTGTTTGGAGCCACTGTGCCAGAGGCTCTAGTTATTGCTATTAAAAATTGTACCGCTTCAACCACTCACACAGTTGCAAAAAAGAAAAAAAAAAAGAAAAGAAAAAAAAGTGGACTACGCCATCGTCTTTAGTAGACGGAAGGATGCCACCCAGCCATATGTATATGGTTGAGAGTTGAGGAAAATGTGGATATAACAACACAAACGACTAAATTCAATTGATATTTCACCTCATTATTGGTTGAAGCCTTCTCAAAATTTATTACTTCAATCATTAATGAGGTGAAACATCAATTGAATTTAGTAGTTTGTGTTGTTATATCACATTTTCCTCTACTCTCAAGCACATTTTGTCGGATTTATTCAATCTTTCACTCCTCATATATATGTACATATATATTGTAGATGATACGTGTGCTATATTTCCAAGCAGACAGTGCTCAATAACATTGATAGAGCATTTATATTTTAGTTAAGATAGCGTGGACATGCAGTCAACACCTGGTTACTGACAGTTTCTCGCCTATGTGATCTTCAGACCAAATGGCCATTTGATCTGAAGATTTATAAAGAGTATTACAAATGGTTAAATTGAGCTCAGAACAGAACTCAAGTAGTTTCAGTCCATTCGAGTTTACCCCACCAATACCATAATGACCAAGTGCATTCCATATCTCAAAATTCCTGCCAACGTGTGCATTAAAATCCCCCAAGTATAATCAACTTATCCTCCTTTGGTGTAGAGACAATAGCAGTGTGAAGGTCTTCATAAAATTTCCTGACAGACTCCTCATTAGCTTGAAGGGTCGGGGCATTTATAGAAAATAAGGTTGCGTACCGTCCATACTGCATCTGGATACGCAGATTCATAATGTGATCACTGATGTTAGAAGGAAGCCAGTCTTGTATTCACGGCAAAACCAACACCACCCTCGCGCCATTCGCCCTTTGGCTTACCAAACCCAAAAGAGTTTATAGCCCGTTGATAGTTCTGTCAACTGATCCTCATCTGACAATCGGGTTTCCCATAGAGCAGCAATATCAATCTGTAATCTCTGAAGTTCCTTTGTCACAAGTGCTGTTCTTCTTTCCGGGCGATCTGAAGAATTACGGTCTAACAAAGTTCTTACATTCCAACAAGAAATGTTAATTTTAATTCGGTCAAATTGTTTTATATTTCTTTTCTTTCTGCAAGAAATGAACCAGCGTTAGCTGCAGGAAACTAACCAGTGTTGAGGTGACAGGCATTTTTTTAGTGCACCTTTTCTAGCACCATCCCAATAGTTTGGGTGAGCAGTGCTCTCCTAAATAGGGCTGCTCAGACACAAGAGTCTCCACCGGGGTTAGTCCCTGTCACTGGTAGACACAACAACGATGTTAGGATAAGACTCCTGCCGCCAATGCGTAGATATGTAACTGCATGCTTCCAACTGGTCAGGTCTGCACATGTTGCCACACATCCATTCGCCATGGGACTTTTTGAGAGGCTGATAGATGAAAGAAAGAAAGAAGGGAACATTTGTACATCATGATATTATAGTGGTAAACGCTTGTACAACACGAATACTGTTGAATTATTTTGGATATAAGGCATGGGCAAATGGCACTCCTAGATATAGACTCGTTGACTACCACGTGACCACCGAAGGCATTTCTATTGTCCAATCACTGGCACTCTGCTGCCTCAGCACAGCTATGCTATCTCT
>CM042158.1:41046843-41071207 GCA_023376005.1 Doryteuthis pealeii | reverse complement strand
TCGAAGGGACAATAAAAAACTGAATATATTAATAAACTGACCCCTCTCTCGAAGTTTAAGAAGAATTATTTCAATTAAACTCTGAGATAATTTGGGTTATTGTCATCCTTACAACGAAGAAAACATTGCATTAGTACTAGTGACATCGCGCTATTCAAACATCCATAGGAGTACATGGCATAATTTATATAAAGTGTGAGTTAATCATTCTAGAGTGACAATCATTGGAGGCTTGCAGATTCAATCCAACACAGCTTAACACTTGACTCCTGTCATGTAATGGAAAAGAACAATTTCACCCCATGGATTGAATAAGGAGGGTCGGTTTGGGTTCTTGAAAGATCTCAATTCTGATGACATGAAGGTTTCCAAATCAACAAAAGTTTCATCATAGTTACAGCAATGAGCCGTATCACACTTAAATTGAGTGACCACTTAAGCAACACCATGTATTGTAAACACCTGATCCTTCATCAAAAGATTTATTTGTTCATAAATGACTCAAAAGAGGTAATAATGATATGCCATCAAAGTAAACAACCAACTAAGCCAACTAACAATCCAAAATTTATTTTCAAACGACATTTTACAAATAACCAATAAAATAAAAAAATCAGTTTATTAGATTGAATTCTATGCTATTTATTGCAGCTTTCAATGGACATAACATGTTAGCACACCAACTAGATTATATACCAACCACAGTGTGATTTCCAACAGTTGAAACTGCTTTTGGTCATTTGATATACAACCACCAAACTATTACATACAAAATATTGCAAAACATTGACTTTATTTTTTAATACAGTAAGTATCTAAAAAATAAAACCGAGTTTTAGTAAAAACCAAAACAAGCAGTAACATTCTAATTTTTAAATAACACAACAATACACGACTAAAACTAAAATATTCATTTCATTTAATTCAATTTGTAAACCAACATTTATTACAAATGCCATAATTTATATAAAGGCTAAGTTAAACATATATATATCATACATATATTATATTAATATATATACACATATATTATATATATATACACACATATATATATATATATACACACTATAATATATATATATACACCATAATATATATATATAGACACATATATATAGATATATACACAATATATATATTATATATACACATATAATTATAATATATACACATAAATATATATATATATTATATATATATAGGGTGGGCCAAAAGTAGGGTTACAGTTAACACTTAAAACTTAATGAAGTAAACTGTAACCCTACTTTGGCCCACCCTATATATATATATATAATATAATATATATATATATATATATATTGATTTTAAAATTTTCTGTATATATATCAGAATGCTACCTACTCCCATTAACCTACAATTATTTTTATACTATTTAGAAATTTACAGACCCCATAGATTACTCTAGTTTTTCAAAACAGGATGTGGCTAGAATTATTAACGACATTGAAGCATTTTTTTACTATGAACTTATCAATTCTATGACTGCATCAGACAAGAAAGATGGGTGTGATATATTGTGTATTTGCTTTCATTATATTCTTGAATGTGTATTTATATATAATATAATATTATATATATTTGGAATAAAAGCCTTAAGTACCATGGTATCGTGATTATGGACCATTTCCACTCGCGAGTATGTTCACGAGCTTCCTCAGATCACTGATATATTTATTTCTAATAAAATATATCATGATCTGAGAAGCTCGTGAACATACTCGCGAGTGGAAATGGTCCATAATCACGATACCCATGTACTTAAGGCTTTATTCCCAAATAACTTTGCTCTGTTTACCAATAATTAAACATTGAGCTCTCATACGAACCTGAACTCTACAACAAACTACGGTAGAGAATTAGGACCCACCTAGAATCACCTTATACCAAGAAACTGGTACCGCACCATAGTATATATATTATATATATATATATAAAGTTTCTCACTAATGCAATCTTCAGAGCAAGTGCACTTGTCTGAATGTTGCATACCTCTTTCCTTACTTTCTTACATCTTCTATCTTTCTAGCGTCTGGACTTCGTCTTGTGGTCGGTTGCACTTAATCGTTTCTTCTTCTAGATCAGTTTGTTTACCAAGACATTCACCAACCACAAAACAGTTATTTTCGTAAGCTTTTTTACTTAAGTAAACATTCATGTAACTCAACATAGCGCGTGTATGCAAGTGAGTTCCAGTTAAGCAGGACTCTTCTCTGCCTGATATCCAACTGAAACTGAAGACCCAACCAGGTCCCACGTGACTTCACAATTTCGCGGGCTTTCTTACTATTCCATGGAAAGTCCGCCCATGGTATGAAAAAGGCCATCCCTTTAGAAATACAGGTGATTGACAAAATCTTATGCAACTGCATAGATTATGTAACATGAAGATCACTTAGTAAGAAACTGTCAGTAACCAGGTGCCTTGACTCCATGCCCATGCTACCATAACTTAGATAAATGCTCTATCCATGATATTGAGCACTGTTTACTTTAGATATAGCACCAACATATATATATATGGCTGAGAACCATGATGCCTAGCATTCACAAACTAACCATGCTTGTCTCTTCCTTTAAAAACACCCACAGGACCATCTCAAGGACAAAGTCATAGGAGAAGAACTACAATACAATGCCATCAAACTCTGACCAGACCTTCAGCTACAGTCATTGCGACCATACCTGCCTGTCCTGAATAGGCCTTATCAGCCATGAACATGCTTGTCTCTTCCTTTAAAAACACCCACAGGACCACCCTCAAGGACAAAAGTCATAGGAGGAAGAACTACAATACAATGCCATCAAACTCTGACCAGACCTTCAGCTACAGTCATTGCGACCGTACCTGCCTGTCCTGAATAGGCCTTATCAGCCATGAACATCTTGTCTCTTCCTTTAAAAACACCCACAGGACCACCCTCAAGGACAAAAGTCATAGGGAAGAACTACAATACAATGCCATCAAACTCTGACCAGACCTTCAGCTACAGTCATTGCGACCGTACCTGCCTGTCCTGAATAGCCTTATCAGCCATGAACATTCTTGTCTCTTCCTTTAAAAACACCCACAGGACCACCCTCAAGGACAAAAGTCATAGGAGGAAGAACTACAATACAATGCCATCAAACTCTGACCAGACCTTCAGCTACAGTCATTGCGACCGTACCTGCCTGTCCTGAATAGCCTTATCAGCCATGAACATGCTTGTCTCTTCCTTTAAAAACACCCACAGGACCACCCTCAAGGACAAAAGTCATAGGAGGAAGAACTACAATACAATGCCATCAAACTCTGACCAGACCTTCAGCTACAGTCATTGCGACCGTACCTGCCTGTCCTGAATAGGCCTTATCAGCCATGAACATGCTTGTCTCTTCCTTTAAAAACACCCACAGGACCACCTCAAGGACAAAAGTCATAGGAGGAAGAACTACAATACAATGCCATCAAACTCTGACCAGACCTTCAGCTACAGTCATTGCGACCGTATCTGCCTGTCCTGAATAGGCCTTATCAGCCATGAACATGCTTGTCTCTTCCTTTAAAAACACCCACAGGACCACCCTCAAGGACAAAAGTCATAGGAGGAAGAACTACAATACAATGCCATCAAACTCTGACCAGACCTTCAGCTACAGTCATTGCGACCGTACCTGCCTGTCCTGAATAGGCCTTATCAGCCATGAACATGCTTGTCTCTTCCTTTAAAAACACCCACAGGACACCCTCAAGGACAAAAGTCATAGGAAGAACTACAATACAATGCCATCAAACTCTGACCAGACCTTCAGCTACAGTCATTGCAACCGTACCTGCCTGTCCTGAATAGGCCTTATCAGCCATGAACATGCTTGTCTCTTCCTTTAAAAACACCCACAGGACCACCCTCAAGGACAAAAGTCATAGGAGGAAGAACTACAATACAATGCCATCAAACTCTGACCAGACCTTCAGCTACAGTCATTGCGACCGTACCTGCCTGTCCTGAATAGGCCTTATCAGCCATGAACATGCTTGTCTCTTCCTTTAAAAACACCCACAGGACCACCTCAAGGACAAAAGTCATAGGAGGAAGAACTACAATACAATGCCATCAAACTCTGACCAGACCTTCAGCTACAGTCATTGCGACCGTACCTGCCTGTCCTGAATAGCCTTATCAGCCATGAACATGCTTGTCTCTTCCTTTAAAAACACCCACAGACCACCCTCAAGGACAAAAGTCATAGGAGGAAGAACTACAATACAATGCCATCAAACTCTGACCAGACCTTCAGCTACAGTCATTGCGACCGTACCTGCCTGTCCTGAATAGGCCTTATCAGCCATGAACATGCTTGTCTTCCTTTAAAACACCCACAGGACCACCTCAAGGACAAAAGTCATAGGAGGAAGAACTACAATACAATGCCATCAAACTCTGACCAGACCTTCAGCTACAGTCATTGCGACCGTACCTGCCTGTCCTGAATAGGCCTTATCAGCCATGAACATTCTTGTCTCTTCCTTTAAAAACACCCACAGGACCACCCTCAAGGACAAAAGTCATAGGAGGAAGAACTACAATACAATGCCATCAAACTCTGACCAGACCTTCAGCTACAGTCATTGCGACCGTACCTGCCTGTCCTGAATAGGCCTTATCAGCCATGAACATTCTTGTCTCTTCCTTTAAAAACACCCACAGGACCACCCTCAAGGACAAAAGTCATAGGAGGAAGAACTACAATACAATGCCATCAAACTCTGACCAGACCTTCAGCTACAGTCATTGCGACCGTACCTGCCTGTCCTGAATAGGCCTTATCAGCCATGAACATCTTGTCTCTTCCTTTAAAAACACCCACAGGACCACCCTCAAGGACAAAAGTCATAGGAGGAAGAACTACAATACAATGCCATCAAACTCTGACCAGACCTTCAGCTACAGTCATTGCGACCGTACCTGCCTGTCCTGAATAGGCCTTATCAGCCATGAACATGCTTGTCTCTTCCTTTAAAAACACCCACAGGACCACCCTCAAGGACAAAAGTCATAGGAGGAAGAACTACAATACAATGCCATCAAACTCTGACCAGACCTTCAGCTACAGTCATTGCGACCGTACCTGCCTGTCCTGAATAGGCCTTATCAGCCATGAACATGCTTGTCTCTTCCTTTAAAAACACCCACAGGACCACCCTCAAGGACAAAAGTCATAGGAGGAAGAACTACAATACAATGCCATCAAACTCTGACCAGACCTTCAGCTACAGTCATTGCGACCGTACCTGCCTGTCCTGAATAGGCCTTATCAGCCATGAACATTCTTGTCTCTTCCTTTAAAAACACCCACAGGACCACCCTCAAGGACAAAAGTCATAGGAGAAGAACTACAATACAATGCCATCAAACTCTGACCAGACCTTCAGCTACAGTCATTGCGACCGTACCTGCCTGTCCTGAATAGGCCTTATCAGCCATGAACATGCTTGTCTCTTCCTTTAAAAACACCCACAGGACCACCCTCAAGGACAAAAGTCATAGGAGGAAGAACTACAATACAATGCCATCAAACTCTGACCAGACCTTCAGCTACAGTCATTGCGACCGTACCTGCCTGTCCTGAATAGGCCTTATCAGCCATGAACATGCTTGTCTCTTCCTTTAAAAACACCCACAGGACCACCCTCAAGGACAAAAGTCATAGGAGGAAGAACTACAATACAATGCCATCAAACTCTGACCAGACCTTCAGCTACAGTCATTGCGACCGTACCTGCCTGTCCTGAATAGCCTTATCAGCCATGAACATGCTTGTCTCTTCCTTTAAAAACACCCACAGGACCACCCTCAAGGACAAAAGTCATAGGAGGAAGAACTACAATACAATGCCATCAAACTCTGACCAGACCTTCAGCTACAGTCATTGCGACCGTACCTGCCTGTCCTGAATAGGCCTTATCAGCCATGAACATGCTTGTCTCTTCCTTTAAAAACACCCACAGGACCACCCTCAAGGACAAAAGTCATAGGAGGAAGAACTACAATACAATGCCATCAAACTCTGACCAGACCTTCAGCTACAGTCATTCGACCTGCCTGTCCTGAATAGGCCTTATCAGCCATGAACATGCTTGTCTCTTCCTTTAAAAACACCCACAGGACCACCCTCAAGACAAAAGTCATAGGAGGAAGAACTACAATACAATGCCATCAAACTCTGACCAGACCTTCAGCTACAGTCATTGCGACCGTACCTGCCTGTCCTGAATAGGCCTTATCCATGAACATCTTGTCTCTTCCTTTAAAAACACCCACAGGACCACCCTCAAGGACAAAAGTCATAGGAGGAAGAACTACAATACAATGCCATCAAACTCTGACCAGACCTTCAGCTACAGTCATTGCGACCGTACCTGCCTGTCCTGAATAGGCCTTATCAGCCATGAACATTCTTGTCTCTTCCTTTAAAAACACCCACAGGACCACCCTCAAGGACAAAAGTCATAGGAGGAAGAACTACAATACAATGCCATCAAACTCTGACCAGACCTTCAGCTACAGTCATTGCGACCGTACCTGCCTGTCCTGAATAGGCCTTATCAGCCATGAACATGCTTGTCTCTTCCTTTAAAAACACCCACAGGACCACCCTCAAGGACAAAAGTCATAGAGGAAGAACTACAATACAATGCCATCAAACTCTGACCAGACCTTCAGCTACAGTCATTGCGACCGTACCTGCCTGTCCTGAATAGGCCTTATCAGCCATGAACATTCTTGTCTCTTCCTTTAAAACACCCACAGGACCACCCTCAAGGACAAAAGTCATAGGAGGAAGAACTACAATACAATGCCATCAAACTCTGACCAGACCTTCAGCTACAGTCATTGCGACCGTACCTGCCTGTCCTGAATAGCCTTATCAGCCATGAACATGCTTGTCTCTTCCTTTAAAAACACCCCACAGGACCACCCTCAAGGACAAAAGTCATAGGAGGAAGAACTACAATACAATGCCATCAAACTCTGACCAGACCTTCAGCTACAGTCATTGCGACCGTACCTGCCTGTCCTGAATAGGCCTTATCAGCCATGAACATTCTTGTCTCTTCCTTTAAAAACACCCACAGGACCACCCTCAAGGACAAAAGTCATAGGAGGAAGAACTACAATACAATGCCATCAAACTCTGACCAGACCTTCAGCTACAGTCATTGCGACCGTACCTGCCTGTCCTGAATAGGCCTTATCAGCCATGAACATGCTTGTCTCTTCCTTTAAAAACACCCACAGGACCACCCTCAAGGACAAAAGTCATAGGAGGAAGAACTACAATACAATGCCATCAAACTCTGACCAGACCTTCAGCTACAGTCATTGCGACCGTACCTGCCTGTCCTGAATAGGCCTTATCAGCCATGAACATGCTTGTCTCTTCCTTTAAAAACACCCACAGGACCACCCTCAAGGACAAAAGTCATAGGAGGAAGAACTACAATACAATGCCATCAAACTCTGACCAGACCTTCAGCTACAGTCATTGCGACCGTACCTGCCTGTCCTGAATAGGCCTTATCAGCCATGAACATGCTTGTCTCTTCCTTTAAAAACACCCACAGGACCACCCTCAAGGACAAAAGTCATAGGAGGAAGAACTACAATACAATGCCATCAAACTCTGACCAGACCTTCAGCTACAGTCATTGCGACCGTACCTGCCTGTCCTGAATAGGCCTTATCAGCCATGAACACTTGTCTCTTCCTTAAAAACACCCACAGGACCACCCTCAAGGACAAAAGTCATAGGAGGAAGAACTACAATACAATGCCATCAAACTCTGACCAGACCTTCAGCTACAGTCATTGCGACCGTACCTGCCTGTCCTGAATAGGCCTTATCAGCCATGAACATGCTTGTCTCTTCCTTTAAAAAACACCCACAGGACCACCCTCAAGGACAAAAGTCATAGGAGGAAGAACTACAATACAATGCCATCAAACTCTGACCAGACCTTCAGCTACAGTCATTGCGACCGTACCTGCCTGTCCTGAATAGGCCTTATCAGCCATGAACATGCTTGTCTCTTCCTTTAAAAACACCCACAGGACCACCCTCAAGGACAAAAGTCATAGGAGGAAGAACTACAATACAATGCCATCAAACTCTGACCAGACCTTCAGCTACAGTCATTGCGACCGTACCTGCCTGTCCTGAATAGCCTTATCAGCCATGAACATGCTTGTCTCTTCCTTTAAAAACACCCACAGGACCACCCTCAAGGACAAAAGTCATAGGAGGAAGAACTACAATACAATGCCATCAAACTCTGACCAGACCTTCAGCTACAGTCATTGCGACCGTACCTGCCTGTCCTGAATAGGCCTTATCAGCCATGAACATGCTTGTCTCTTCCTTTAAAAACACCCACAGGACCACCCTCAAGACAAAAGTCATAGGAGAAGAACTACAATACAATGCCATCAAACTCTGACCAGACCTTCAGCTACAGTCATTGCGACCGTACCTGCCTGTCCTGAATAGGCCTTATCAGCCATGAACATGCTTGTCTCTTCCTTTAAAAACACCCACAGGACCACCCTCAAGGACAAAAGTCATAGGAGGAAGAACTACAATACAATGCCATCAAACTCTGACCAGACCTTCAGCTACAGTCATTGCGACCGTACCTGCCTGTCCTGAATAGGCCTTATCAGCCATGAACATGCTTGTCTCTTCCTTTAAAAACACCCACAGGACCACCCTCAAGGACAAAAGTCATAGGAGGAAGAACTACAATACAATGCCATCAAACTCTGACCAGACCTTCAGCTACAGTCATTGCGACCGTACCTGCCTGTCCTGAATAGGCCTTATCAGCCATGAACATGCTTGTCTCTTCCTTTAAAAACACCCACAGGACCACCCTCAAGGACAAAAGTCATAGGAGGAAGAACTACAATACAATGCCATCAAACTCTGACCAGACCTTCAGCTACAGTCATTGCGACCGTACCTGCCTGTCCTGAATAGGCCTTATCAGCCATGAACATGCTTGTCTCTTCCTTTAAAAACACCCACAGGACCACCCTCAAGGACAAAAGTCATAGGAGGAAGAACTACAATACAATGCCATCAAACTCTGACCAGACCTTCAGCTACAGTCATTGCGACCGTACCTGCCTGTCCTGAATAGGCCTTATCAGCCATGAACATGCTTGTCTCTTCCTTTAAAACACCCACAGGACCACCCTCAAGGACAAAAGTCATAGAGGAAGAACTACAATACAATGCCATCAAACTCTGACCAGACCTTCAGCTACAGTCATTGCGACCGTACCTGCCTGTCCTGAATAGGCCTTATCAGCCATGAACATGCTTGTCTCTTCCTTTAAAAACACCCACAGGACCACCCTCAAGGACAAAAGTCATAGGAGGAAGAACTACAATACAATGCCATCAAACTCTGACCAGACCTTCAGCTACAGTCATTGCGACCGTACCTGCCTGTCCTGAATAGGCCTTATCAGCCATGAACATGCTTGTCTCTTCCTTTAAAAACACCCACAGGACCACCCTCAAGGACAAAAGTCATAGGAGGAAGAACTACAATACAATGCCATCAAACTCTGACCAGACCTTCAGCTACAGTCATTGCGACCGTACCTGCCTGTCCTGAATAGGCCTTATCAGCCATGAACATTCTTGTCTCTCCTTTAAAAACACCCACAGGACCACCTCAAGGACAAAAGTCATAGGAGAAGAACTACAATACAATGCCATCAAACTCTGACCAGACCTCAGCTACAGTCATTGCGACCGTACCTGCCTGTCCTGAATAGCCTTATCAGCCATGAACATTGCTTGTCTCTTCCTTTAAAAACACCCACAGGACCACCCTCAAGACAAAAGTCAGTAGAGGAAACTCAATACAATGCCACCCAAACTCGACCAAGACCTTCAGCCTACAGTCATGCACGTACCTGCCTGTCCTATAGGCCTTATCAGCATGAACATGCCTGCAGTCAATGTGGACCACCCCCTTAATCATCATTCACAAAGCCAAACCATGAAATAAAGACTACTCAATAATGGTAATAGAGCATATATAGATGTAAGTATATATATTTACCAACTACACCGCACAAGCAGGATGCAACACAAGGTCAATTTCTTAAGTGGATTTTAACAGGTTTGAATTCAGAGTATTCCTTCTCCTAGACTGGTTACCTAGCCATAGTTAAAGAGCCCAGTCTGCCCTGCTATTTACCCATAGCTGGAGAGAGAATTAGGATTCATACCTTTCCCAAGGATATTAGCACCATGTGAAATGCAAACAGCTTCGTCCAGGAATTGAACTCAGGTCGACGAGACCATTTCTATGACTTTAACCATTACACCACGCACCTCCATATAGATCTCAGTGTAAGATACCATTGCTCTGATGATCACATATGCGAGAAACTATCTATCACAAAGCACTGTTGACTACACTATCCTAACTGATATATATATATATATATATATATATATATATATATATATGTGTGGTATAATGGTTAGAGTCGTAGGAAATGGACTCGAGTTCAAATCCTAGACAAGACTGTTTGCATTTCACATAGTGCTAATATCGTTGGGAAAGGTCTGAATCCATATATTCTCCCTCCAGTTATGGGTAAAATAGTAGGACAGACTGGGCTTGGATAGGTAACCAGTCTAGGAGAAGGAAAACTCTGAATTTGGAAACCTGAGGTCAGTTGTTGATTGGGTTTGTAGCATTCCTTGTGCACTAATTCTTTACTATCAGTTTTGCCAAAAGTGCGGATGGTCCAACACAAGCATTCACCACTATAAACAAAACACTTGTGTAGGTTGTTCATTGGATGAACCCTCATGCGTTGAAATCGACGAGAGAGTCCATATATACACATACAAATATATATATATATATATATATATATATATATATATATATATATGTATATTTATGTATGAGTAGTGGCTTACCGGTGGTTACGGGTACGATCGTTGGAGCGCACAGTATCCAGGGGTTAAGACCATGAAAAACAAATACAAAGTGCTCAATACAATGTAGAGCAAAATTTATTTAAGAAATGGATATAAAGTAACCTACTCGAGTTTCATCATCTGAATCGTCAGGGTTACATCCGCTGAATTAATTGAGTTTTCGATTAATATCAGTTGGTACCACGTATGTCTGTTGAAACGGGTCTTATCATTATAATGAATGCTGTTTATCTATTTATACATATATGTATATGTACGCTGTTATATATATATGTATATATACGCTGTTATATATATATGTATATATACGCTGTTTATCTATTTATATATATATATGTATATATATTAATATGTTTGTTCCTTAATCTTCCGACCATTATCATCTTGCAACAGCCTCTGGTCAAAAATGAGACTGTCCAAAGCGTTTAAGATGAAATGCAAATACGTAAATCCTGATCATCTGGTGTTGCTTACCAAATTCTTATTTCTTATGAGTGTCATCAACTCAGCTAAATAATGGACCACTCCATTTTTGTTAGAAATAAAGAAAGAGAATAAAAAGGACATGCTACACAGAAAAATATGATAACAAAGAAAAAATAGGGAAAGAGAGAGAGAGCGAGGGTGAGTGCACAGAAGCGATAATGCTAATCTGTTTCAAAAAACATAATAAAAAGGTGAAAAGATGGAAAGAAAGAAAAAGAGGTGAGAGAGTTAAATCAAGATTATTATACTTTTTACATATTGAACCATTTAGCAATAGCTCTTAAGTACACATGTCAAATGTTGTAATAATTAAATCATCATACTGTGGTATATCCACAGGTCCTGCTAGTGTATATATATTTCTTTGATGAGGAGATATTATTAACACAATTCTGGCTGTTGTCCGCATCTTGTAGATTGAAATAAAAATTTTGGTTATTGACAATGATACCTAAGAAGGCTGGAGAGTAGAGTAGTCAAAATGTTCTCAGTATAAGAACTAAGATGAGGACAATAGTCTAAAATAGGTTAAAAGTTTTTAGTTGTGGTCTCTTTTGTTTGAGTTTGGCCTCACACATATACACACACACACAAATGGCAAGGCTCTCCTATAAACTGGATGCAAGCTCTAATAGCTGTAACATATATACCTATGTATGTATTTAACAGTTAAAATTTACCCCTTCCCTGCAGGTGGCTGATGACCAAGTGGTTAAGGTGCCAGACTGACATAAAATCAATCGGGTTTTATCCCAGCTGGAGGTAGATTGCAAAGTCTAGCTACACTGAGGAAAAATGATACGTTGAAACACAGTGTCTGTGGATGACATATATATATATATATATATATATATATATATATATATATATATATATATATATATATATATATATCTGTGTGCATACATAGGTATATATATATATATATATATATATACCTATGTATGCACACAGATACATACCCCCTCATATATATATATATATAATATATATATCATATCAGTCATCCACAGACACGTGTTTCGAAGTTTACTTCTCATCAGTGCGGCTCGACTTTTTAACAGCTATATATATATATATATATATATATATATATATATATATATGATACGTTGAAACACGGTGTCTGTGGATGATAATATATATATATATATATATATATATATATATATATATATATATATATATATATATATACCTATGTATGCACATAGATACATACCCCCATCATATATATATATATATATATATATATATATATATATATATATATATATATATATAATATATTTGTCATCCACAGACACCGTGTTTTGACGTATCATATATATATATCTGTGTGCATACATAGGTATACATATATAATATATATATATATATATATATATATATATATAGTATATATATATATACATACTTATATATGCACACAGATACATACTCCCCTCATATATATATATATATATATATATATATAATTGGATAGCTATTCTTCTTAAGTACAATAAATATGCTAGTGCAACAAATCTATCAAAGCATGAAATGAATAATTTATAACGTATATACAATCTCTAAATTGAATATTAGTCTCGCAGATAATAAGTGCGTACCCTGGGTAGATTTTATGACCAGATTTCAATACAAAAAAAAAAACACGTATAAAAAGTGAGTAAAAAATAAACTAACAAATAAGCATTGGATCTTTCATCTGATTAAATTATTGATAAATATTCACTACGGTCTTTTGTTTTTTCGTTTGGTTTGGTTCTGCCTTACCAGCGAACAACAACAAACAAACAAAACAAAAAAAAAAAACCGTCTAAAATTGTTCCATTAGACCGAAATAACAAAATAATGAATAAATATTGTGTAAGGTTAATTGCACAGAAGTCGGGTGTGACCCATGCAGATGAGTCGGTTTAGGGTGAAGAGCAGGCAATCTCCACTCCATATAAACTCTTCTGACCTCCACTAACAGGCCATCGGAGAGTTCTATCAGCAGACGAAGATAACTACTAAATACTTTGGCTATCTCATGCAAAACAAGCAAATCACCCTGGGCCAAAATAAAGGGGCGGGGGAAAAAGTGGAATAAATTCAAACAATAATAATGATAGCAAACAAATATCATCCGCGAGGAATCACTTATTAAGAAGTCGATGAAGTTGTTAGCTTCAAGGCGAAATGTTCAAATAAAAGTCTCACTTCTAAACTGACCAGATATATAAAAGGTTAATATCAAATAGAGCTGGTTGGCTCAAAAAGAGTTTAATAACATATTATGCTCAATTTAAGTTTACTTTTAGAGTTCATATGGGACACATCCAGAGCTCATGATTAGATAGTTATTTGAACATATAAATATATATTGGGTCTTTTTCTTTTCTTTTTCTTCTTCTTCTTTTGTTTATTTTATTATTTTATCAATCCTTCTTTCTTTCCTTTTTTAGTTTGGTATATCTATGGATAAAGAGTGCTCTATATCAGTGATAGCGCATTTAAGTTAGGACAACGTAGATAGAGTCAATATCACTTTGTATCTCTCAGTTTCTTGCTTATGCCATCATTGAGCGTTCGGCTAGAAACCACAAGGTTCGTAGTTCGATACCGGCCCTTGCCAACTCAGCGTATGAGTAGCACAGGGATCTGTGCGATAAAGTAAGGTAGGTGTGACGCTCCACCTCAGACGCTAAAATAATTTCCTTGGTCTAGCGCTAGTGAAAAGGGGATAGACTCCCTTGCTGTATGGCTCATACCGACATTAGGCCTCCCCCGACTTTACTTACTTATATATATCATCATCATGTCGTGCCAGCAGCACAGATATCCATGACAATCTCTCGCAAAACTTCCCTATCATTCATCGCCTCTGGGAGTTCTTTAGCGCAGCAGCCAGCATCCTCACATCGTTGGTCATTGTAGGTCCTTGCATTAGCATATCCAAGTGTTGGCTTCCACAAGAGAACATCGCTTATGAGCTCATCCCTGCTTCTCCAGCAGTGTCCTGCATGCCTAGTCCATCTCACTTGGATGGTTTGTATGCATATTGTGTCTTTTCTTCCTTTTTTTTTCTTCTACTTTTGTTTATTTCCTAAAAGATGAATATAAAGAAAGAAAGAAGGATAAAAATCCTTTTTTTCTTTCTTCTTTCTTTCTTTATCTCCCATTGCCTATTTTATCATTTCATTCATCCTTTCTTTCTTTCTTTTTTCTTTTTTCTTTTCTTTCTTTATTTCCAATTCTTTACTGTTCATCTTTATGGCTTATTTTCATTATTATATCTTTCTCTTCCTTTTTTACTTTTTCTTTCTTTTCTTTTCTCCCATTGATTATTTTATCATTTCATCCATCCTTTTCTTTCTTTCTTTCTTTCTTCATTTATTTTATCTTTTTTTTCTTTTGTTTCTTTTTTCTTCCATTGATCTATTTATCATCCTTTCTTTCTTTCTTTCTTCTTTCTTTCTTTTGTCTCTTTTTCATCCTTCCCAATTGTTTATATCATTATCATATCCATCTTTCTTTCTTTTTTTCTTTCTGAATTTTTCTGTCTTTATCTCCCATTGTTTATTTTATTATTTTATCCATCTCTTTCTTTCTTTCTTTCTTTCTTTCTTTCTTCTCTTCTTTTCCTTTTTCTTCCTATTGTTTATTTTATTATTTCATCCTTTCTTTCTCTTATTCTTGATTTATTTATCTTATCCATCTATCTTTTTCTTTTGTTTCTTTTTATTTCATTATTCTATTCATCTTTTTTTCTTCTTTCCGTTTGCTTTTTTTTCTCATTGTTTATTTTATCATTTTATCCATCTTTTTGTTTGTTTGTTTCTTTCTGTCTTTGGACCATATGACCTTAAGGCACCCCTTTTGCGATATCGATTCGTGGGGACATTTTTTCCATTTACACCATCAAAATCCGGTTAATTGTTAACAGACTATTTTTAGAGTTTTTTTTTTGTTTAAATTATAAAACTAACCCCTGACCCTAACCCCTAACCCTAACTCTAACCCTAACACCTAACCCTAACCCCTAACAAACAACCGGATTTTTAAGGTGTAAATGAGAAAAGTGTCCCCACGAGTCGAAATCGCAAAAGGGGTGTCTTAAGGTCATATGGTCCGTTTCTTTCTTCCTCTTCTTCTTTCTTTCTTTCTTTCTTCCTCTTCTCCTTTCTTTCTTTCTTTCTGTCAATAGTTTATTTCATCATTTTAAAAATCTATTTTTTCTTTCTTTTTCTAATTTTCTTTTTTTTTTCATAATCCATCATTAAAATCTTAGAAAATATTTCTTAAGTAATTCCACAATTCATTTGGTTAAAGTTAAAAATTCTTCACTTTTATCTGGAATCAGAGTGGAACATCAAAATGTGTACATGTGTATATATCTTACTATAATGGAGATTGTGTGTTTGTCTGTCTGTAACTTAAACTATATTACTACTCAAGTCACAATTCTCTTAGGTATTTACGTCACATTCTTCATGATTTTATTTTTATTTAAACCTCAATTATTAATAATTTTTTACATTATTAATACTGTTGACCATATCTACATCCTAATAACATTCAATTGTATTTATATATACAAAAAATAGTGGTTTACAGTGTGAATGGGAAGGCTAATTTGCACATTGATATAAAAAATTTGATTTTAATAAATATGTGCTTAATATTATTGATTTCTAATTGTTTCGTTTTATCTTAATGAATATGAACAAAAATCTCAGAGATAAATCTTAAATGAAATCCATCAACAAGAAAAAATAACTGTAATTTCATTCTTTACTTTTAACTAATTTTGTAATTTTATCAATGAAAGACGGGAGTGATGGAAGAGTAAGTTTCGATTGTTTTATTTTTCGATTATACCCCCCCCCCCTGTTTCAAATCTTTTTATCTGCATTCTTATTTAGTTTCGTATGTCTTTCTAATTTGATATGATATTTTATTACATTAAAACTTAAATACTTGCACCTGGAGGGTGCATATATTGCTAGTCTATATAAATAATTGACTGTTAAGTTGCTTGAAGAATTCTATTGGTACCATGTAACCCAGTAACATGGTTGCCACATTGTCAGATGTAAGATAGTCTAGATTAATGGTTTTCAGCCATTTTTTTACCTCTGGATTCCTTTGATTTCTATTTTACTCTTTAATGTTTAAAAATTCAATTGTATTTTTATAAATAAGTACATTTTACTTGACTGGAATCCAAAAAGTGTTATATGATCCCGGGGGGGGGCATATGGCACCCGGATGTAGTAATAACAAATCAAACATTGACAATATCTTGAATAGAGAAACTATTTTTTTTTTTGTGGCTCTCAAACATCTGAGCCTTATCATTTGTGACTCTTACATCAAGCAAGTTTGGTTAGCACTGATATATATATATATATTTACCAACCCCTCCACACGAGCAGGATGTGACACAAGGTCAATTTCTTAAGCAGAGTTCTACATGTTTGAATTCAGAGTTTTCCTTCTCCTAGACCGGTTGCCTAACCAAGGTTAAAGAGCCCAGTCTGTCCTACTATTTACCCATAGCTGGAGGGAGAGTAAGATTCATACCTTTCCCAAGGGTATTAGCGCTAAGTGAAATGCAATTACCACATCCAGGATTTGAACTCGGGGCGACGAGTCTATTTCCCATGACTTTAACCATTACACCACGCGCTTCCCTAGTTAGCACTGATATATAAGAAACTTTCGTTTAGCTCATAGTACTAAGTAGTGTTACAAAAATGTAAAAATCATAAATTCACTTTTTTTTTTCATTGATTTATTGGGACTAATATCCCGATCTTTTTTTTTATCTGTTCTTTATTCTTTCTTTTTCCATGATTTTATTTTTTCTTATAATTCTCTTTTCTATCTTTCTTTCATTCTCTCTTTCTTTCTTTCATTCCTTCTTTCTTTGTTATAATCCAATTTTTTCTGTCATTTTTCTTTCATTTTTTCTTCTTTTATAATTCTCCTTTCTTTCTTTCTCTCTTTCTTTCCTTCTTTCTTTCTTATAGTTCTATTTTTTCTTTCCTTTTTTCTTTCTTTCTTATAATTCTTTTTTTTCTTTCTTTCTTATAATTCTATTTTCTTTCTTTCCTTTTTTTCTCTCTCTCTTTATATTCTCTTTTCTTTCCTTCTCTCTCTCTCTCTTTCTTTCCTTATTTATTTCTTATAATTCTATTTTTTTCTTTCCTCTTTTCCATTCCCTTTTTCTTTCTTTCTTTTTTCTTTCTTATAATTCTATTTTTCTTTCCTTTTTTCTTTGAATCTTTCTCTCTCTCTTTCCTTCTTTCTTATAATTCTATTTTCTTTCTTTCTGACTTTTCTCTTAATCACTAACAACAACACTTTTTATCCAGTCACTTTTTCTTTCTTTCTTTCTTTCTTTCTTTCTTTCTTTCTTTCTTCATAATTCTCTTTTATTTGTTTGTTTGTTTCTTTCTTTGGAGACCTTTTCTCTTTCCCCATCATTCTATTTATTTCATAATTCTTTTTTCTTTCTTTCTTTCTTTCAAATTTTAAATATAGATTTTTTAAAAATCTTCTCTCTCTCTCACATTTCTCCTTTTCCCATTCTCTCTCCCCCTCTCTTTCTCTCTCTATCTCACACAGACCCCCCCTTCAGCACCAACACATACACCATATCTTCTTTCTTTCTTTCTTTCTTTATAATTCTCTTTTGTTTATTTGTTTGTTTCTTTCTTTCTTTGGAGATCTTTTCTCTTTCTCCATCATTCTATCTATTTCATAATTCTCTTTTCTTTCTTTCTTTCTTTCTTTCTTTCTTTCTTTCTTTCTTTCTTTGGAGACCTTTGCTCTTTCTCCATCATTCTATCTATTTCATAATTCACTTTTCTTTCTTTCTTTCTTTCTCTCTTTCTTTCTTTCAAATTTTAAATATAGATTTGAAAAAAAAAATCTTTCTCTCTCTCTCTCATTTCTCTTTTTCCCATTCTCTCTCTCCCCTCTCTATCTCACACAGACCCCACCCCCTCCGCACCAACACATATACGGTATCTTCTTTATTCAATCCTAAATAAATCATTCCAATGTTTTAGCCTTCATTGCTCTTGCTGACATATTAAACTCACTGTACTCAAAATTCCTCCAAGTGTCAGAGATATATGAAAATAGATAACAGCACACCCACCACACCCTCTAACCACCAACCTCCCCCCACACCTGCACACCCACAAGCTGGGACATTAGGGGACACATAATTTGGGGGGAGGAATTCTCTTATTTCAAGATGGCTCAAATCTATACTCAAAGATGTTTTATCAACGCCTGATCTTAAGGACGTCTTGTGAGGAGTTTATAGAAATATTTCTTGTTTTCTCTTAACAAACATAAAAAGACAAAGAAAATAAAAAAAAAAAACAAAAAAACAAAAAATAAATAAAATTGAGAATGAGGGGGTGGGTGGGGTGGGGGTAGAAGATCTGGAGGTTTCAATTGCTTAGTGTTGGTTGCATGTAGATTTTTATCAGCTAAAAATCCTGGGGATCAAACTAACACACAGTTAGTCAAACCTCCCCCCCCCTCAACACAGCCTCTGCTTTTTTTTTTTTTTTTTTTGCTTTTTTAAAAAAAATGTTTTGTCAACAGGGTGTTTCGCTTTTCTGTCAATATTGTATCTTAACTGTTTGAAAAAAAAAAAAAAAAAAAAAAAAAAGGATAAATAGAAAAGAAAGAAAAGAAAGAAACATCTTCTTTTCTATTTTTTTCATTATTCATTTCTATATATATCATCTTTCTTTTATTTTCATTCTTTATTTTCCTTTTTTACTTCCTTCTTTTTTTTCATTATTCATTCTATATTTTATCTTTCGTTCTTTTTTCTTTCTTTCCTTTCTTCTTTTTTCCATTATTCATTTCTATATTTTATCTTTCCTTCTTTTTTTGTTTCTTTCCTTCCTTCTTTTATATCATTATTTCTATATTTTATCTTTCCTTCTTTTTTCTTTCTTTCCTTCCTTCTTTTTTTTCATTATTCATTTCTATATTTTATCTTTCCTTCTTTCTTTCCTTCCTTCTTCTTTTTTCCATCATTCATTTCTATATTCTATCTTTCTTTCTCTTTTTCTTTCTTTCCTTCCTTCTTTTTTTCATTATTTATTTCTATATCTTATCTTTCTTGCTTCTTTCTTTAATATTTCCTTCCTTCTTTCTTTCTATCTTCTTTTTTCTATAATTCGTTTCTAAATTCTATCTTTCTCTTTTCTTTCTTTCTTTCTTTCTTTCCTTCTTTTTTTCCTCCTTCTTTTTTCCATTATTCATTTTTATATTTTATCTTTCTCACTTCATTCATTCTTTCTTTCTTTCTTTCTTTCTTTCTTTCTTTCTTTCTTTCCTCCCTTCCTTCCTTCCTTCCTTCCTTCTTTCTTTCTTTCTTTCTTTCTTTCTTTCCTCCCTTCCTTCCTTCCTTCCTTCCTTCTTTCTTTCTTTCTTTCTTTCTTTCTTCCTTCTTTATTCCATTATTCATCTCTACATTCTATCTTCCTTTCTCTTTTTATCTTCTTTTCTTTCTTTTTTCTATAATCTTTAAAAATCTTTCATTAATTCTTTCATTTTCTTTCTTGAATTCTTTACTTTCTTTTTCTCTTTTTCTCTCACTCAGTATTTTTTCTTTCTTGTTGCTTATTCTCTTTCATGATATTTTTCAATTTCTTTCTTTTTTCCTTTCTTTCTTTCTCTCTTTCTTTCTTTTTTCCTTCTTTCTTCTTCTTCCATTGTTTATTTCATAATTTAATAAACCTTCCCTTTTTCATTTTCTTTCTTTCATTCTTCTTCTTTTTTTCCTTTTTCCTTTCTTTCTTTTGTTACCTTCCCTTCTTTCTTTTTTCCCTCCATTGTTTGTTTCATTATTTTATCTTTCTTCTTTTCCTTTTTCCTTCCTTCCTTTTTCCATTATTCATTTCTTTATTTTCTTTCTTTTTATATTTATCCCCCTTCTCCCTCTCTCTCCCCCCTCTCTCTCTCCTCTCTTTATTTCCTCTGTTCTTTTTTCTCTCTTTGTTCTCTATTTTATATCTTCACTCATAACCAACTTTGGTAATTTCCTATAAGTCTAACATAAACAAAGGGGAACCACTCTTGACTGATAAATTATTTATTCATTTTCCCATTAAACTAACCCTAAACCCTAACCCTAACCCTAATCCTAACCCTAACCCTAACCCCGTCTTCTTTTTTCCTAGTAGATCAATAAATAAATAAATAAATTATCAGCCAAGAGTGGTTCCCCTTTGTTTATGTTAGACTTATAGGAAATAACCCCAACTTTTGTTTCACCCTCCCAGCTCTTTTTCTCATTTTTCCCTATTTCTCAATACCTTTCTATTTCACCTTCTTTTCCCTTCTCTACCCCCCTCTCTCTCTCTGTTCTTTCCTTCCTCTGTCTCAGTACTTCTGGTTTGTGTCTCTTTTTTCTTTCTCTTATTCAATCTTATTCTTTCCAGTTTCTTTTTCTCATTTTTCTTTTCTCTCTTTTTTTAAAAACCTCTCCTTCTATTCCTCCTTTCTTTCTTTTTACCCTCTTCTATTTCTTTTTCCTCTCTCTTCCTCTGTCTGATTTTCTTTATGTCTTTCTCTGTCTCCCAAACACACACACACACACACACACACACACACACACACACACAATCCCCCCCTCTCTCTCTTTCTTTTCTTCATTTTTCTTATTCGTTTCTTTTCCCTTTCTTCTCTACTTCACTATCTATCTTCACTCATAGCTATCTTTCATTTCAGTGTCTCTTTTTTTCCTTTCCCTTTTTCAATCTTATTCTAATGGTGAAGTTCCAAATCTGGAGTGTGGAGTACCCCTTCATCACCGTTGCTCCCAGGTCCACTCTGCTCTAAAGTTGCAGTATCTATTAGGGTCCCATCTATGGGTTAGATTTTAAAGAATGAGTTTTTTAAAAATTCAACTTTTTTGAATATCCATCAAGCATGAGTAGAACAAAACGTTTTTGGCATAAAATAACCCAACAAGGGTTGGCATGCCGTAAAATCCAACAAACCAAACCAAACCATCACTCTTACTCTTTCTTGCTTTCTTATTCTCATATTTTCTTATTTCTGTAAAACTTTCTTTTTCTCCTTCTCCTTCTCTTTTCTCTCTCTTTCTTTCTCTCTCTCTCTCTCTCTCTCTATATATATATATATATATATATATATCCCTTCCTCTCTCTCTGTCTCTCTCTCTCTCTGTCTTCCACCCCTCTCTCTCTAATTCTGAACTGGCTATGTGAGTTTTTCCTATTTCTGTAAAACTTTCTTTTCTCCTTTCTCCCTCCCTCTCTCTCTCTCTCCTTTCTCTCTCTCTCTCTCTCTCTAATTTCTCAACTGGCAGAGTGTGTGTGTTTCCTATTTCTGTAAAACTTTCTTTTTCTCCTTCTTCTCCCTCTCTCTCTCTCTGGTCTTTAGTTTTTTTCTTTCTTTGGTTTCAGAACTGGCAGTGTGTGTGGTGTGTATGTCTGTGTGTATCTGTGTGTGTGTGTATGTATGGGGGGGACAGTGTGCGAGTGTATATGTGTGTGTGTTTGCCTTTCACTTCCAGGTCAGCACACATCCTTTATCTTTCAATCTTTCAGTTTTGTTGCTGTATTTTTCATTCAGTTTTTGTTATTTAATACACACACTACCCCACCCCCAGCCCTTCTACCCCCGAAATGATTAATTACTCGTCTTTACTGCTGATTTGGATCAGAAAAAGATATACACAACACTATGTCAGTCAGCAACAATTTCAATGTAGACAAAAAAACCTACCTATATATATATATTATATATATATATATATATATATATATATATATATATATATATATATAATAACACAGAAGAATTCAGATGACAACATACATACACACATTCAGAGGAAATGGTTAACATCAGACAAAAATGGACTTGGTGACACAGGGTTCAAATCCTAGATGAGGCTGTTTGCATTTTACTCTATGCTAATGTAAAAAAACACTACCAATACATATATATATGATATATATATATATATATAAAGTTAAAAGAAAGGAAATGAATCCGACAGTATGAGTATGAAAAGGTGGAATGAAAACATCACACAATGCTGTTAAAGAGAAAACAATTTATGATATAATCATAGCTGATATTGATCAATATTTCGATTTTTCAAAAATCATCATCAGAGCTCATTTACTCCGTGGTGTTTGGGTCGGAGATAAATGTCAAATCAGTTCAAAAACAAAACCCTTAATTTTGCAAAAAAGAACAAAAGTTGTTACATTATTCACCAATGTGGGCATTCGCGCCATATTTTTGTCGGTCACGACGATGTGTATAACTTTTTTGTCGGTCAACTCTTTATTGTAGTGGATTTTGAGATGTTTTGCAAAATTAAGGTTTTTTGTTTTTGAACTGATTTGACATTTATCTCCGACCCAAACACCACAGAGTAAATGAGCTCTGATGATGATTTTTGTAAAATCGAAATATTGATCAATATCAGCTATGATTATATTATAAATTGTTTTCTCTTTAACAGCATTGTGTGATGTTTTCATTCCACCTTTTCATACTCATATATATATATATATATATATATATAGTGATTGCCGCTTCTTCACAGAATAAGGCCATTTCTACAAGTAGTTCAGTTGTGAGCAGTTGTGAGCACGCAGATGGCCCATGGATCCAGCTTGTTTTCATGTACCCTATCACACATATGAAACCCTTGACATACATGCCCTGCCACACAGGAAATGTTTCCATAGCGTCCGTCATGTGTCGCTTCAGGATGGAGGGATCAAGTCACCTTCCCTCAAACTTCTTACAGCTACCATCAGCCTGTCTTTCCATGAGGATGTGTATCCAGCCCAACCCCTTCTGTCAATTGGTCCTTATCGCTGAAACTGACTTCTGCAAGGGCATCGATGTCGGCTCCCCTGTCACGATACCAATACGTAGTTTGGAGTTTCCCAATCTCTCAAGATCGGGAAGTGTCCAGACATTCCAGGTGGCTATTCTTAGCCTTGTTTTGTGTTGTAGTATTTTCTTGTTTTCACCCAGCTAATGTGGACATCCGTTGAAACGCTGGTTTCTGGCCAGCTTGATAGGTGAACCGGGATTTGTTTAGGTCACCTTTTATATATATATATATATATATATATATATATATATATATTATATATATATATAAGGTGTATCATAAAAGTATCAAGATTCAAGATGTATTTATCAAGATAGAAATGAACAATGAATGAAACATTAATTTTTTCTTTTCAGAATACGAGGTGTGTCAAAAAGTACCACAAATCTTGATACTTTTTTGACACAGTCTGTATATATTAACTAACCTCTCTGCACAAGAAGGATGCAACACAAGGTCAATTTCTTATGCAGAGTTTAACTAGTTTGAATTCAGAGTTTTTCTTCTCCTAGACTGATTGGTTAAAGAGCTGAATCTGCCCTACTGTTTACCCATAGTTAGAGGGAGAATAGTTCGATTCATACCAAAGTTTTTTATGCTATGTGAACTGTAGCTTTGTCCAAGATTTGAACTCGGTTCGACAAGTCCTTTTTCTTCGACACCATTACACCATACACTTCTACTAATAATAGTAAATAATAATTTTTATCCTGGGATTTCCTGGGACATGAAAACTATTTCTAGGGTTCCACAAAGTTAAAAAAAATTGAGAAATGCTGGTCTCGGTAAATATGAGGGAAGTCGAAAAGTAATGCCATTTTGTTTATTTCATGTGAATCTTTTATAAAACTAAGGCCTACATTGAGATCCAAAAGAGGCTCAGAGCAAGAATTTGGCAAGTAAGACCCAACTTGCCAATTGACAATG